>CM062815.1:812062562-812465227 GCA_031772625.1 Pinus tabuliformis | reverse complement strand
CTCACCATTCCACCTGTCTATTTACAATTCTTGCAACTTGGAGAGCTATGGAGACCCCTATTGCACTAAATATTAAGCCCATCAATGCACCCTCACCAAGAACTAGCATGGAAAGCCCTGGGGGACATGGACTACCAAATGCTGGATTGGTTCCCATGGGAACCAAGTACAATGTGATAATGCTGAATGAATTAAGAGCCCAGCACCTCAGTGGGGCAATATCTTGGGGATTTGGGAGTCAAATTTGCCCATATACAACCTTCCCCAAGTCAATCCAATGCCAGAGCTTATTTATAGCTGTCAGGAACGCTATGACCCCAGCCAAAGAGCAGTCATAAGCCCCACAGGCCTAGTCCTGTTCCAGATCACCCCAGAGAGCATAAACCAGATGCTGTGCTTCAATACAGCCAAGAAATTGACCCCTCTATCCATGCAGAATCTGATTAACAACAGGGATCAAGCTCTCCAGTGACCAGATTGTCAAAATCAACCAACTGTTTGTCACACCAGGCTCTGAAACAGTCCAAACCCCTCCTATTGGGTACCATTGTCTGAATGAGTTGGGCAGAATGTTGGTGGATCTAATTGGCTATGTCCTAGGATTCAGGGGGCTGGAAGATGTAGATGAAAGCATAATGGCAATGCTGTCCATATTTGCCCCTGGTAAGCCTCCAGCTGTGCAGTATGATTATGCAACTTACATAGCAGAGAAAATCCATGATCAGTTCATGAATTTGAAAAGGGAGAGACTGTTCAGGTACTCCTCCTATATATATCATTTATTCCTTTTCTATCAGCCAGCTACCTTCTCTGTTCCTTTGAGGCCACTCAATGCCCAAGAAGCCCAAGATCAGTTGTTTTCTGGACCTCTGTTTTCATTTTACCTCAGTATCACCCTATACATACTGTGAAGTTTAAAGATTTATTTGTTCATCCGCCCTAACAGTTCTGCAAGGTACTCCTCCTCCTAGATTAACCGATGAAATGAGGAGGATTCTACATTTGAACAAATCTTACAATATTGGCAACTGGTACTTCTACCAGAACCACACAGTCATTAGGATATATGGCTGTGAATTGAACCATTTAGATTGCCAAGGTATGTCCCCATGAGGCTTTTTGCCCTAGAGTATTTCAGGCAGTTTGGGAACTCAGATTACCTTCACTTTCAGAGTAGAAACAAGAAGTCACAATTGAAGGTAAGAAGTCAGCTAGGTTCCTTCCTGTATAACAAGAAAGAGGAAGGGTGGAAAGAGGCACACAGCATCCTGGAAGGCCTCAGATTGCAGACCAGTTTTGAATGGATTCCCTATGACCCCAATCATTCTATCTCCCTCAGGAGAATTAGATACAAATTGGGCAACTATGCACATAAAAGACAACCTGAATTGAACAGTATGCCAATGCACTAGATTGGGAAGAGGGTACACTAGTAGAACAAGTCACTGAGGTAGAATTACTTGAGAAAGAAGCTAGGAATGTGCAAAAAGAAGCTGACTTGGAAAACTTGTGGACAGGTGCCCCTCTCCTACAGAAGCAAATCGGAACAGCTGCTAGATCTTCAGCAGCACAGCAGCAAACCACTGAGAAGACATCCCAGGCAGCAGGCAAAGACAAAGGTAAACAGGTGGAACAGCCACCTGTATTGACAGAGGAACAAGTTGACACCTTGCTACAACAGCAAGAAGAAATGGAACAGCAAGAACTGGGACAGCAACAAGAAAAAGCACAGTCCAGCGAACAGCAGCCCTTGCAGCAGGAAAAGGGGACAGATTTACCTAGTAACACTGAACAGCAGCCTCAAACAGAGGTGCCTCCCAGGACAGACACCAATGTAGACACCTCAGTCCTCCAAACACCACAGAAGGAGGATGTGACTAGAAAAAGGGAGAGAGAGACCCCCCACACCTCATCCTTCATCAGAGGAGAGAAGAGACAAAGACTGAATGACTCCCAAGAGGAGGACATAGCAGTAAGGCAAGCCATGGGCATGGGCCCACCCAGTGGAGAACTTTCGGCCAGCTCATCTCAGCGAGGACATGACATGACTATGGGAGGAGAGGTCAGCTCCTCCGGTCAAACTAGAAAAGGGCAGTCAAGTATAAAACAGCAATTCATTGACATCAAGAGGAGGAGTGATCCAATAAAAGTGCAGTTGTACGATCACTTGTTGAACCTAGCTCCTAGCAACCAGCAGAGACTCATGTCTGCTTTCGATGTGAGCGAAGGCAAAATGATAATGAGCCACTTCATGCCTACAACTTTGCAGCCTCAGTCCACCTCAGACTATCTAAGAACCAACATGGAGGTTCTTGCCAAAGACATACACCCCATGGACAAGATTGAACTACATAAGCAGACTGGTGAAATGGTGTATGCCTCCCTGGCAGATGAGACATTGGAGAATTATAAATTAAAGAGCAGCCTGGACAACACAGCTTCTCAGCTGGAGTTAGAAAGAGCTTCATCACAAGCCAAGGACAATAGGATCAAGTCCTTGGAAGAGGTAATTATAGAGATAGGGCATGATCCTAAAGATGTCAAAGGCATCCAAGAGCTCCTGAAGATAAGGGATGCAGATATGGCAGCCCTAAGAAAGAAAATCAAACTCCCGGCCACCATCCATCCACAAACAGATGAAGTTGCCCAGCAAAGGCAAGAAAAGGATGCTACAGATCTGCTGGTATCCCTATACAAAGAGCTGGTTAGGACTCAAGACCAGCTGGGACAAACTGAAGCTGCAAAGGCAGCACTACAGGAAACACTGAAGCAAGGAGAAGAGGGCCAACCCTCCCAGCCTCCTCCTGTGATAATAAATCTTGAGGAAATCCCTCCAAAGACTACTCCTCCTCCTCAGCAAACAGAAGCTACAGCACCAACTACAGCACCATCCACAGCAGCAACAACTACAACATCAGAACAGGCTGCTAGCTTAGACATGCAAAAGCTGCAAGCTGAGATCCAAGCCATGGAATCTCAAATCAAAGAGCTGGATGAGCTTAAGAAAACCTTGACTAAGGTAAATGAAAGGTTTGACAAGAGCAAACAGAATGAGGCAGCCAAGGACAGAGAGGTAAAAGCTCTTAAGAGAAGAATTGATGAACTAGAGAAGGAGCTTGCACTAGAAAAGGTGACAGCTGAAATGAAAGCAGTGCTATGGAGCAACATTGAAGGTCCATTGCCAAACAGTGGCAATATATTGAGACCATGGATGAGCAAATGGTGCTCATCACTAAAGCAAACAAAGAAATACAGAGAGCCAGGGCGAGCCTTGGACACATGCCAGAAGCTGCTACTAGGATAATCAATACTCTGAACTATAAGACTAGCTCTCAATTAGCTGTCATGGGAATCACCAACAGGACAGAAACAATTGCTGTAGCCAAAAGAGTCATTACATTGAGGAACTTGGTTGGAACACTGGAGAGGAGGACACAGGATATGCAAACTGAAATCAACAGATTCCTGGAGAAATTCGTGGCACTACAGAACAGAGGCCTCCCCAGCATTTTAAGCAGTGTAGGAAGACTACTCACCCTAGAGAATTACAATAAGAGAATTGATGCCCAGGCAGTAGCAGAGATTGCACAACCGCCCAGCACTTCAGCGGAACCAGGGCAGCCACCGGGCAGAGTATGTATGACAGAGTGGAGAACCTGTTTTTCCTCATGAATGAAGTTGACCATCTGTTTGATACACCACCTAACTTCTTCAAATTCACAGAAGCAGATGAAACTCTAGGGCAATCTTAGCACACCAACTGCCCACACAGGATGCCTGGAGAAATTTGACACAGACAGTTTTGTCAGGCCAGAATCAGTAACGCCATTTCTACAGGCAAAATAAGCATACATGCGCAGGCACAATTTTGAAGAAAGAGATCTACAGGGAAGAGGCAGAAGCTGAGCCAACTCAGCAGGACCATTAACTCGCCACAAGCAGCAGTCACAATCACAGGTGACAAGTCCAGGATACAGCGTACAAAGCCTTAAAGACAGATCTTCCAGCATTTATTCAGAATATCTCGACCGACTTAGCTGTTCCCAAAGGCTAAAATATCTTCTGACAGAGCATTAAAATGCCTGTACTCTGTAATCAATGCTGCATTAAATTTTGATCTTAATATCTTAAGTAGTTGGTAAGAATGTAAAATCTGAGATAACTCAGAACTCAGATATTTTGTAAATCACCGCAAGTATATATTGACCCTTCACAGCAGTTGAAGGGGTTGTTGCAATTTTCTTTTGAAGAGCTCTTGCTCGTTGTAATATTTTCAGAGAAGTAATACAAAGGAAGAATGGAATTTCCAAGGCTTGGTGTTCTTTGATGTATTGTGGTGAAAGATGAATGTTACAGGATTCCAGGGTGTTGCATAAAACAGCAAGTATTCTCACATCTCTTTGTTATATGTTTTCGAGTCTTTTGTTCTCTTTTGTTGTTCAAATGCATTACACTTGATAGCAAGGTGAAAGGATAGTCCCAGGATTTAACCATGTTTACCCTGGACTCAAACTGAGCTATTATACATGTTTTCCTCAGATACAGTGACAGAATTGTAATTCTTAATTGCTGCATTTCAAAACTGTGTCTTTTACTATGATAGGCATTCTCAGGGATTCAATTTATGCCCCTGAGACCTCCGTCTTTCTCCTCTTAAAGTTGTCTGTTGGAAATATATAAACAATAAGTGAAAATTCTTAAATGCTTTCACTGTTCGTGTTACCTGTTTCCAGTCATTTAATCAAAAATCTGTTCTATTAAGCACTCAAATGGCCCTGTAAGTTCCATCTTTTATCTCAAAGTTTCAAACACATATAGCCACAGACTCCATTGCCCAATGGTACTCAACCTCTCTGAAAACTACATCAATAGAATCTAAAAGGAGTTTCATCAACCAAAAGATAAACAAAAACTAGTGCGTAATAGCTAGCCTAAAACCCTATCACAAACAGTTACAAATCATAAAGAGAGAGCCCTCTCTGATCATAGTTTGGCTAGAAACAGTGATCAAAAGATTGGTTAGTGGTTACCCCGGCCGTATTCCCTTGGAGTCATAGGGAACAACCTGGGTGTTAACAGGTTGAATTGTCTTGATTTTGGGAAAAAGTTTATGATTGAATTTGTTCTCCCTTTTGTCAAGTTTTGGCCTCTTGATCATTTTGAGAAACACATTTTCTTTCTTTTAGAGTAGTCCTTAGAATATTGCATAAATAATATAGTTTTCATTAGGATAGTTGACTGTAAGAATTTTTAGTCTTTTTGTAGATTTTAAGTGTGTGAGAATGTGTTTTGAAAAAGAAAAAATAATTTTTTCTTTCATATTTTGTTCATAGAACTTTGTAGAAATCTCTTTCATCGAAGAAAAAAAGTTGCATGTGCATGTACCCAAGTTTTCTATTGATTTATTTTGCATCCATAACATCATAAAGTTGCACTTCCATTTTACCCATGACTTAAGAAAATCCATTAAAATCAAGCGCTAAAATTAAAATAAACTAGAATTTTTGATTTGACATAGTATCATCAACTAGTCTAGGTCATTTAGGGCCTTGGAATAAGTGAGTGGAGAGTTAACTCTCCAAGGCCACTTTGAATTTAAACATAGAATTTGATTAAAATAGTGAAATATAGTGTCATGAAGTTGGCCAAGAAAGATATTCTCTTTTGGGTGTTAAGCACGATGGCGAGTGAAGGCAAGGAAGAGAGATGCCCCCTCTCTGACTTGTTGGATCCCGACCAAAGATTGTTCCGCTCGACTATCGATACAAATTGGTGACCTTAGTTACCTTTCCTAGGGAATTTGCTGGGGGGAATACTCGTGGTACCTAAGGGAGATGTTGCATCACTCTCATTAGTACTTCTGGAGGGTGCCCTTGCAAAGCTTGAGTACTTGCACCGACAAAGGCTTTTGGTTGGAGGTCAATGTAACTGTTTCTGTTACCTTTGTTGGTAGGCTTGGGCCGTCATTATCCCAAACTATCTTCGGAAGGTCCTTTATTTTACCTTCTTTTATTTTGGTGTCTGATCCTAATCACTTGGAGTGGAAATACCTAAAAGTAGATTGATTGATTATATCTTTAGGGACATTTCAGTGAGTGCTCTTTTCTCCTAGACTGCCATAGATTTATAATTTTTTGAGTCTTTACAAGTTCTCATAATAATTAAAAGTGGTTGATCGACCAGTTCATCGGTCCAAGAGACTTTGTGGGCTCTCACCTACGAGTGCCGAGCCTTCTTCTAGAAGGCGTAGGAGAAATTCTGCTGGTGATTTTCAATCAGTAGCAGCGAACACATTGGAGATTGATCCTCCACATCAGGCTATAGTTTCATAGGGTAGACCTAGTGTAAGTCATGATTTGGAGAGGGATACTCTTTTCCTTTCTAGGGTTCTCTTCCAGTCGGAAGATGAATTTTAGGTTGAAGAGATTCTTGAGTCCCCTGTGACTCCTTCTTCACCTCTTCCTCCTAATTATCTAGACGTTCTATTATATGTTGGGACCCCGATTCACAAGACGACAAGCCCTGGCTTTTATCGTCCTTTTCCTTCAATGGCCACTGCTGGGAGCATGAATATGGCTATGAGTGCTACTAGTGAGCATACTCCTCTTTCAATTAAAGGAGGAGGTACTATTTCTATATCTAATATCACTCCTAGTACTACAATTTTTGGCTCTACCTCCATTCCATCTTCGAGTGGGGCACCCAAGATTTTTCTTCCCACACAGGTTTCTTCCCTTTTGGGATGCCTTATAGTGCAATTCCCTCAATTCCCTTAACCATCCCATCCACTCTTTCCATAACTATGACTTCGATGGCTAGTGGTTCAGCGTATTTTTAGGGTTTTCCTTTTGAAAGTGGTCATGTACCTAATTCTATTCCTTCTTTAGGATATCTTCCTTTCTCCACTCAAGGTCAAAGTTATAATCCTTTTCAAGGATGGAACAACCCTACTTTTAGTGGCATAGGAGCTAGGAATCAATTTTCTTTTGGTCAATAGGGGAAGATGCCTTACTCCTTCGTAAGTTCCTTTCAGGATTATTCTCCCTTCACTAATGTGTGGAACCCTTACCAAGGGCTCTCCTCTCCTTTTAATACTTTGCTTGGGGGAAATATTCTTGGTTATGGTAACTTTTCGGTAAGAGATGGTCAATCTCTGAATTTTTTGGGACCACAAGGTTATCCTTACAGTTCAATTTCTTCTATGAACAATCCTTAGCAACCTAGTGTCTCTACAAATCCAGGATATTCTTTTCAAAATATTGGGAATCCTTCGCACAGTGTGTGGAATTATCAAGCTGTTGGCTTGATGGGCCCTGACCTAGGTTTAGCGTTAATTAGCCAAGAAAATCTATACATTATTGGCCCTTTAGGCATCAATCTGTGGAGCGCGGATTGAAGTCTCACCCGAAGCAGTATGGGGGGATGCAAGAACCAAGTTTTTGCACCCTGAGATGGTTGTGATGTCATTATACCCTAACCCTTCCTTCACGCAGACTGATAAGCTCTTTAGGACTTATCAATATACTTCTCTTATTCAGCTTAGAGACCTTCATGAAGTTATGCAGTCATTATTCACGTACCCTAAATAGGAAATTCAGACACTTACATGCCTATGTAACTACCCCTACTTCTGTGCCTACCCAGATTAGCTTAAGTATTGGATAACTTCAACATGCATTATGATTATCTTCACATAAACAAGTATTTTTACTTGCGTTCATATGACAAAGTAAAAAACATAGGTTCATGCATCGGTATAGCATTAAATCATAAACCTAGTATTCAACATAACGCAATCACATACATTCATAACAGAAGTAAAAGAGCTCATACACATGTATCTCCAAAATAGTTCTCTTTATTAATGGTTCAGATCTTCAGTACAAACTCTAAGTTCCCTGCGGACACAGCTGCAGGGGTCCGCGCACTCAGCTGCAGACTTCTACTCTAAGCCTGCTTCACCTGCTCTACCAGCTGCTTCATCGCTAGTCCTGCACTATCCACCTGTATTTTCTACTGTGTTTCCTATAGACTAGCCAGTTTTCCTTGAATGGTGGTCGTGAGCACATATGCTTTGTCTAGCCAAGGCCCCAACCTGGCCTTCAATACCGCCTCCTTGCATTGTGTTGTGTCCACCTGTTCCTTGAGTGCCTTTGCTTCCTATAGCTTCACCAACCTCTGCGTGATGGTGATGGTGTGTGCCGTCACTTTGACCTCGTCATACCTCTGTTGCAGTTCCCATGCCTCAGTTTCTAGCCTCTGCAGGTTGGGATCTTCCTGTAGACTGCTAACTTCTTCAACCGCGTGTTCGAAGAGCGCACTGCAATCCTTAGCTGTGGTATCGACAGATGCAATGGCATTTTTGACAGCGATCTTGCGCTACTCTCTGGCTTTTGGTGGAGTTGAAGGCTAGGCCCTCAAATCAAGTTCTGTGATCTTAAGGTTCAGTTCAAATTGAACCTTTTCCAGCTCTGTTCGTGCGTCATGCACACCTGTAGCGAGCATTCAGATTCTTGCATCAATTAGCGCATCTTCTAGATTTTCATCTCTAAAACAGTTCGGCATGCCTCAGCCACCACAACTGTTGTGCACTCATTTTTCTATGTGATCTTCTTAAGAAGATCAATCACGTACATCTTTTCTATGAACATCTGGGCATTGTTCACCTTCTGCTCACTGATAACATTTAATGCATGTTGTTCCCAATCCCAAAGTTCCGCGGTCACACCATCGTGCAGGGTGTGAAGTGCTTCACTTGGAAGACCCAGCTGTTAAGTCTGAGGCTATGCACCACTCTGCTGGCCAACTCTCTAGGACTGCAGTGATTGCATCATCCATCACCAGGTATGGAAGATAATACCATTTTTGTCCGAGGTCCTTCCATGCTCTGATGGAAACGCAGTGGAAGTTTTCCTTGAACTCCACATATTCAAACAACTACTCAAAGACAGTCGGTGAGAGCCGCGACTTGTGTTTGATTGCAGCCCAGATGCTTGATTCCATGAGGATCCAAAATATATTACTGTCCTTGACACTTTGGGGGTCCTTCATGGCCCAAAGCAAAATGAACTTCATTGCTTCTAGTAGCTCTACTGCAATTGGAGGACACTGACTGTCCTCCGGTAAATCCCACGCAACTGGTACAATTGTCAACAACATCCATGCATAATGGAAGGTCTTGCTTTGGTCTTGCGCTTCTCTGCAGTTTGAGAGGAACTCGCTGTAGAGGTAGCATGCCCAGTTAAATTGTATGCCCTCTACGCACTGGGATGTTAAAGACATAACTAGTGTGCTCTGCTTTGGCTTTGTCCTCAGATTCCTTCCTTCTTCTTTCAGCCAACTTATCCATATTTAACCTGGCCTCTTCCTTCTTTTGCTTTGCAACAAACTTACTAGACCCAACTGATAAGTCTGAGGCCGTGCACCACTCTGCTGGCCAACTCTCTAGGACTGCAGCGATTGCATCATCCATCACCAGGTATGGAAGATAATACCATTTTTGTCTGAGGTCCTTCCATGCTCTGATGGAAACGTAGTGGAAGTTTTCCTTGAACTCCACATATTCAAACAACTACTCAAAGACAGTCGGTGAGAGCCGCGACTTGTGTTTGATTGCAGCCCAGATGCTTGATTCCATGAGGATCCAAAATATATTACTGTCCTTAACACTTTGGGGGTCCTTCATGGCCCAAAGCAAAATGAACTTCATTGCTTCTGGTAGCTCTACTGCAATTGGAGGACACTGACTGTCCTCCGGTAAATCCCACGCAACTGGTACAATTGTCAACAACATCCATGCATAATGGAAGGTCTTGCTTTGGTCTTGCGCTTCTCTGCAGTTTGAGAGGAACTCGCTGTATAGGTAGCATGCCCAGTTAAATTGTATGCCCTCTACGCACTGGGATGTTAAAGACATAACTAGTGTCGACACTTCATCTACGCAACACTTCCTCATTATTTTCCTCGCCAAGATATGGGTGACTACTTTAACTGCGGGTTCGATTACTTTGGAGATGGAGTATCCGCGTAGCTTCTTGAAAAGCTTGAAATTGTCCTTCATTCGTTTGGTGAGGTCATGCTCACCCATCTTTCCGCCAAATTCCATGGCTAGATTCAAGCCTGAATGCAGGAGCAAAGTGATCCTGTGGATCAGCATGTTAGTGATCGGTATCGGTTCTCCTAACCATAGGCACCCATCGTGTACCAAGAATAACAACTATTTGATCACTATCAAAGTTATGGGCGTGTGGTTGTAATGCGGCACCCATAGCAGGTTCAACAATCCTGCCTTGTCCACCCCTTTTATCCATTGTCTCGGCTCCAGCGTGGTCACACCAGAGTCTTTATAGAAGACACGGTGCATGAATGTATCGGTTGCCAAGTGGGGAAAGCGCTTTGTATCTACCAAATCCCAATCCTCTAGCTTTAAATGGGGGATGCTCGCCAGGTGCGGACCTTAAAATATGATATTGTGTGGCAGAAATAGTGTGAAAAGTGTGATTTTTCTCTCATCGAGGTCCTTTGGGACCTTCACCTTGCCTCAACGCAGAGGGACATATTCTGGAAGTTTGGAGATAGGGTCTACCCCCTCAACATCAATGTCTTCTTCTCCCATATCAATGTCTTCCATGCCCATATTGACGTCTTCTTTGTCCCCAACAGGTTCTAGGTCTACTACCATACCCTTATCCTGTGTAGTGGGATTTTCTTTCTGCAAGTGTTTTCTAGGTGACGCGCGCACGGTTGTGCCACTTTCTTCTTATCCTTCTTTGGTTTTGGACCCCCTCTGGTTGGCGTAGGCCTCAGCCTAGGTGACCTCGGCGATTTGGGTACTTCTACAGGTACCTCTACACTCACTACCTCCGAGGCAGCTCCCTTAGCTACCATCGCTTCTCCAACACTTGCGGTCTCCACGGGTGCCGACATGATGCCAGTTAAGAGCTCCTGAGTTTCCTTTGGAAATTTCTAAAACACTGAACTTGATACTAAAGCCTTGAAATAATCAAGGTTCATGCGTGCCTATTCTCAAAATTCCAAGTGTTTTTCGTTGGGCAACCATCTGTAATTTATAGGCAATTTCGAACTTGAATCTGACCGTTCCCCCCAAAATATGTTCATAAATTCTACAGTGGCGACAGATTTTCAAAGAACTTGCTCTTAAATTCCGACTTAATTGCCGTACCCCACTCCATTTATCTGTTTTCCCACTACCAAATCATGAACATTGACCATAACGGTCACTTTTCAGCTGCCCTGCGCGGTCTCTCCTTTAATAGCGCAAAATCCTTCGCGCTTCTGCTGACACTATGACAACCCTCCATTCCAAGTAGTTCCCTAATCGCGCAGCTCTACAACCCGGGTAGTGTATTTTATAGTCTTGCGCCTCCTTTCAGTTGCCTGGAGTGCTAATACCATGCTTCCACCATATAGTCATCTGGTCGGATCCCTGGTGTATGGCTTCAATCGACTACCATTCACTTTCCCTGGAAATGGCTCTCCATTCAACTTCACCAACTGAACTTCTCCACCATCAATAATCTCCTTGATGACATAGGGCCCCAGTCAATGTATTTGAAATTTTCCTGGAAATTTATCAAACTTGCTTTCATATAATAACACTAAATCATTTACCTTGAAGGTGCATAGTTTGATGTGCCGATCGTGCCATGCCTTTTCGCGCTCCTTTTGAACTTGCTGATGGAATCCAACCAAAAACCTATCTTCTTCCAGTTCTATCAGTTGTGTGAGCCTTTCTTCCAGGGCTCCGTGATCTGCCATTCCTGTGAATGCCGCTATGCGCAGACTAGGTACAATGTATTCCATTGGCATCACAGCTTCAATGCCATAAACCAGCCTGAAAGGTGTTTGTCCAGTCAGCTTCTTACAAGTTTTTTTGTAAGCCCATAACACTGCAGGTACGTGCACATCCCAGTCATTTCTTTGTGCATTGAAAACCTTCATCAACGCACTCTCCAGTATCTTATTAAATGCTTCTACTGTTCCATTAGCCTACAGGTGATATGGCGTACTCTTTTGATGGTAAACCTGAAATTCCTCCATCAATGCGCTGATCGTTTCATTAAGAAAATGTGTACCGTGATCGCTCATCAAAATTTTTAGACAACCAAACCTCATTAGCATGCAC
This sequence comes from Pinus tabuliformis, assembly GCA_031772625.1. Classification (NCBI taxonomy): domain Eukaryota; kingdom Viridiplantae; phylum Streptophyta; class Pinopsida; order Pinales; family Pinaceae; genus Pinus; species Pinus tabuliformis. The sequence continues at coordinate 812,453,082 of CM062815.1, read as the reverse complement.
TCAAAGATGAATTTTTTTGTTGTTGCGCTTGTAAAATCCTTTAGAGGCTATGCCTCCACCCATATGGTTAAATAATCAGTTGCGATGATGATGTACCACACACCTGTCTTCTTTCTTGGAGGTTGAATCGGCCCTACAAAGTCAATCGCCTACTTCTCGAATGGTTGTAATGATATCTGTGGATTTAGAGGTAGCTCATCCCTTCGCGATGGTCTACCAGTCCTTTGGCATGCATCACATGCCCTACAATATGCTTTTGAATCCTTATGCAGTGTCGGCCACCACAACCCAACGCGTAGAATCTTCTGCGCTGTTGCTTTTCCCACATAATGTCCTCCCGTGACTCCTCCATGAGCCTCAACGAGGATGTTGTTTTGTTCAAATTCTAGCACATAACATCGCAGTATTTCATCTGATCCCATTTTATACAAGTGCCTTACAATGAAAGAAAAGTTTGTCACGCGCACCAACAATTCCTTCTTTTGTTGGCTAGTATATCCTTCTGGAGCCATTCCTATTGTCAGGAAGTGTATAATATCTTCAAAGTGATTGTCTGCAATGCACACCACAAAGAGCTACATGTCAGGTAGTCCTTCCTCCAAATTAGTAGGCTCCTCTCCTGTTTCAATGCGCGACAGATGATCCGGCCTGACATTCAATCATCCTGGTTTCACAATAACTTTAAAATCATATTCTTGAAACAACAACAACCATATGAATATTCCCCCCCCCCCCAACACAGGCTTGTTCACCAAGTACTTTAATGTGGATTGATCTAGTGTTTTCCTAGCAAGTAGTGCCTGAACTTCTGGAGCGCATATACCATAGCCAAACCTTCGCACTCTGTCGTTGAATAATTCTTCTCAACTTTAGATAGCTTCCTACTTGTGAACGCTATAGGATGATCTAATTCTCCCTCACCGGCTTGTGTTAGTACTACTCCCAGTGCATTACATGACGCGTCCACATGCACATGAAATTCCTTCTTCCAATCCGGGAAGACTACGATCAGTGAACTGACCATGTTTTCTTTTAGTACATCCAAGATTTTCTGACATTCTTCATTCTAGCAGAATGTAGCATCCTTTTTTAACAGTTTCTCCATTGGTTTGGTAATCTAGACATAACTTTTGATGAACTTTCTATAGTACCCTGTATGCCCCAACGTCGTGCGTGGCTGTTTCACACTTCTTGGTGCCTCCAAATTGATTATAACCACGATCTTCACAGAGTCTACCATCAAGCCTTGTCTGCATACTACGTGACCCAACAAGATCCCAAAATGGACACATAACAAACATTTCTTCAGATTGAGTGTGATTTGGTACCTCCGGCATGTATCCAACATCAAGCACAAACTTACTACATGGCGCCTTACTAGTCCAAACACTGTCCAATCGTCAAAGTATACCTCCAGAAATTTTTGAATGAAATCTTTAAACGCTGCGATGACTATGTGCGAGAAGATTGCAGACACATTCTTTAGCCTAGAAGGCATCACTGTATACTGGAAGCATCCCCATTTAGTTGCGAAGGTCGTCTTACTTTTATCCTACGATCTTGATTTGATGGTACCCTGAGAACCCATCAATAAACGAATACACTTCCTGGCCGCCAACATTATCCAGCACCTCATCAGTGAACGGAGTTTGGAAAGGATCATGCACACAAGCATCATTCAACTTCTTGAGATCTATGCACATCCATATCTCATCCTTCTGTTTCTTGTCCTGAACTACCATTGGGCTTACCCAATCAGACTCTTCTATTGGTTCAATGATGACTGCTGCAAGCATTTTATCCAACTCCAAGCAAACCCTTTCTTTATAATTCGGGTTGAGGCGATAAGGCCTTTTCTTAACTAGCTTCGCGTTCGGTTTTACAGCGATCTTCATGACACCCAAGTCCCCTATTATCCCTTTCAGATTTGAAAATTTTGTGGGGAACAAATCCTGATATTCGCGGAGCAATTGATGACCTTATCTACTATTGCGTCATCCCAGTAGTCCCCAATCTTTGCAAACTTCAGCTCTGTTTCCTTGCCACTGTTCATCTGTCTAGTTTTGAGTGGCACAGTGATATCTGGATTCTCTAGTTGCGGTCCTTCAAATTTGCGGTGATCTTTAGTCTCTGGAATATTAATATTCCTCGAATCTTCATCTTCTTCTTCCACTATAACATTGTAGCACTCCAGTGCATGGCTCAGCTGGGTATTCCAATCAGGTTGAATCAAATCGAGAGGATCTTGCGGTATCTTGAAGATTGCTGCCTTGACCTCCTGCAATGCTTCATCAATACATTCAAACTCATCTTCAAAGCTGAATGTCATCAAAAATATTTGGCGCAAAACATCCCATTCTTAAGTGCCATGGCAGAGCTCTGTCTCCAAGTACCAATTCATCATATAACATCCAAGGTATGACAAAATAGATGTACCCACTCTGGCTGAGGCTCTGCTCCATACACTTTAGTCCATTTGGCCAAATGGTCACGCGGGTCATTCCTCCCATCATATTTTTCTATTAGCCGCACTTTTGGGTGACCAAATCGCACTCTCATCATCTTTCTGTACACGCACCAATCATCAAAACTATCCTTGTGTGTGCCCCACCATCTTGTAGGCGTAGCACGCAACACCCAATCCAAGGCCTGGAAATGATGCTTCTCTGGCACTTCTCTCTCGAATGCATCCAAAAAGTTATCAACATTGGTTAAACCATCATAGTAAGGCCAATTTCTTACCTCTGACGTTATACAGCACAACAACTTGTTCCTCATATTACAGCGTAGTGTGGATACTTCATGCAGTCGATTCTGCCAATGCTCTAACTCTTCGTCTGAATTTAATGTGGAAGAAATTTATTGGTCCCATGCAATACACCCATCTGCTGTTGGATTCACCCAATCTTGATCTCGCGTTGTTATCTTGTAAATATGGTCCAAATCGTCATCACATTCATAATCGTGGATCGGTTTAGTATAGCGCGGTCCTTCTACAGGGTCTAGGGGCACCACTATGTAGAGTGATTTCTTCTCAAATATCATCTTCCACTTCTTCAATTGATTACCCCATTCACTTCAGTGGCCCAACCGATCCCAAGAAGTGCGGGGTAGGGGTTGCTCTCATCCATAATCTCTATTACTTCAAAATCTTCTAATGCCATCACGCTCTCAATATCAACCATTACTCGCAATCTTCCCATGGGGATGATTTTTTGTTGATTTTCCATTCTTAACTGAATCACAGACCACTGTAGCATAGGTCTCGCCATCCTCTCCCATGTCTATTTTAGTAAAACATTCGCATTTGACCCCAGATCTAGAGTAACTTGATCCATCTCATATTCTCCTATTTACGTAGTGAGCCTCATCTCCTGCCCGTTCTCACTTTATGCCTGCCAATCTTCCTGACTACGCGCGGTCTGTCAGTTGTGTTTTCCATCCTAGCGCACCTATTGATCAGCTCCTGCAGTCCCTTCATAGTCTTTCTATCACGCAACAACTTTATAAAGTGTTTAAGAAAGTAGTAATCATGTATGGGTCCATTTCTTCAGTTGGCTTCTCTTGACTTCTTGAGGTAGAGGCCTCAGCGAAGATTTTCTTCGCTTCCATAAACATTTCTCTTGCGCATTCTAGATCAAACCCAGTATCTTTTTTTGGTTCTTTGCAGACCCACTCACCTTCTTTAGGCCGCTTCCCCTTATCTTCACTAGTCGTCGCTCCACTCTGCAGCACAATATTTACCTTAGGATTTTCTCATAAGGCTCAACCCTCATCATCTGCAGGTTCTGAGTTGGCTGTTAAGGCTGCACCCCCTTTTCACATATCTTAGCTAATAATATAGGGCAATCCTATGTTGCGTGGTCAAACTGAGTACAATAATGGCATGACAGGTGCATCAGATTTAGGTAGTCTCACGTGTAGTGTCCTGGTCCCCCATAGTTGTAACAAATGACCTGCCCCTGATCTCTACCAGGTCCTCCTCCACCTTGACCTCGTTCGTGCCCCTAATACTCACCTCGCGCTCCCCAGTGCCTTGGTCTAGAGGCCAGGTTTCTGCCTGCACCCTATATGTAGGCGTTTCATCCATCATTAATTTGTAACTACGACAATTGCGCTCATCATAACCCACCGATTGACAGAAGTTGCAGAAGAGCTGTTGTAGTGTCTGTATGAATTTCTGCAGTAAATGGAAATTGTCTGTCACATGTTTTCTAGCTACGTGACATATATCACACCATAGCGTGGGCCCTATACTTTGCCCTAGTGGATCTTTCAACCTCAAAGGCATTGGTCCCCCTGCTGCAACATAATTTGCGAAAACTAGACAATGATATTTGTCATGCCCCTGGATTTTGCACTTCAGGCACCAAAATTCTTCACACACCTCGGGCCGAGCTGTTCTATCTTTCTTCAGACTATGCATTTCTAGGAAAATATTCTACAACTGCGCATGAATCTCCTGAACCCCCATATTAGCATCTTCCATTGGTGTCTCATGCAATCTCATCGCAATTTCCAAGGCTTCTGCCTAGGTCCCAATCTTTTGATGTAATAGCGCAACCCTTAGATGATGCAGGAGCGAAGCCACAAACCATTTGCGGTGCTACCCATTAGTTAGATTCATGTTAGCTTCATGGATTTTACACTTAAATCTATGATCTAGATCCTAGGGTTTCTCACCAAGCTTCATCAAGATCTCTTTGAATGCCACAATTGCTTGCGCTTCAGACTTAGGTCTACTGAATTCCTTATTCAACGCAGTCTAGATATCTTCCAATGCGGACATCGATTATCAGTGTAGTACTTTATGTACCATGTTAATGCGCAATCCTACAAAGCACTAACCAATGTTTATTTCTTCATTTGATCATCCATGATACCCTTAGCTTCCCATACAACCTTCGCGATGAACTAAAATTGGTCCCTATCTTCATTTCATATGCCCTTAAACACAGGTAGCTTTACTGAGTTCACCATATTGAGTAGTGGTGGAGGTGGTGGTGGTGTAGGAAAAGGCGTATGCAGTGGAGGTGAAGATGGAGGCGGTGTGGGTGGATGGGGTATTCACGGGAACCCTTGCTTTATCAACTGAACAATGCTCTGTGGAGATGCCTGTGCTGCTTCCTCGTCATCACTCAGAGGAGGTTCAATTAGCGGGCTATATTTAGGGCTTGTTTTCCCTTTGTTCCTGAATGTCCTTCCACTTCGCGTAGCCCCAAACATCAAGGTAGCTTCATAACTTGCTTTTCACACAAGATCATACTAATCCAGATATTTAATGATTTTAAATACTTACCTCACGGCGCCTTGAAGAAGCGACACTCTGCTTCATTGTAACTGACTGAGGTATCGACCGCAAACTCTGTCACAAACCCTCCTATGATAGGATCGAGCCAATGATTGACATTACGTGAGATCTTATCTTTAGAGGCTTCTAATCTCCGTACTAACTCTGAGGTCCAAACTATTGGACCGTCAAGCCTCCACCTTCCTTGGTTGTCTACCAATTTTGCAATCCACTCGTACAAATCGATTGGGAAGGAATAGAAAAACATCTCGTGTATCTCTATGTATAGGTATCTGTCCAACCACTATTCTTTCATCAATCACGGATTCCTGTTCTCTTGTGCCATGAATTCATGGACCTTTCTTTCCAACTAGCCTTCGATCTCCTTCTTAGTTGGATTCCAGTGATGCGACATCACACATCTCGTTATGCAGATCCTAGTCCCGGCAACGGAACCATTTGCTGGCTTGATGGGCCCTGACCCAGGTTCAATGTTAATTAGCCAAGAAAATCCCTACACTACTGGCACTTTCGGCATCAATCCGCGGAGCGCAGACTGAAGTCTCACCTGAAGTAGTATGGGGGATGCAGGAACCAAGTTTCCGCACCCTGAGATGGTGGTGATGTTGTTTTATACCCTAACCATTCCTTTGTGCAGACCGCTAAGATATTTAGGGCTTACCGATATACTTCTCTTATTCAGCTTTGAGACCTTTGTGAAGGTCTGCGATCGTCCTTCGCGTACCCTAAATAGGAAATTCAGACACTTATGTGCCTCTGTAACTACCCCTACTTCTGTGTCTACCCAGATTAGCTTAAGTATTGGATAACTTCAACATGCATTATGATTATCTTCGCGTAAACATATATTCTTACTTTTGTTCATATGACAAAGTAAAACACATAGATTCACACATCAATATAGCATTAAATCATAAACCTAGTATTCAACATAACATAACCGCATACATTCATAACAGAAGTAAAAGAGCTCATACATAGGTATCTCCAGAATAATTCTCTTTATTGATGGTTCAGATCTTCAGTACAGAATCTAACTTCCCTGCGCACATAGTTGCAGGGGTCTGCGCACTCAACTGCAAACTTCCACCCTAGGCCTTTGTGCACACAGCTGCAGAGCTTCTTTCCTACGATAAGACTTTTCGCCCTTAGCTCTCATAGACCCATTACATTAATCAATTTCCAAAAAAATTACGAAGAACTGCCTTAGACTCTTCTAAGACTTCCTTTTTTATACAATCCCATGGTTTGCGGACAAACGGTGGATCTCATAAAGCCGACACAAGTTATCTAAAATAAGGGTGGAAACCCTTTTTGACTCTTTACATCTTTGCACTCTGCGACCACAAAATGCGGATACTTTACATTATTTATACAAAACATGGGCCTTTAGCCCCAAAACTTGGGTTTTTAACCCCAAAATTGATCCTAGGGGACCCATTCCCAACAGGCCCTAGGGGACCCGTTCCCAACAAAAGCTCCTCCATGCTTACCATTCCTGCCAACCCTAAATTTGCTAGATCTCTCAAAATTGACGAACGATCCAATCTAATATAATCTGGCTTGGCCTCCGGTTCCCACCAAACTTCCATCGAATATTCCAAAATTCGAAGGAAAGTCTGGGGAGGATCCAACTGACCATATAACAACATTACATTTATGGTGTTCATCTAACTCCGTAATTGATGATTCAATCAGGTTGAGATTTTTTCAATGCACCTTAATTGGAAATGTTGCTAATTTGTATATAGATCTTAATGGAGGTACATTTGCTTCAATTTGTGAATTGGTTACTATGTTTTTGAATCGTTTTCAGTTGCCCATTCGATATGATGCTGAAACTGATCTATTTTCTAGTTTTCAACAGGATAAGGCAACTCACATTGCTAACCATATTCAAGGATGGTAGAGAAGGAAGAGGCTCATCAAAGTCTATATTCCTAATGAATTCCTTCCCAAATGGTTTTTAAAATCTTTATAGCCAGAAATTTATAAGGATGTATCGCTCTCTGGAGTATTCACCTAAGAACACGCTATCTTTAGAGCTGAACAACTAGAACTTATATATTCTCAGTCTGGTATTCTTGAAAGGATTTTTCCTGATTCTCCTCGATCCAAGATCGATTTAACCAAACCGAAGTTAGGTCCCCATGCTGACGGAATTATGAGATCGATCGATAATAGCATGACTAACCTGCTAAGTCAATTGCAATAGTTGTCGTTACAAACTGCTTCTTTGATTCAGGCATTGTCGTTAGTGCCTATGCCTTCTCAACCTTAAGATGTTAACGCTGTCCAATCTTCTAAGCCCAAAGGAAATCAACAATAGGATATGAAGAAAAAGGGATGTGGTAAGAAGAAATGTAAGGATGGGAAGGGTAATGCGAACACACCCAGTAATAATACTAGGGAGGGTAAAAAGGAGTTTAAAAATAAAGTTAAGTTTCCTTGAAAATTGTGCAATGGAGACCATTTAAGTCATCTTTTCCCTAAGATTCAGGATGGTCAGTGCTTTTTAGTGTAGTAGGGTTCTTCATGCTCCTAGGTTGTTGTAAGTAGCCCTTTTCCCCAAGGGCAGCAAATGTTTGTTGGTGTGAATGCCAATACTGGAAACCCCACAGGGGGCAACCAGGAAGGGGAAAATCCATCAAATATATACATGATGAATTCTCATGTTGATGTTGCTACAATATCACATGATTATGGTGAACTAGAATCCTATAAGGCTAAGACCACTCCAAATGTTCCAGAGACACTCCATATTGAGAGGCCCACAGTTGAGTCTATACCTTGGATGGAGAAGGGCTCTGCAAAACATTCGATGATTAACCCTAATGCTAGGGCTTCCCAAAAATAATCTACTTTTGAAGATCTGACTCAAAGTCCTTATGTGATGTCTATGTTAGAGTTACTCTAGTCATGTCCATCACAAAGGAGTGTGCTGCTCATTGCGATCGGGGCCATAGATCCATAAAACTCTCTTATTGTTACATTTTACATGTCAAATATTAAGAAGAGACTACCTCATCACATGGATTTATAGATTAAATCTACATATCTAAATATCAATATCTTTCAAACTATAGTTGATGAGGGAGCTTCCACATGTGTTATGTCAATCGCATGTTGGAAAGCTATCAAATCTCCTCAAGCTATTACTTCACCTACTATATTAACTACATTTGATGGTAATTATCATCGGCCGCATGGAATTATTCCATCCTTTCCCATCTGTGTTGGGGGAAAGGTTGTCAATATTGAGGTGGAAATAGTCAATGCAAATTTGGATTATAATCTTCTATTGGGGCGAAATTGGATTTATGATATGGATGCCATTGTATCATCATTATTTTGCATCCTATGCTTTCCCCATGAAGGGAGAATTGTTATTGTTGATCAGATGGAATATTCTCTGAAAGAATATAATGCATCCTCTAATTCCTTGGTTCCCTTAGTGAATAATCTCAAGCAACCTGTTGAGAATTTAGGAGTCAGAATGTATTCCTCATTGATGGGTACCTTTGATCTTCCTTCTCCTATTGCTCGAATAAATGCCATTTCATCATCGAAGGCCCCTTCTCGAAGAGAGTTCTTTAGAAATCATTATTTTTTGGATCCTTGGCCCTTACCTTATTCTACCACCACATTATAATTAGGGCAAGTGGGTGGAATGGCATATCCTATGTCTACAACTGAAATTTATTATCAATTTATAGTTAATACTGCAGATTCTGATCCTACGCTTTTTTCACAGGAGGATTTGAATGGAAATGTGGCTCTGGATTGGACTCTTGACTCTACTTGTTGTATGTATTTCCTTGATACTATTTTATCATCTAAGGAAGAAATCCTAGAAGTAATGATGGGTATAGAAAGACTGTGGGATGATTTTCATCACCAGTCATATTTTCTCGTAGACTTGTGTGAAGTAGAAACAAGTTTGTCTAGTCCTTCATAGACTAGTGATGTTCACACAATTTTAAACCCTTTGGCTCCATCACATGTTTTTTCCGAAGGTAACATGTCTATAATTTCAGAAACTATTCCGGTGAAAATCTCTAGGAATCCCAATATAATTGAGAATGTTTTCATTGGAGCCGAATGCTCCCTTGAAGATATTCAAATCTATACCTATCTTTTTAAAGAGTTTCGTGATGTGTTTGCTTGGTCTTATGAGGAAATGCTTGGAATTGATCCATCAATAGTCTAGCTTGAGATCAAGAATTACGCAAATACGAACCTTGTATGACAAAAGCTTCAGCTGGTAAACCCAAGGACAATAGCAGCTATCAAAGCTGAGGTTGAGAAGCTGCTTAAGGCGGGTTTCATATACACCATTCCGTTGATTGAGTGGGTCTTGAATCCAATCCCGGTTGATAAAAAAAGGAACGATTCGCATATGTATAAACTTTAGGGATTTAAATAAGGCTTGTCCAAAAGGTAATTTCCCACACCTTTTATTGATCAGATTATCAATGAATGTGCGGGAAATGAGATTTTCTCCTTCATGGATGATTTCTTGGGTTATAATCAAATTACTATCCATCCTGAAGATCAACATAAGACAAATTTTATCTACCCCTGGGGTACTTTTGCATATAAAAAGATGCTTTTTGGCCTTAAAAATGTTGGAGCTACTTTTTAGTGGGCCATGTTATACGCTTTCCATGATATCAAACATATCATCGAAGCTTATTTAGATGACCTAGATGCTTGTTCTTGAAATATAATTGATCATCCTCATCATCTTCGATTAATTTTTGAGCAATGTCATTTTTATATAATCTGGTTGAATTTGAATAAATGCGTCTTCACTGTTACATCTGATCGGTTATTGGGATTCACAGTATCTATTGAAGGGATTCGTGTAGATCCTTTCGAAGTTGAGGCAATACTTTAGTTTCCTCCCCTGTCTACTATCCGTCAACTTCAAAGTCTCCAAGGAAAATCCAATTTCTTGAGGATATTTATCATCAATTACACTGATATTACGAAGGAATTTATGAGAATGCTGAAGAAAGAAGTTCCATTTCTATGTGACGATTTTGCTCAGCGCTCATTCGATGCTTTGAAAAAAGCATTGACCTCCGCTCCTTTACTAAGTCCACCCAATTATAGCAGGGATTTCCTCTTATATCTCACTGCAGTAGAATCAACCATCGGTATGGTTCTGGTTCAAGAAGACGATTATCTCTGTGAGCATGTGATTTATTATCTGACCGAAGGCTTGGTAGGTCCTAGATTATGATACTCTCCTATAGACAAATTAGTTTTGGCAGTTTTTCACACTGTCCAATGACTTCGACACTATATTCTCCTTAGAAAAGTTTCATATTAGCGGTTGTCAACCCATTTCAGTTTTTTCTCAGTAGGCGAGTGATTGGGGGAAAATATAACAAATGGATTGTTATTTTACAAGAATTTGATCTAGAGTTCTTGTCAGCGAAATATTAAAAATCGTTAGTATTTGCAGAATTAATATCAGAGTTTCCTTGTGAAGAAGAAATAGTTTATGAGGAATCATTCTCTGATGAGCATATTTTCCTTATTTATTCACAAGATCCTTGGTATGGGGATATTATAATATATCTTCAAAATTCGAAGTTTCCTCTCACTTTTTCAAAGGATGAGCGAAGAAAATTGCATCACTTAGCAAAAAGTTATGTTATTATCAGTGAAACTTTATATCGTCACGGGATTAATTCAATCCTTAGACGTTGCTTAACCTTAGAAGAAGTTGAGTTAGTGCTGAATGATTTCCACAGTGGAGCTTGTGGTGGTCATCTATCTGGGCTTGCTACAGCCCAAAAAATCTTGCGTGCAGGGTATTTTTGGCCTTCGATTTTCAAAGATTGTGTTGAAGTGGTCAAAAAATGCCATCCTTGTCAGGTTTATACTCAGAAGATGCACACTCATCCAACTCCTCTCTTTATTGTTATTACCGTCGGTCCATTCACAAAGTGGGGCATTGATTTTACAACTTGTATCTCGCCTTTAGCAAAGGGCCATAAGTATATTATTGTAGCACTGGACTACTTTACTAAGCGGGCCGAAACTATGCCTACTATTGTGAATGATGGTGAAACAACAACCCTGTTTCTTTTCAACCAAGTCATTTCTCGCTTCGGTTTTCCAAAGGAGGTTGTCACTAGCCATGACAGTCATTTCTAGAACAAGATGATGGATGAATTAGCTCTCAATTTGGGTTTCCAGCTGTTGCATTCATGTCCTTACTATCCTCAGGCCAATGGTCATGTGGAAGCCATGAATAAATCCTTGAAAGTTATCCTATAAAGGACAATTAATAAGGCTTGATCCAATTGAAATATCATGTTATATCCTGCACTTTGGGCATACCGGATGTCGGTTACGACCGCTACAGGTTTCACTCTTTTCCAACTAGTTTATGGTTTGGAATTGCTCTTCCATGTGGAATGTGAAATTCCTTCTCTTAAATTAGCTATAGAACTTCTTCCAGACACTTCCAGTCTTGAAAAATTCCTCGTTTATTTGGAACGTCTTGATGAGGAGCGTCAAGATGCTGTCACAATTAATGAAGCTCATAAAAAGAGAGTGAAATTCCCATATGATAAGGCTGTCCATCCTAGGTTTTTCTCTAAAAGTGACCTTGTCTTGGTCTAAGACCAGGACAAATATGCCTTGGGGGCAAGTGAGTTTAAATCCATGTGGTACAGTCCTTTTATCGTTAAAAAGGTCTTAAAAAAGGGAGCTTACGAATTGGTTGATTTTGATGGAAACGAGCTGTTGGAGCCCAGAAATGGGCTCTATCTTAAAAAGTATTATGCCTAGGCTTCTGCCTAACATTTTCTTGCTTGTAGATATTGTATATATTTGTGCATATATGTCTATAGGTTTCATAGTGATATTGATATTTTTGATCTTCTTTGGTAGGTATTGATGGATGATTTGGTATATCTAGGGTTCACCGATGGTGCTAGTCGACATACCCAGAATTTGGCTTCCGCGGCTTGGGTGATTTACTATCCATCCGGTTAGTTGTTGGTTTCAAGAGGCATATGTATTGGCCTTGCTTCAAACAATGTTTTCGAATATACTGTTGTTGTTAACTTACTATTTGAAGCAATATCTATTGGTATTGATTCGTTAATAATACACTTGGATTAACAACTGGTGGTTTCTCAGTTAAACAACATCTATCGTGTGAGAGATCCTTATTTATATCACCAATTTATGAGAGTTTTCATTACAAAGATCATTTAATTTTATCACATTCATTCATATTCCACAATAAAAAAACTCATTTGCTGATTCCATAGCTAATCAAGCATTAGATTTGCATATTAATCATTCATCACATTAAAAATAAAAAATAATAAAATAATCTGTATATATGATCATCACATCATGACACCGCTATATAGATATAAGTTTTATGTTCAAAATATTATACAAAATCGGGAAAAAATTTCCTACAAAATTAGGGCTTAATCCCAATCATGTCTATAAAAAATCTGGACATCCCTAATCTATATCTATGGGTCGAGCCCTGGATGTGCATCTTAGAGAGAGACGATGGCAGTAGCCATCCTTCGGAAGAGCCACACCCAATCTCGTGGTACTCCTACCACATGTCTCTGCACAGCCTTTCGTAGATCATCTATCGCTGCCATAGGTACCTAGTGAGTCAATCTCTTCAAGTTCCTCTATACGATATGGAGGAGTCTCTCAGTCTTAGCTACGACACTCTCTGTGTCTCTTCCACGATGCCTATGCTTTGGTAGACCCTCAGGTCTTACTGGTCCCACATCTGTATCATGATCAAACAATTTTGTAAGAATTTTTATCTCATCAAAAAGAATTTCAATTCATAATTTTTGAAATCCAAAAAAATCAAATAACTTTAAAAACTTAAAACTACCAATTGAACCCCATGCAGCGTTAGGTGGAAGCACTAGATATGGATCCACTATGAAGTCCATGCCTGCATAATGGTAGTCCTCGATGGAAATGACTTGTTGTTCCCACCAAAGGAAAAACTCATCATCAAATGTCATTCTAGCGACCTCACCACCCCCTAATCTCTTCATCAAATCAACCCATCTACATATATGTGGATCTCTCGGGCTGCTAATGGTGGACATAAATTTGGGTCAAAGTCCTGGTAGCCTCTCAAAGAAGAAAGTGCAAAGGATAGTACCATACCCAAAGTGTTTGGTATTACTCTTCTTAATAGAAGTGAGTTGTTTTTTCAGATTGATTAGGAGGGTTGTACACCAATCAAAGACTGTGGTGAGGAAATCAATTGCTCATTGTAACATGCGATGCTTGATGTAATGAATATGATCTTGCTACCCTCATAATGGTAAAAAGGTGATTTTCAAGGGGCAAAATCTCCACATTCTTGATTGGGATTTGTGTCCCTACCTTCTCATTGTTCCCGGGACAATATATACGAACATAATCATCTACGCTGAGGCTTCCTCAGGCCTTCCCTTGCAAGTTAACTGGCTGTCCTCTCTAGGAAAGTCCAGTGAGGAAGTAGATATCTTCTAATTCAATTCTCAAGGGAATTTGATCAATCATAAAAGCATCCTCTTTTGGATCCCAGTAATTCACAAGCATCTCCAACAACCTTGTGTTGGTTTTCATATTTGGCATTTTGAAAAATTTCAACAATCCACACCCTATCAATGCATCCAGTGCCAATGGGCCATTCATTACTTCATTGTGTACTGCACTGTGCTCTCTTTCCTTCTGTTAGATTCAGTATTTTCATACTGCCATCAGTGATCAAAACTCCTCTTTTCATATCATATTAGGGTCCCATTCCGAAATTTTTGTCATTCCACCTAGGTCCTCATTTAAAAAATTTACTCACTGATGGTATCCCTATGTCAAAATCCCTTCTCTCTTTCAAAAAATCAATATTCATTGGCCCACCTTCATGTGTCTTGCTAAGCATACATTGACAATCAAGGCCCATTTCATCATGTTTTGAGTTAGTCAAGTCCACCTGAAGTCTGCTCACTCAAGGTTTTCATTAGGTCTCTAGGTTTCATTTTTTCAAGGTTCAATAAAACACCATTTCACTAGATAAGGCCAGAAAAGTATGAGAGTGAACTAAATAATATTCCTTTTTCAGTTAAAGAGGATTTGCAAGCATGTAACCATGGTTGCCAAAGGTTCTAATTTTGATTTCAAGTACGAATTTCATTCCAAAAAATAGAGATGCATTTCTATTTTTTATATTTATGTAACTTTATGTTATTATATGTAATAAGTGACTTTTCTCAAGATGTCAACTCAGTTCCATAATGCCAAAAGACCAAAAGTCAAAGGTCAAAGTATTCCCAATGTATATCAATTGATCAATATGTAAAGCAGAAGCACAAGGAAAAGGGTATTAGTGTTGTTATCGTTCTGTGATTTTGAAGATTGGCAAGACAAAAGTCACAAAAGATACATCAAACCACTTATGAGTCAAGGACCTAGCCTTCCTAGACTCAGAGAGGGCTCTCTCTGTATATTTATGATTTAACTTTGATTTCAGTGTTTAATGTATTAGGCTAGATATTAAAAATAAAGAGATTGCTTGATTGATTGTTTGTTTGTTCATTTGGTTGGGGAAGATCATCCTTGAATATTTTCCATTGGGCTATGGAGTCACAGGCTGGGTGGTAACATCAATTTTCCAGAGCATTTACAAGGCAAGCTAACTGTCTTTACTAGATCTTAGAAGCAAAGTGAGAAATGGAATGACAGAAAAATGATATCAGTTAGGATTAAAAAGCATTCAAGTATTTTTTAATCATACTTCAGAGGAAAACATTAAGATTGTAAACACAGATAGTAGTAAGGTGCTCCAACAACATATCTTAAACTATAATTTCTGCTTTACAATAAGAATCAAAGATGCATGAATGGATAAAAAGAGATACATTCAACATAGAAAGAAAGACATCACCAGGTCAAAACAGGTCAAGTATCTTGCAAACGGTCCTTTTTATTGATGCTCCAGCTTGAAAATTACAATGCTCCAAACAGAAAAGATAATTTCTATGACTTGGGTCCAACCCCTAATACTCCCAATACATGGAGTATTTAAACAAAAAAATACAACGATTTGCCTTGTACACTTGGAAATCTATTATTTATTACAATGAAAGGAAAAATGACTAATGTAACCACAAAGTGGCCACGCTGAGAAAACTGGGACAGGTGGTCCTCTTTTTTAGGGATGTTGCTTGAAACATTAATTTGATTGTAGTGGTTCTATTGATGTGGCTGGTGCTGACTCAGGTCTGTACTCTAATTGTCCTTGTCTCATTCCTCCTGATAATCACATAGCTCACTCCACGCTTCCTCATCTGGAACTTTGATTTTAGTTAATCTTCTGTATATTTCATCAGCCTCAGTGTACTTAGCAAATGTTGGTTTGACCAGAAATACGTGCTTCAGTTCATGCTCAATGTAAATTAAATTGCTGATAGCTTCCAACAATGCCTTTCCTGTTATGTTGCCTTTGATGTTGGAAAGATTTGCAGCATCTGTGGCTATGCCCTGGATTTTCTTGACATAATCCCCTCTGTCCATGAGTTTGTCATTTATGACAAACAGAGATGGGAGACCTTTCTGATGTAAAGGCTGCATTTTTTTAAAGAACCTGTTGACTGTCAGTTCCAGAACTTGACATTTTTCCTCTAGCTGCACATTTAAGCTCTTCTTTGTCAGCACCTTCTTGACTTGTAGTATAGTCTCTGTTCTATCTGCCACTCCCAACTCTTCCAGCTCATACTTGTTCCTTGCATTCAAAAATTTGATTATCCTGTTAGTTGTTGCTGGCATGTCTCCCAATTCTACATTGGTAGCTGAAATGGCTTCTTTAGCCTTCTCCACTAATTCTTTATGCTCAAAGATAATTTGGATGCTAGGCCAAATTTCATTCATACCATTGATTATATTGTGCCAAATAATCTCCTTAACTCTCCCTAGAGTGTTTCCAATAGATGATTCCTTCTCTGATTTTTGTAGTGCTTCAATTAATGCCTTTGCCCTTTGCATTTCCACCAAGTGATTGCTTTCAGCTCTTTTGATTTGATCTTGCAGCACATTGACTTGGGTTTCCAGTCTTTTTATCTCCTCAGATTGCAAATTCATGCCTTCCAATGATCTGGCTAGCTGTTCTGTATTGCTTCCTACTCCTGTGGCTGTACTTGCTGGAGTGGTTATGGGAGGGGCTGTTAGAGGAAGGGCCTCCATTGTTGTGTTGGCCATATGTGTTGCCCTTTCTTTCTCTTGCACCATTTTTTCCATCTCTACTTCCATTTTTTTGATCTGGAGAGACTGCTCCACTATTAATTTCATCATATCAACCTTTTGGCTTTCTGTCTCCTCTATCTCCTTGGTCAGTGGATCATGTGTAGCAGGCATCTTGAGCTGCTTCTTCAAAGCTGCAATATCTATCTCTTTTTTCTTTATTACTTCTTCAACTACTTTTATATCTGAGGGATCATACCCAATCTTCACTACCAAGTCTTCCAAAGACTTAATTTTATTGTCCTTTGACTGTGATGAAATCCTTTCCATCTTCAACTGGGATTGAGCGTTTGATAGAGCCACCTGCATTTTGAACAAGTTCATAGAAGTGTTGGTTAGAGTGGATGAAATCATTTCACCTGTTTTCTTGTGCATTTCCAACTGATCAATTGGATGGACATTTCTAGCATCAAACTCAAAATAAGTTTTCTTGTAATCTGCTGGGGTTTTAGGCTCTGTTGTTTGTGCTTCCAAAAATTCCATATGCATTTTTCCCTTTTCTGAATCAAAGGCAGAGAGAAGTATGCCTTGTGCAGTTGCACTCTGCTTCCAAAACTGAGCATAGGTGCTCTTTTTCAGTATTTCATTTCTGATTTTGATCTCTCTGAATGTATCAAAGACTGTCTCTTCTTTTTCTCCAGTCACATTTGTAGATGAGGACACTTGAAGCGACTGTTGCCTTTTTGAAATTGGAGTGGCAGGAAAAGATTTCCCTCCAGCTAGGGATGAATCTGGAATATCAATTATGTTGATCACTATTTGCTGTGGTGATCCTTTGTCTATGTCCATATGTTTTCTAGGCTTCTTCTTGTATTTCAACCTGAATTCCTTCATAGAAGTATCAGTCCCTGGTGACTGATCTTCTCTAGATCTTTTCCCTATTATTCCCTATTCTTGTTCTTTTCCTTTTTTCAGTCTTATCTTCAGTAGTTTGTTTTTTCTGTTGTCTTGGAGTCTGTGTACTAGAAGAAGAGATCACTTGTTCTTCGGCCTCCTGCAATGTATCAGGCATCCACTCAATCTGATTCATGTATTTTTCAATCTCAGGCCTTTGAGTGTGGATATATGTTGTTGACTTGTTTTCTATCCTCTTCTTGGAAATGATACCCCATGGGTCATAAGACCATGTGAAACTATGGGTAAAATTCATTTCCTTCAATCTTCTATATTCCTCCTCCCCCACTTCTTTGCTCTTGCAAATTAAGGGACCAATTTGAGATTTGATCCTGAACTGGGACTTTTTCTTAGTGTTACACTAAAAAATGTCACCTTGACTACTTACAGTTAGTATGGCTCAAATCAACAGTCATGCTACCCTCTTAGGCAAGTCTCATGCCTCTGTTATCCATCTCAAACTCAAAGAAGAGAGAAAGTCTTGTAAAAATCATGTTTATCTCTGGGGTCGCAGGTTCTCTCTAGCCTTACCTGCGGGGACGCGGACCTTGTTCACAAAATCTGCGTCCATGGACGCTCTGTATGTTAAGGGACAGGTGCGTCCCTCTGTAAAAGGCAAAATGCGCGAGTTTTATCTTGAAAAAGTTACTTGTGGTTACTTCTAGAACATTCTAGAGGTCGGTTTGATGAAATGGATGCGCCTCCAGTTGGTTCATGTATCTCTATTAAGGGGGAACTTATCCCATCAATAAGGGAGCTATCCCACCCATAGAGGGGGATGATCCCATTGATAGTGGACCTGAATAACCTCTTTACAGCACTATAAATAAAGGCATTGAGCCAGAAGGAGAGGAGGTTGGAGCTATACATTTTCTTTGGGTAAATGCTGCAGGATTTAGGTCTTCCATTAGAGCCTTTGTGAGGAGAGATTGTCTTCACTTGATTCTACTTGGGAGAGGGTGAGCTTTGTCAAAGTAGAGGAAAACCCTTGATGGACCCTGGGAGGAACTTGCACAACACCAAGGCCAGGTTGTAAGAGTTTCTTTGTTTCGTTATTAATACAAACTGGTTTATTTTTCTCAATAGCTTGTGTTAATGAGTTATTTCATGTGTTCCTTGGTCTGCATGTTGAATATATGTTTTATTATATGAAATGCAAGTGCTTGGTAATTGTTTGATTGTTTGTGGTTGCAGGAATTGACTTGAAGGAGGAGCTCATCCGGATCGTCAAGAACGGACTTCAACAACAGCGTTTTGGAATAAGGTAAGCCTAAACACTTGTAGTTTTCATGTTGTAAAAGGTGTATTTAGAGAAAGATCACTCCATTTTGTCTTGTTTGTCATTAGAATGTCTTAGACTTCTAGGAAGGTCAGTCGTGTCCGCACCCTTGACAGATTCCGTGTGACAAATTGGCGACTCCGCTGGGGAATCCATTAATGAGAGAGTCTTTTCCTTTATATGAACTTTGCTTTGAGAAAATCATTTTTATTTTCTGGTTTTTGACTGTGAGAATTAGTATTTGGGTGGCTTAGCTTTAGATTTAGTTAGATTTGGTTTTTCTTCATTTTTCCAGACGGACGCACCCTCTTAGTACTGCACAGTGCGTCTTTGGACGCGCTGTTGCCGTCTGCACAGAGCGGGGCCGCACCTGTGACAACGGGTGGCCTGCGTCTTCCTGTAAAAGTTAAGAAAATTCCATTTTTGCTTTAAATTACTTTTAGATTTTGTTTTTCCTTAGTGTTTTCTGCCCAGATCCTTTAGTACCCTGTCAAGAATTCTCACCTGAACTAGTTTTGTGAGCTTTGAGTGTTTTAGTGGTTTTCAACGAAGTTTAGACCTAGGGTTTGATTTTTGGAAAGGCTTTGTAGTGACTTTGATAGTAGAAAGTTGTCCAGCCTTAGATCTCTCTGGTTAGTCAACCTTCTTAGAAGTCGGGCCTGTCGTAAAGTCTCCTTTTGTGAGCAACTTGCCATTTGAGTTGTTTTGGGTCAAATTTCGAATTACTTGTTTATAAAGTATTGATTTCCATTTTACAAAAAGAACAAAAAGATTAGAGTTTTGTTTTGGCTAGTTTTTGATTCTGCAATAAGCTAGTCCTTGATTTGATTGTGATCAAGTAAAACACCTTAGAAATAATCATTGTTAGTTTTGGCCTCGTTAAGATTGCTTAGAGTAAATTTGCCTTTAGTTTGCTTATGAGTGCATTTTCATAGATTTTAAGAGTTGTTAAGATTGATTTTTGGTTATATTAGATTTACTTGCTTTATTAAAAGAAAAATACAAAAACATCTTCTTAAAAAGTCTTGTTTCAAGTAGCTTTTTGTTTTCAAAAGAAGAAAAGAGTTTTTTCGTGCATGTAAAGAGAAGTTATGTTTTTATGCTTGGAAAAGAAAAACGAATTGTTTCTTTGATTGTCTTCAATTAAGAAGTTGCTTTTATAAAGATTGCATTCTCTCAACTTTTTAGTTAAGCAATTCATCGAAAAAGTAAAGTAGTGGATAAATCATTCTAGGTGCATTTTGTAGTGGTTTCGAGTCGAGTCAACACACCACTAGTTTCACTTCCATCACCTTTTGACTTAAGAAACAACCTTAAAAGTAACGCTTAAATTAAAATCAATCTAGTAATCTTTATTTTTCTAGGGCTCTGAAGCACCAACATAGCTTAGGCTAGGGTCTTGGAGTAGGTGAGTACTTAACTCTCCAAGACTACAAAACCAAACAGATAGTCTATCTTGAGTAGAACAAATCCAATTGTTTCAGTTACATTCTGGGAAAGCTCCTCTTAAAGGAGAAACACGAGCTCGTGTCCGAACCAGTGAGGGGATCATTCCTCCCTCGTTGGGAACGACGCCAGGCAGTACGTATTACAAACGGTAAACCTCGGATTAACCATTGTCGAGGAGCCAGGGGTCACTTATCGGTAAACCTTGGATTGTTGTCAAGGAGCCGGTAAGGGGATTGGAGCTTGCTACTCTGCCCTTGCGTGCTGTCGGAGTTTAGACTGTTCCCCCAGGTGTAATTGTTGTGATTGGTAACCTTAGTGGCCATAATATCTAGGATTCTACCCAAGGTGACGGTGGAGGGAAGGTCCCACTGTACCTGGAGCAGACGTCGGTTATACTCACTTGGATTTTCTGGGGGGTTCGCTTCACTTCGAGACGGTTAAAGTGGAGGAACTTGGTCCAGTCTATTCATTAAGCAGGTTGCCGGGGTAACTGTTCCACCCACTATTTCTGTACTGAATCCTGCGAGGTTGGGCCTAATCACCAACTAGCGCTTTTGGTCCGGAAGACTACTGTTTGTGTGTGGTTTGACGCTCTAGATTATTTAGGCGTGTGCTTCAAATTTGATTGGTTCTTTAGAAGACTTTAGGTGGTTTGATTTGAAATTTTTTACTTTGTTTTCGTGTGTTGTAGTTAAAATCTTTAATTGTGGCGGAATTACCGAGAAGGTCCCGTCGCATTGCGGGCCAGTCTCCTGAAGTTGTTTCTGTGGCCGAATTGTTGAGAAGATCCCGTGAACTTAGGGGTTCACCTCCTCGAGACGACCCCAGTAATTTAGAGGGTTTAAAGGTCCTTGTAACTCCTAGTGGCAGTAGAGTAGGTTCACCTGAAGAAGGAGAATCTTCCTTGGTAGTCCATCCAGATTACCAAAGATTAGAAACAGGTTACAATCCCGAAGCTGTTACAGTTTCCGAGCTTGCTGGTAGTTTTTCATCTGCCAGTGAAACAGGCGAAGAACCTGAAATTTCAGAACCTGTTACTCCAACTCCTAGTGTTCCTGATTCACCAAGAATAGAAAGAATTATCACCGAAAATCTTCCTGTTGGATTAATTGCTATAGAAGAACTTGTTCCAGAGGAAGAAATAGGCGTTTCTGATTCTGAAGATCTAATTACCCTTGATCTAAGGGAGCGTGAATCCATCTTTTACAGTCCTCCTAGAAGTGAATCTTGGTACCTTGCATTAACCAATTTTTTAGACAACTCAGTAGGTTTTTCTACACCTCGTACTCCGGTTCCACCTAGAGGAATTCATTCTCCTGTAAATATGTCTGGTCAGTCATCTGTGTTTTCACAAAGTCCTGAATCATTTTTACATGGCGGTCCTTCTGTTCCTACTGGGTATCAATCACTTTCTGGTACCTTTGCGGGAGCATCTCCTCAACCCATTGATCATGGGTTATTAGTTGGAAACAGTGGTAATGTACCATTGAGTATAGGTGAAGTTTATATGATGTCAGGTTCAACTCCCATTAACCAACCTCAAGGTGGCCAATTACCGCCTGGGGGGCAACCTTCGTTAATGCCTGGGGGGCAACCTCAAGGTACTTCATTCGTGACTGGGGGGCAACCTCAAGGGTATCAACCCCAAGGGTATCAACCCCAGCCTCAATATGTACCCCAAAGTCAACCTCAGTATCAGTATCAACCTCAAGGATGGCAACCTCAAGGATGGCAACCCCAAGGGTATCAACCCCAAGGGTATCAACCTCAAGGATACCAACCTCAAGGTCAAGGTCAACCCCAGTATTCGTATTTACCTCAAGGTTATCAACCTACGGGTCAATACCCTGGTCAAGGTTATCAACCACCTCAAGGGCAATCATATGGGACTACACCTTACAGTTATCAACCCTATCCTCAATACGGCTATGGATCTCAGTATCCTCAACCTGTTACGAGTCAATACCCTGGAATGTTAACATGGGATCCGTCACAGGGTCAACAGATGTCGCAACCAAGTATACAGTCGGTACCTCAAGCAGGACAACCTGCAGTTCCTGGTCCACCCCAGCAACCGCAACCTGTCCAGTCAAGTGTTCAGACCCCTGTAACTTCTGTAGTTACTCAGCCGCCAATTGCACCTAGTACTCCACCTCACACGGCTGCAGCAACTACCGCTTCATCTACCATGCTTACTTCTGGAGTATCGGCAGCTCCGGTTTCTACTGTCCCTGTAACCACTCCTCAGACATCTGTACCGTTGTCTGGACCCACGGTTCAAACCACAGTCCAGATGCCTGCAGGCCAACCTGGTACAAGTACGGTTGTTACTACTCAACCTCAATTTGTTCAACCTCCGTACCAGGGACAGTATCAACCTGGGCAAGCTGCCCAACAACCGGTTTACCAGTATCAACCGTATCCTGGGTACACTTATCAACCACCTCAACAACCCCAGTACGGTCCGGTTAATCCTGGTTTTCCAGGAGGATATAATATCCCCAATGCGACTCCTGTTCCTAGTTATCCTGGATATCCTCCTCCTGGGGCTGGTATTGTGACTCAGAGTTTTAGAGATCCTAACCGGCAGTTACCATTTATTGCGACTTTAGATTTACCCGACTTGACGCGCCTAACGAACGATCCAATTCAATATCTTCCGTTCTGGCCGCCAATGCCAAATAAGTTGCCCAGCGATATACCCAAGTTCGAAGGTAAGTCTGGAGAGGATCCGTCTAATCACGTGATGACTTACCACCTCTGGTGTGCATCAAATTCCATCTCAGATGATTCCATCCGCTTACGTCTTTTCCAGCGTACACTCATTGGTCTCGCAGCCAAGTGGTACATTGAGTTACCACGGGCCTCTTTTTACAACTTTAGCCAGTTAGCTACCTCGTTCTTAACTCATTTTCAGTTACCAGTCAGATACGATAATGGTACAGAATTATTAACTTCGCTAAAACAATCGACATCCACGTACATTTCTGATCACATCCATGAGTGGAGACGTCGAAGAAGATTAGTGAAAGTTTTTATCCCGGACCAAATCTTAGCTGAATGGTTTGTCAAATCATTATTACCAAGAATTACTGAAGATGTAGCTAAGGCCGGAGTAGTTACTGAGGAGCAAGTCATTGCTCAGGCACAATACCTTGACTTAGTTTACACTCAGTCGGGTACGTTACACGAGAAAATTCCGGATCTTCCAAAGTCAAACCAAATCGCTGCTGCTCCTTCGGGATCTCATGCCGCTGATGGTATGATCGGTATCGTGACTACGAAGAGTAAGAAGAAGTCTTCCAAGACCTCCAATACTCCAATTATCACTTTGCCTGATTCTCCGACAGGAGAGTCTTCTCCTCCTGAACTTACCGCCGACATTCACGCTGTAGAGTCATCTACGGCCAAATCCAAAAACGGTGGAAAGAAGAAAGGAAAGAAGAAGGCTAAAGCAGACAAGGCTCCAAAGGAGAAAACGGAAAAGTCGGAAACCAATGACGAAAAGCGCAAACCTCGATATCCTTGTCTTATTTGTGAAGAAGATCATTTTACGAGAGACTGCCCTCATCGGGCCGAGGTAGTGAAAATAGTCAAAGGTTCTCCCACTCCTGCTGTGTTAAAAAATCCATTTCCAGAGCAGGAGAATAAGATGATAGGTTCTTCTTCGAATGCCAGTGAAGAACCCATTTTGATGATGTCTCATGTCAGGATTGCGACTCGATCGCAAGATTATGGTAGTAAGGCTCCTGTTGATGGTAAAGAAGCAGAATCTTCTCACTCTAACCCATCAACCTCAGCTCCTGGTTCCGATCCACTACAGATCGAAAAACCTAACCCAGACTTAGTGATTAAGCCGCCCGCCAAGGGTGTACTTCGAAGGTCTGCTTTCAATCCACATGCGAGAGCAGCCCAGAATTACAACATTGTTGAAGACTTAGCTGTTTCACCTTCAGCAATGTCGGCACTCGAAGTGCTGCAATCATGTCCAGCGCAACGAAAATTGCTTTTGTCGGCTATTGGAGCTGTCGATGTTCAGGACCCGAACCTAATGATCTTTGATCTAGAAAGTAGTACACCGCGTCTCCCCCATCAAATGGCTTTCCAAATTCCAGTGATAGTCAAAAACAGGCCTATTCATCGGACTGTGATTGATGAGGGAGCTTCTACGTGTATTATGTCGATTCAATGTTGGAGATCGCTTGGTTCTCCTTCGTTGAACCAATCCCCCACCATCCTTAAGGCCTTTGATGGCCGTGGGTTCCGTCCGTTTGGTATTCTACAAGAATTGCCTATAGGGGTCGAAGGTAAAACCGTTAGTCTGGATGTGGAAGTGGTTGATGCCCCTCTAGACTACAACCTTCTTTTGGGTCGAAGTTGGTCATATGCTATGACAGCGGTCGTTTCATCGGTCTTCAGAGTCATTAAGTTTCCACATAACGGTAAGATCGTGACTATTGATCAGCTGACATACTTTTCATCCGACCCAACCTCTTTAGAAACTATCCAGCATGTTGGTAAAACGACAATCCCTTATAGGGACATTGGTGTAGGTTTAGTTAAGGATTCCGGTTTACTGGGAACTTTTCCTCTCCCTCCACTCAATGCAGACCCTTCGTTTGCAACAATTCATATGATCACGTCAGAAAACATTATTTATGATGATCCTTGGTATGTTCCCTCTGACTCTGAGCTAGACTCACTCGGTGATGTTATGCCGTTGAGTCCGTATGAGATTGCTTATGAAGCTCTTATGTCTTTTACCGACTTTCATTCAACCGACCAAATGAATGTGGTCAGTGAAGAGTCACTTTTCACCTCACCCTTAGAACGGATAACGTTTCCCGAAGAAGTGTCATCTGACGAACAACTTCGCGAAATCCTAAGTGTAGATGATCTACCATGGGAAGATCTCCATCACAGATCTTCGTTTTTACCTAAGGATGATGCATTTGAAAATGATTTTTCATCTATCTTTACCGCTGAATATGTCAAAGACGCTCAGGATCCAACGAAACATTCTGATTCAGAGCTGAATTTAGGGAATATTTCTCGTACTATTCCCATTGATATTTCAGTGAAGCCCGGAATCGAGGAGAACATTCATATAGGTGCCGCATGTACTGAAGAAGAAATCCAAACTTACAAGGCCCTATTCCAAGAATTCCGCGACGTGTTTGCCTGGTCTTACGAGGAAATGCCGGGAATTGATCCTGCCATTGTTGTTCATGAAATCAAAACCTACCCGGATGCTAAACCCATTCGGCAACGGTTGCGTCAGATTCACCCTCGAAAAGCGGCTGCAATTAAAGCAGAAGTCGAAAAGCTGTTGAAAGCAGGTTTCATTTATCCGATCCCGTTAACGGATTGGGTATCGAATATTGTTCCCGTCAATAAAAAACAAGGAACAATAAGAATCTGTATCGATTATAGGGATATCAATCGAGCTTGTCCAAAAGACAACTATCCTACGCCTTATATCGATCAAATTATTGATGATTGTGCCGGAAGTGAGATGTTTTCCTTCATGGATGGTTTCTCAGGCTATAATCAAATCAATATTCTACCTGCCGATCAACCAAAAACGGCATTCATTTGTCCATGGGGGACATTTGCTTATTGCAAATTACCTTTTGGCCTTAAGAATGCCGGTGCTACTTTTCAACGGGCCATGTCTTATGCATTTCATGACATCAAGCACATTGTGCAACCCTATCTCGATGATTTGCCTGCTCATTCTTTACACCGAGCTGATCACCTTGTCCACCTACGAGCAATCTTTATGAGGTGTAGGCATTATCGAATTCGGTTGAATCCCCACAAGTGTGTTTTCTGTATAGAAACAGGTCGATTGCTGGGATTTGTTGTTTCAAAACCGGCATTCGCGTCGATCCCTCGAAAGTCGAGGCTATCATCCAATTGCCTCCTCCTTCGAGTTTGCGCCAACTCCAAAGTTTGCAAGGGAAAGCGAACTTTTTACGCCGATTCATCCCAAACTACGCCGAGGTCACTAAAGGTTTTACACGGTTGTTGAAACAGAACGCACAATTCTTTTGGGACGAGATTGCCCAACAATCTTTTGATGCATTGAAACACGCGTTGACCCATGCACCGTTATTGCATCCTCCCAACTACAACCAGGACTACTTCTTATACCTCGCAGCTTCGCATTCCACCATTGGAATGGTGTTAGTTCAAGAAGATGAATTCAAAGCAGAGCATGTGATATATTATCTTAGTAGAACCTTAAATCCCACTGAGTTAAAATATTCGCATGTGGAGAAATTGGCCCTGGCAG
Source organism: Pinus tabuliformis (assembly GCA_031772625.1). NCBI lineage: Eukaryota > Viridiplantae > Streptophyta > Pinopsida > Pinales > Pinaceae > Pinus > Pinus tabuliformis. The sequence continues at coordinate 812,426,553 of CM062815.1, read as the reverse complement.
CCGTTCAAGCTGTCCAGCGTTTTCGTCACTACATTCTTCTCCGCAAGACTACAGTTATTTCGGATTGCAACCCTATGATTTATATTTTGACAAAACAACTGCTAGGGGGCAAGTACTCTAAATGGATTGTTATCCTGCAAGAGTTCGACTTGGAGTTCGAGAAGTCCAAGTCTAAGAAATCTTTAGTTTTTGCGGAATTGATGTGTGATTTCCCGAGTGCTGACACAGAGACTGTGGCAGAGGAGTCCATTGCGGACGAATCTTTGTTTCTTATTAGCACTTTAGATCCGTGGTATGGGGATATAATCATCTATCTCCAAACCCAAACCTTTCGGCCTGAAGCTTCCAAGGAAGACCGTCGAAAAATTCGGTTTCGATCCCAGCAATACAGAATTATTGGAGATACACTTTATCGCCGGGGGGCAGACTTAGTTTTTCGACGTTGTTTAACTCACGAAGAGGCTGAGAGAGTTTTGAATGATTGTCACTCTGGAGCATGTGGCGGTCATATGTCTGGGTATGCCACAGCTCAGAAGGTGTTGCGCGCTGGCTATTTCTGGCCGTCTATGTTTAAAGATTGTATCCTTGCTGTCAGAACATGCCACAACTGTCAAGTGTTTGATCGAAAGATGCGCGCTCCACCTGCTCCTCTCCACCCTATAATTGCCGCTGGTCCATTCGCCAAATGGGGCATTGACTTTATTACTTGTAACCCTCACTCGGCCGGGGGGCATGCGTATATCATCCTCGCGGTTGATTATTTTACAAAATGGGCCGAGGCGATGCCTACATTCGACGCAAGCGGCAAGACAGCTGCAGTTTTCGTATTCAATCATATCATAACTAGGTTTGGTGTCCCACAAGCAATCATTACTGACCATGGGAGCCATTTTCGAAATGTCATGATGACTGAGCTTACAAGCCAGCTTGGTTTGCGCCACGATAGCTCTACTCCTTATTATCCGCAAGCCAACGGTTTGGTTGAGTCAATCAACAAAGTTCTAGTCATCATGATTCGACGGATCATTGGTATCCATCGAACGAATTGGCATAACATGTTATTTTCGGCGCTATGGGCATATCGAACTTCAGTGAAAAATTCAACAGGTTTCACCCCTTTCCAGCTAGTTTATGGCTTAGAAGCTGTGTTACCTATTGAATGCGAAATCCCATCACTTCAAATGGCTGTCGAATTACTTCCAGCTACTTCCGAAGAGGAGAAACGGTTATTATACTTGGCTAAATTAGATGAGACTCGACGTGACGCTACTTTAGCTATCGAGACTCACGCGAAACGAATGAAAGCTCAGTACGATAAAAATGTAACCCCTCGAAGTTTTTCGGAAGGAGACCTAGTACTATTATATGATCAAGCTAACGATAAGCTAGGTGCCGGAAAATTCGTTCCCATGTGGCATGGGCCCTACATTGTAAAGCGAAAGCTAGCAAAAGGGGCTTATGAGTTAGTTGATTTTGATGGGGACTCTTTGGGTAAACCCAGAAATGGACTTTACCTAAAGAGGTATTATGCTTAAAATGATGGGTATGGAGAAATTTTTAGATAGGTTAGATTTTCTTTCTAGCTAGCAAGTGTGTTAGTTTAGTCAGTGTGCTTAGCTTAGCAAGTGTGGTTTTTCGTCATTATTTTGGCTTATCTTGGTTTTACTCTTGATATTGTAGATGTCGACGCCTCTCCAAACATACATTGGATTTGCTGATGGTGCTTGTCGTAGTACACGGAATATCTCTTCCGCAGCTTGGGTTATCTATTCGCCCTCTGACGAGTTAGTTTCTATGCATGGGGTAAGCCTCGGTCAAACAACGAATAACATTGCAGAATACAGTGCAGTGGTTGAATTATTATCCGAATCTATTTCATTTGGAATTCGACGTTTGATAGTGAGGTTAGATTCTGAACTTGTTGTATTACAGCTTAATAGAGTTTATGCCATTAGAAATCCTGTGTTATTAAGGTTGTTTTTGAGAGTGCGTCTCTTGGAACGTGAATTTGATTACATTGAATATCAACATATTCCAAGGTCTTTGAATACATTAGCAGATGCAATTGCTTCTCGAATGTTGGACAGACATTTACAATAATCATGCAAGTAAATTTAAAAACATTTCATCACATATGTTAAACAAGATAAGCCGGTAATAGTGATATATATAGATAGAAGTGTGTCAAAAAATATATACATCGTCTTCGATCATAGGTTTAAAACACCTTATGATCGGCAAAATGATAGTACAAAAAGTCAAAATGTCACATGTGACTACAAAAGTGACTAGTCAATCACTGGTGGTGCTCTCTGTACGACACCACTGCGCGGGCTACCTTACGCAAAAATCTCCTAAACGGTCCAGGGACCGCGACTACGAAGCGCTGAAGCCTGATAGGAATGTCGTCCATAGTAGTCTCAGGTATATCTGCCGTGAGACGCTCTAGATCATGCTCCAAATCAGCTAGTACTTCTGCTGTCGCATCCTGTGGGGCCGGTACCGGTGCAGCTGGATGTAGTCTATCATAAGGCCGGAGGTTGGCTGGACGCTGTGGACCAACATCTGCATTTTGAAAGATTTACTATTAGTTTTGAGACGATATATATAAAAAATACAAAAAATACATAACTAGAAAACTTGTGAAAATAAAAAGTACCTCTGTCGTCCCATTGTTCTCCCTGTGGAAGAACCATGTCCGGATCACCTCTGAAATCCATTCCGGCATACGGAAAGTCCTGTATCACAAAAAGCTGGCCCTCTAACCAGTCAAAATAACTATCTGAGAATCGAACTACTGTCGCGCCCTCGTCAGGATGCCGGGCCATCACCGCAACCCATCGTATCAGCTTTGGCTGCTGGGGACCCAAGATATCAACAGTGAGTTGCTGAGGGATCAGCATTGGAATTCTCTCCAAGGCAAAGCTCACGACTATAGGCCCATATCCAAAAGTCTTTAGTCGTCCGTTCTTTGCCTTGGTCAGTTGGCTCTTCATATGAGCCGACACAGCTTCACACCAGTTGAAAATGGTGCCTTGGTAACAGTCAATTGCCATCCGCATTTGGGATCCGGAAGCAATGTGTAAAGCGGCCGCGCCGCAAATTCTGGTAACCGTGAACGCTATGACTTTGAGTTCCGGTAGAGTGATGTGTTTTATCTCTATGCCTTTTGAATGGTGAGCCCCAGGTGTGCACCAATTCTCGCGGAGACTATCAAGGGATTGGCCACCCGGCCTAGTCCCCGCAAGACTGAGTTGCTCACCTCTGTTTGGCAAGCCAGTGAGAAAGTATACATCCGAGGGCTCTATCTCGAGCTGGTGCCCTCCTATGTAAAAGCATTGTTCTTGTACGTTCCATCGCTCAACCAGCCATTCCAAGAATCTTACCTGGCCCCTCATGCCCGGTATGGTCCAATATTTGTATAATCCGCATGCTCTTAGGGCATCCAGGGAAGGTTGATGATTTATTGCAGCTTCATCTTCCTCTACATGCTCTCTTTCTCTCCAGTCTAACATGATTAATGCCCTGCATATCAAAAATAGCAATTAGAAATTAATTTGGGAATTTTTGGTGGTTTTTTGAGAGAGTTGGGGTTTTGAAATGCGCGTTTCTCGGAGGACGCACCCCGGCTTTGTAGCACAGGGCGCCCGGACGCAGCTGGCCTGAAGGCGGGCTGCGTCTTCCGACCGTTTTCCCGTATGAGAAAAAGTCGGGGGACGCAGGTCACCCGAAGGGCACCTGCGTCCGCCGAGAGGCGCATTCCAAAACCAAAACCCCCCCAAAAAATGAAACTAAAACCTAAAAATTGATTCTAAACGGATAGAAATGCAGAGTGGGATGTGTAAAATACCTGGATGAGACGGCGTTCGATTCCGACGGTCAGATTTTCCGCAGCGACCACGGGAAGTTTCTTGTCAAAAGCTCCTTTTTCAACCTCAACAGTGAAACGGTAAAAATGACATGGTAAAAGGTCTTTTTATAGGTTTTTTGGATGAATTAGTTCATTTTTTACCATGAAAAGATGTTTTTGAATGTATTTTTGCCTATTTTAAACAGGTATGAGTAATGTGTCGCTTTTGTGCAGGACAAAGGGATTTCGAGGGAAATTGTAATTTTTCACAAACAAAATTTCAGAGTCATCTTTTAAGCCCTTTTCTGACTCCTAAAACATGAAAAGATCGCCGAGTGTTTCTTTTTCACTCGTTAAAACGGAATTAAAAGACGGTCCCCTTTTAGCTCTTTTCTGACCGCAAAATCAGGAAAAGATTGCCGGGTTTTTGTCGTTTCGAACTCGATAAGGAAATAAAACGACGTGTCCTTGATCGCTTTTTACTTTTCAGGTTAACGACACTATTATGAAAGTACTCCTTGGTCGCAAGATCAAGCGGTTCCCCCAGGTATTATTTTATACTTTTTCGGGCTTGAGGGACACAAATATACGAAAAAGTTCAACGTGGAGTCTCCTTTAGTTTTTTCAGACTCTCTAAAATTGAAAAACGCCGAGTTTCTCCTATACTGGGCTCGTTAAACTTTTACAGTAGAGGACCTGTTCAATTACAAACAGGAACGAACCACTCCTTCCTAGGGTTCGAATTTAAACTAGGTTGGACTCGTCCGAAGGATGAGCTTATAATCAAGCATATGTTATCCTCCTCAAGCTTGTTAAAAATAAAGAGGTACTTGCCAGAAATGGTGGGGGAAAAAAGAGAAGAATGAACCTATTTGTCACCTTTTGTCTCAGAAGAAACTTTATTACCGCTCTTGAACACGACACTTTTCATTCACCTGGGTTGGGAAATCTTTTACCTCACAGTTGACCAAATCACTTTGAAAGTCTTTAACCGGGTTTCGGGGATTAACTTTGAGTTATTCGTCACCAAGCCATCTGTTGTGTCGTTATGTGTTCAAGAGGTCTGCAAGCAAAAACTTTCATCTGCAAAATACTTGTCATCCATTTGACCATCCCTGAGTCAGTCCTTACAGCAACATTTCTTCAACTTGAACAATGATTTCGTGTTGCGGGCTTGCCTGCAACGGGTCGCTTTCTATCGACATCGACACATTATCTAGAAAGATGACTTAGGAATCGACAGTACCTTGAAGTCTGCATGCATCAATGGCAGGTTTCTCGCCTTTGACGTCAGTTTACATCATTGACTTTCGATCAGAGGATTCCGTGAAGTGTTCGACATCAAAACATCTATTCACATTTCACGGGTTGTGCTTGGTACTTTGAGGACCATTGACATTACTGGTGGTTTCTCTCACGCTTGTTAACAGTTTACATCATTGACTGGTAATCAAGTGGTTTCTACCATGTTCGACATCGAATCATTTAATCACATGGCTAGAATCGTACCAATTCGGGAAGTAGAAGTGAAGACCCTGGATCTAGTTTCTACCATCCAGGCTGCGAGGAGTTTTGTATTCATTATCTATGTAGACTAATCATAAACAGATGGCTGCGTCCATACTGTGTCTACAAAAGTCTATAAAAATGATGTACTGCAAGATCATTCCTGTATCAGAATAGTTAGTCCATTAGTTAAAGTTTTGAATCTGAGTATGGGAATGCCTACCTCAGTGATGATATAATCTTATCCATGTATTTTGTGTTGAAAATTGCAGGTTCCAACCAGGCCATCCACAAGGCAATCCTTGAAATGATAAAGCGCTTCACCCTTCCTAGAATTACAAAACCCTATTCTATTCCAGGCTTCGCACTTTAGGGGGCAATCTGTTACACTAAAAAATGTCACCTTGACTACTTACAGTTAGTATGGCTCAAATCAACAGTCATGCTACCCTCTTAGGCAAGTCTCATGCCTCTGTTATCCATCTCAAACTCAAAGAAGAGAGAAAGTCTTGTAAAAATCATGTTTATCTCTGGGGTCGCAGGTTCTCTCTAGCCTTACCTGCGGGGACGCTGACCATGTTCACAAAATCTGCGTCCATGGACGCTCTGTATGTTAAGGGACAGGTGCGTCCCTCTGTAAAAGGCAAAATGCGCGAGTTTTATCTTGAAAAAGTTACTTGTGGTTACTTCTAGAACATTCTAGAGGTCGGTTTGATGAAATGGATGCGCCTCCAGTTGGTTCATGTATCTCTATTAAGGGGGAACTTATCCCATCAATAAGGGAGCTATCCCACCCATAGAGGGGGATGATCCCATTGATAGTGGACCTGAATAACCTCTTTACAGCACTATAAATAAAGGCATTGAGCCAGAAGGAGAGGAGGTTGGAGCTATACATTTTCTTTGGGTAAATGCTGCAGGATTTAGGTCTTCCATTAGAGCCTTTGTGAGGAGAGATTGTCTTCACTTGATTCTACTTGGGAGAGGGTGAGCTTTGTCAAAGTAGAGGAAAACCCTTGATGGACCCTGGGAGGAACTTGCACAACACCAAGGCCAGGTTGTAAGAGTTTCTTTGTTTCGTTATTAATACAAACTGGTTTATTTTTCTCAATAGCTTGTGTTAATGAGTTATTTCATGTGTTCCTTGGTCTGCATGTTGAATATATGTTTTATTATATGAAATGCAAGTGCTTGGTAATTGTTTGATTGTTTGTGGTTGCAGGAATTGACTTGAAGGAGGAGCTCATCCGGATTGTCAAGAACGGACTTCAACAACAGCGTTTTGGAATAAGGTAAGCCTAAACACTTGTAGTTTTCATGTTGTAAAAGGTGTATTTAGAGAAAGATCACTCCATTTTGTCTTGTTTGTCATTAGAACGTCTTAGACTTCTAGGAAGGTCAGTCGTGTCCGCACCCTTGACAGATTCCGTGTGACACTTAGCTTATACAAAATTCACTTCATTTGCATTAATAATTTGTCTAATGTATTCTAGTGCAAAGATCCTCATGGGGAGGAACTTTGGTAGCTTGTATGGGGCCAACTCACAGCCATACACTCTTAATTCAGTGTAATTTTGGTACAAGTACCAATCACCTGTTCTGGCTTGGTATGATAGTTGCATGATTCTTCTTATCTCCTCACTGATCCTAGGTTCTGCAGTCCCACTGAGGAGGCTCATTGCTGGGTGAACAAACATCTCCACAAATGTCTTATAGCTGAAATATTTTTGGTCTTTCATCACCAATGTTGTCCAGAATATCACTGATTGGGGTTCACCTTCTTCATTCATTTTTCTCACTGAAAACTGGAACTTGTCTACCTGAAAATACACAAACATATATACCAATATTGAGGAATAATGAAACACTTCATCTGTGAAGAAATTGACAAGTTTCTCATGGATGGCATCTGCTAAAAATTGGCTGAAATTGAAGAGGATAGAGGGCTTGGATTCTGTTGAAAAAATAGACAAGAAAGCTATGATAGCTTCATCAAGCCATTGATATGAATAATAGCCAAGTAAATAGGAAAGAACAATGACAATGTGTCTAGTTTTGTCAAGGAAAACAGAGGAGGAATAAGGAGGATTCTTGCTTGGCAGAGGTGTGTTCTTAGTCATGAAAATTTCTAATGTTTTGGCTCTCTTAGAAAAATCAATCTTTTGATACATTTCAGTGAGGACCTCATGGGAAAAGGGAGTAGTTCCTTCAATAACCGGGGCCTGCATCATCTGTATAATTGACTTGGCATCAATTGTAAACAAAATATGTCCTGTTGGGGCCATCACTGCCCTTTGCTGTGGATTATAACATGAATGACATTTCCTGATCAGTTCTGGACAACTGTGTGTTTTAGGAAAAATATAAAAAGGCAGATTAGTGTCCCAGAGGCCTATGTCATCCATCTCCTCTACAAATTTGTCCTCCCACCAACAATATATGTCAAACAAATCAAACTCTGAGAGTGTTTCATGGATCTTGAAATCCCTGTCTGCAAGTGGTAGGTGATCCAAATCCAATGGTGGGTGCACCATTGGATTAAATACTTCTGGTTCCTTTTTCTTTGGTGCCATGGCTTTCTTCTCTGAAACTGTTCTCTGAAAGTTGTCCTGTGATGAATTTGTAATAGAAGGGGATAAGAAGAAATGGGAATTCAGTGAGGGAGAAAGAAAAGGGATTAATCAGAATCGGGATTCGAGAAAGGGAAATTGTTATCACTGCAGAAAATAAGTCCTCCTGCAACTGCACTGTTGTTCATTGTCTGCACTGTTGTTCGTTGTCTACACTGCACGCTCTCTGTGTATGACTGAATGTAATTTGCACCTGATAGTAGAAAACAACAGTTAAAATTTGAAAAATGGTGTGAACTGGTGCTTTTATGGATTTGGAATGATGCCATTGGATTGGCTTGACTTGGCACGGGTTTGTTGGCTAATGGTCCAATGGATTGGCTTGACTTGGCACGGGTTTGTTGGCTAATGGTCCAACCCATTGATTGCTCAATGGTGGGAATAGAGGTGATAGGGCAGATGGGACAAGTTTGCATCATGAGGTGGCAGGAGCGACAACGGTCATACGACAGAGTGGTTTGAGTATCGGGGTAAACCACTTTTCAGGGGGGTGGGGGGGGGGGGGAGTGCTTGAGAGTGGTAAGTGATATGAGAGGGGGGGGGTGCGAACTCATGAGGGCGTGACATGTAAGCGGTTGGAAACCGCTGACTTCAGACCCCCCCCCGGGATTAACTTTCGGAGGGTGGGGGGGGGGGGGAGGGGGGCGGAAAAGAATGAGGGTCATTGGATCAGATGGAATGAGCGGGGATGTGGTGATAGATGGTGGGTAGATTAGATGGGATGTGACATGTGAGCGCGTGGTGGGGTAGGGAATAAATGAGGGGTGCGGACTATAGGCAAATATGGGTATAGAGTAAAGTTAGGGGGTAATGATATTAAAACAATATAAGACCCCTCTTTTTTGATTTCTTCCCCCGACTTTAGAAAAACAATAGGGTATTTCTTCCAACCTTAGGAAAACATTGGGATATGTCTTCCAATCTTTAAAATAAATTTTCGTGTCTTTCTCTTTCCTTGAATTTTCTTCAATCTACCTACCCTTATTCCCCTAATCTAGCATTTTTTCTTTTTTTATTTGCAGGGTGCACTTGGACTTGCAGACCCTTTCTCTTTTTATCTCTTTCTTCTTTTTTTAAATTCTAACCTACTCTATCACTTATTTCTCCCCTTGGTCTAGATTAAACAGTTGGACCAATTTTATTTCTACCTACCTACTGATTTTCCAAGATTAAACTGTTTGGCAGATCTTTATTTTCTAACCTATCAACATAAATTGAAATTTGTTCAATCATGCTTAGACTGTATGATTGGAACAACATTTGGGGTTTTCTTTTTTTCTTTTTATATACCCTCTTTTCATTTATTTATTTATTTTTTTTGTGAAATCAATTGAATATTGGAATATATGAACAATTTTAAATCTGCAAACTGTGAAATACTCAATCACCTTGAGATGCTATAAGTTATAGGACCCTAACAAGTGCAATGTTTCAAAAGCACTTTCAAAACATTAGAAAATGGGTTATAAATCAATAAAGTCAAATTCTATCAAGTATTTAAAGCCTTTAAGACATCCATTTTGCCCTCATTTTCTCTTTTCTTGGTCGAACAACCTCAACAAAGGAGAAATTTTCGAGTTGGACAAGTGAAACTAGTAAAACAGAGTTTTCGCTACGCATTCCAGTGTCACGCTGCACATTTCTCTTATACTTTGCATGTTTCTCTTATACACTGCGCGTTTTTGTTATACGCTACATTTGACCAGTGAAAGGGTGCGTTTTAGTTGAGCGTTGCGTGTTCGACCAGGGTTTCTTCCCAGCCTCTAAAACCATGTGCTATTGATCCGAAATTGAAAAAGGTATTACAGACTATGTGTGGAGTTGTCTATATTACTTAGTGCAATGGATAAAAAAGATTATGAATAACACATACAATTAAACAATTATAAAACACAATAAAAACACATCGACACAACCAAAATTGATAAAGGAATTCACCAGAATTCTTGGCTACGTTTCCTAGTCTTAGCTTCCAGTGCTGACCTCTTTATTATGCCTTCAAATGATTGTTACAAGTGTGAGATCAAAAACAATGCCTCAAACACAAAAATGGAACTCACCACTATGTTCCGCTTGAATCTTCGATTCGAAATGAGCATACACTCGACCGTATTGGTCACTCTGACCTCCAGACCTCCTGGAACGGTTCACAATACACTCCTCTATCAACTTTTCTGTGTTATGGTGTTTATATAACACATATAGTTACAAATTATGCTAATCAAGGAATAATACATTATATTAAAAATAGTGTATTAACCAAAGTACCGACGGGCACGGGGTGGACCCCGACTGTCCGACCTTTCCCTGATGCTGATCTCGAGAACAAACCATATGACGACTGTCGCGTCCCACTCATCAATTGATCTAGACAACCTGCACCGTTAATATGTCATGTGCGATATGACGGCTGTCACATAGTTTCGTGATCCAAATAGCACGTTTGCTAATTCTTTGAAGGCGTGCAAAAAAGTGATTTTCGGGAGGCTATGTGTCTAGCACTAAGTGGAATCACATGCTCCCGGTCTAAAACCACTTCCTGCCTTGAGGGCACGCGATAAACCATTTATCGCTTTCCCATCGGAACTCAAAGAGTTTATCTCTTTTTTCATAACTTTATCGCTTCCGTTTTCCAAGATAACATGCTTCCATGTTTCGACACGATATGTGTTGATCTCCTTTGATCAGAAAATCTCTGCACTTGTTTGCTGATCCCCATCGCCTGTGGTCTAAACCAACCAACGACTGTCACATCATCTTCTGTGCTTACATCATCAAGAACATGTGACTCTTTCCCGGGTTGCCACTTGTCCTACTGACGTAGGCATTAAATTTTGACCTGAATCTTTGATTAGCTCTAATTTCCTTATCCAAACTGGGATTTGCATGAGGTTTGCATCATTGGCTTCATTTTAACGAGCTCTTCAACCTTATTCTACTTTCACTTATATTTGAAGACTTTTGATCTAGAGGCTATGCTGAATCCATTTTGGATCAGTTATTTCCTCTCAAGCTTCAACTCAGTGGTTCTCTTCCTCTAGCAAGTAAGTAGCCTTGAAAGTATTCCCTCGTTTCATTTCACATTTCATAACTTCATGGTTAAGTCTCTTGAATGAAACTTTGAGTCTTCAAACTTGCAAACCCTAGTTTCATTCCCACACCTCTAATTTCACACCCTAATACTTCTATCCCTTTTCCATACCCCTATTAAAACCTTTCCCAACCCTTGTATCATTTCATTATCTCCCAAAGCCTTCTATTCCCAAAACCCTAAGACCTAGGTGTTATATTTACCTAGGCTCCCAAAACCCCTAACCTGTAATAAAATTCCCTATTCTAAATCCCTTTACATTCCCACTCCCTATTACTTCCCTTAAACCAGAAACCCCTTCCCTCATCTCCCTGAATTTCCTCACACCATTCCTAACTCCCTACACATACATTCCACTATCATTTCATCTCCCTAGGGTTTTAAAATCAAGACACCATGTCACAAGAAGAAAACATAAGTTCTAGTGAAGAGGAAAGAAAGGGGAGGAAGTCAAACAAAGGAGGGAAAATCCTTAGATTTGAGCCAAGAAATAATAATGAGCTCATGGCATCTCCCATGACTATGACATATTTCAAAAATCTAGGATGTTTTGAATTCTGTGAGAAAGTACAAAAGGTCCAATATCATCCTATGTTGAGTAGACTGTTCATCACCATTCTCCATGAAAACTAGGTAACTGTTATTGGTGTCACTTTCACTGTATCCATTGCTATCATATCAACTTCCACTGGAATCCCAAATGTTGGGAGAAATGGTTTAAACAAGGTGATTTGGAGGAGCATTACTATGAGCCCTATATTAAACCTAGATAGAGAAATGATAGAAAGAGGTTGTTTCCTTTCTCTTACCTCCTAGATAGATTTGTTCCCATGATGAAAATCATCATGAAATACTTTACTTGTGAAGGAAGGTTTTCCAAACTGTATACCTATCATATTTAGCTACTCATGAATTTCACAAGACATAAGATGCTCAACATACCTTATTATCTCTTCTAGAGCATTGAAAAAATGGCCTACATTTCCCAGAAAAGAGAGTATAAAGATCAAATTGATAGTCTCTTTCATCATTCCCTCATTAAAATCATTGTCCTTCATCATCTCAAAGAGCTCAACATTGCATGGAGTACCTTCATTGCCAATGACATATTTACTAATCCATCCATTCAACATGTTCAAGATATGCCTTCATCATCTCATCCTTCCACCTCCATTCCTCCATCTCAGCCCATAGATCATTCATCCTCATTTGATCAGTCACCCTCACCATCACCTCCATCATCACTGTTTCAGGAGCATATTCATTCACCTAAAAGAGATGAAATTAGAGAGCTGGAATAGAATGGATAGGTTCAGGTCATTAAGCCTGTTAGCCTCCTATTGCAACAGGTGTTCATATTTCATGATTGACATTTTTACATGCCAAATATGTCATCTTTCATGCTGCAAGGTTCCATATTTCCAGAAGAGGCCAAAGAAAAGGCCATGAAAGTGTGCCAGTCCAAGTGCCACTCCTGTATTCCAATTTTGATGAGTTTTTCAGTTAAGGGAAGGCCAAACAGTTTAATCTTGGCCTCCCTAGGTTTCAATTTCTTGTTTTAGAATATAGAGAATTGATATCTGACCAAACAGCTTAATCTTGGCAGATTTGTAGATAGGTAGAGAATCAAAGGATCCCAACTGCTTAATCTGGGCCCTTGGAAGAAATAAGGGTAGACTTAGCTAGGAGGGCAGTCAAAAGAAAAATTGTAAAGCAGGGTCTGCAAGTCTAAGTGCACCCAAACCAAAAGAAGAAAAAAAATGCTAGGTAAGTAGGCTGGGTAGGTAGTTTTTGAGGTTGCAGAATGTTGATATGTGATCAATTTTGTGTTTCAAAGTGTTATATCTTTTCAGATCACAAGTTGGAGGCAGTTTTCATCTGGAGGAGCTCAAGCTGGATATCTCTAACTTCCCCATTCTCCCTTATCCCCAAATCGATCACTAACTTCCCCGAAGAGGTCAAGATCTGCTTGATTCCTCTTAGTTTCATCATTCTCCATATCAGTTGCCTTGGTGAAGATCTGATTCACTCAAGGATTGTTCATTCCTCCTCTATAAGTCACTTTTCCCCCTTAAAATAGCCTAAGATTCACACACTTAGCACTTTCTAGTCACCTCCATATTAACTACTAATTCTATTATATAGATCCCTATCTATCTCCCCTTCCCCTACAAAAACTATATAAATCCTAAAAAGTATTATAAAATTCCCCTCCTTGGCACTATAGCCATATTTTCTTAAAAGTCCGAGAAAAACAGTCCATCTGGGGTTGTTTTTAGCCCATCCGTGTCCTAGCTGGAGTTAGTTTGACCTCTAGTCAAACTAATAACCTTTTCCCTTAACCCCAAAACCTTAAAAACCCATGTTTCCCCTTTATCCTAAGGTCTTGCCCGCAACATATTTGCCCCGCTCACTTTTAAAACCCCCAAAAACCCACATTTCCTAAGTTATTAAACCCCCGCGACGCTATATCAATATTTTAATATTCGCGCGGTCCCTGTCCCTTATCCCTCCGCCGCTTGGCCTGTCCCGCCAACTGCCCGATCGCCCACGCCCCAGATCAACGGTGGGCGGGCCTTTTCATCCTCGAAGTTGCCGATGGTTAGCATCTGGGAGATGGGCGGTTTTCCCGCCGTACTCCCACCATGCGTCGCCCTCCCGGCTGTGGCGGAGCCCCCTCTTTCGAAACCACCTCTGCTCAAAGGCGGTGCGCCATAAAACCGCTTACCACCTCTACCCAGTGGCGTCATCCTGCTGCGTCAGGCCTCCTGCCACCGTGTAAATGCCACGTCACCCACCATACATGTTGATGTCACCCTGCTGACGTCACCCTGCCACGTCACCGCCATACTGGGTCCCACACGCTGACGTCATGCTGACGTCATCAGCAAAAAAGGCGCGAAGGTGAAAATCGTGCTTAGGAAGCCCAGATTCAAATTCTGAGGTAGTTTTTCATGCGCGATTAGCGCCTAGCGCTAATCGGGCATGGCTACGGAAATGGGCCAAAGTGGAAATACCCTCATCGCAGCCCCCGGCAAGCCCGAAAGGCACAGAATGACCTGTTTTTCGTCGCGAAGCATTCAGAAAGAGGCAAACGCAGTTTTTAAAACAACAGAGGGCCGAACAGAGGCCATGAAAGATCAATGGGATAGTCTAAAGCACTCAAAAGACATTAAACGACCCGATTCAACTGCGAAAGAGTATCAGAGGAAAGATGGAGCGGCAAAGAGTATCAGTTGAATATTTTAATCGAAATCTTCATTTCCCAAGGCAGCTTAACATTGAATGGCCTCCAACAAAGTCAAATAAAGTGGTGTAAGCCCCTTAAAGCTCTCAAATCACAACCAAAGCATTTAAAGCTGCCGAACAGCAATGGATCAAAGCCCAAAGCACAGTTATTGCAGAAACACTACACCAAGCCACCGAGGACAACACATTAACTCAGTTTTGATACGGTTGCCCTCAACGCAGCTCAAAGATATTTTCTTGCATTTATTTCTGGATAGAATTAGGTTAAAGTAATCATTTTTCTTTCAGACCTGTTTAGGTCAAACTGTAATAGGCAATTTTGGACATTTTTCCCTATATATACTGCCCTCTGTATTGTTTTAAGGGTTGGTTGGTTGATAATCTTCATTAGAGACTCACACTGGATATCTGAGATGTTTTACTTAATCAAAGATTGTTGAAAAGATTTGGAGGAATGACTGTCTGCTCTGTGTCTAATGGTCTGAGGAATTGAATGTGGAATTCTTGTGCTGCAACATGAATCAATAAGTGTTTCTTACCTCTGTTATTCAAATTTCACATATGCTTAAGTTACAGAACAAAGGATTGGTTTAGAATTTGCTTAGCCGCACTCTATGCTCAGTTTCTGTGGCTTCTTAATGTTTTCTTCTTGAATTAGGCATAAATATGAATTCTGTTATGGCTCATGTTTGACCTTTTTCACATATGAATGACTGTTATCTAGGAATTCTTAACTGCTCCTAGATAGGGCTCATTTATCTTCTTTCTGCTAACCTGAATGAGATATTCTTAATTGCCCCTCATTCCTTAGCCTTTAATCCGTCTTTTTACCTTGAGTGATTGTTTCATATGCAGCTAGCTTGCTCCATATTCCTTCTTGTGACCAAGAAAACGCACCAGCAGTCCTACTCCTTGACTCCACGCCCAATGGTTCTAAAACTTTCATGCTATCCATGCCTCTTTACCTGAAAGTATCATCCTTCCCACCAAAACTTAAACAAAACCCCCTTGAACTCAATAGCTAGCCTAAAATCATCTTCAACAAAGCTAAATCAGAAAGAGAGAGCCCTCTCTGATTGCAGGTGGGCTAGAACCTGCAGTCCAAAGATTGGTCTGTGGTTACCTCGGTCGTATCCTTTTGCGCTGATCAAAAGGACAATCTGAGTGATAACATAATGGTGACTTCGCTGGGGACAAATTGATTTTCTAATTGTTGTATATTCCTTAAAACTACAGATGAAGCCTGAATAGCAGCCAGGAAGCCTTTGAAACTGTTTTTGCTTTGCATTAACAGAAGTAAATAAAAGTTGTTTCAGTTAATCTTCATGCTAGTTTTAGGCTATAGACAACTATTCCAAAATCGGATCGGTTCCTTGCTAATTATACAAACGTTTGCAGAAAGGTACCAAAAAAACAAATTCAGAAGCTGGCTCCCAAGAAGAATCCTCGTTACACAAGGTCAAATCTAGACCCAAATCCCCCAGCTGCTTTTGAAAATCCGAATCTAATCCCAAAGATCCTCAGGAAGCAAGATAGACAAGAAGATTTTGTTGATAATACTTCTGAAACAGTTCACCCTAGCTGTGTTCCAACTCCAGTCAAAGTTTTATTTCGTTTAAACCATGTTTCCCCTTGTTCATCATCTACATCTCAAAGCACTCCTTCCACACCTCCATTCACTGCACATACTCCTATTACCACTACTGTTGTTACAACTGTTCCAGTTGTCCCTGTTGTTCCTGTTGTTCCACTTATCCCTGTGAATATGGCCAATAGATATGCACCCCTGCAATTACCTGCTAATCCTGGGGCTTTGCCTCAAGATTACCAAACTAAAATCACATATTTTGATAGTACCGGTCCTTGCACAGCCCTACAGCATACCAAGAAGATGCAAGACTATTTTGAGAACTACGAGATAGATGATGACAACGTAAGAATGACAATTTTTGTTCAAAGTTTAACAGGTGATGTAAGAATCTGGTTCAGATCACTTGCTGCAAATTCTATAACTACTCCGGATGAGCTTTACCAATCCTTTACCAACAGATGGGAGAAAAGAAAGACCCCTTGCACATACTAGCTGAATATGATACAATTAAAAGAGGTCCCCAAGAGACTGTTTTGGAGTACTGTGCAAGGTTCAATAATGTCTATAATGCAATACCACAGAACTTAAGACCACCCCCTGACCTTGCCTTGTATAAATTCCCTGATGGATTCGACCCGGATATGGCATATCAGTTAAAGGAAAGAGCCCCTCAAACCCTTGCAGACATGCAAAATGTTGTTGTTAGCGTAGAGGCCAACCTAATTGCCAAAAGAAACAGAGCTAGAATGGAAAGAAGAACCACCTTTAAGGAAGAACCCTCAGCCTTAGAGCAAAAGCTTGATGCTATTATCAGTGGCATGCAAAGGCTGGGAGACAGAGTAGAGAGTGTTGAGAGGAAATCATCTTGGGAAGGACAACAGTCCAATACCATAAGGAACCCAAATTTTAGGAAAACACAGAACACGAATGCTGGTAGGTCAAGCCCAGACCATGACATAAGACCCCCTTTCCAAGAAAACTATGCTGAGGCATCCACTTCTAGTGAACCCATAGAAGACACTCACATGAATCTGATGGATCTAAAGGGCGAGCACCAAACTTTCCTATCCCAAGAAGACCAAGATGAGCATGACTGTAGTCAATTTCAGACTAAGTCTGGTGAGTCTTTTGATTTTAAACAAGGTTATGATACTGCTGTGTATGAGGTCCACAAACAATATAAACTGAGAACTAGGACCATTGATATTTCTCAACCTAGCAAACCAAAGGATGGCAAACAGCCCAACAAGACTAAAGGCAAGGCTGTCATAACAGAACCAGCTGATATACCTGTCCCAAACCCGCATCAAGTGACTGTAGAGGACATAACACAAATGCAGCTTTCTATTGACCAGCCTCTGCCACTTTCTTCCTCGAAAGAAAATTTGAACAACATTCCAAAAAGCCCTCCTAAAACTGAAAAACCGCAAGCAATTACTTCCCTTAGCACTGACAAACAGGAGGAAATCTCTGATACTCCACTGGAAAAAGGAAAGCCTGCCTCTCACAATGCTAAAACCCAATATGAAAAACCATTTAACTTAGAAGCAGAGATTGGAAAACTTAAGATATCCATCCCCCTCTCAGAACTTGCCAAACATGATGTGTATAGGCAACAAATTCAAAGATCACTTCAAATCCCAGAGAATAAAGATGATGTAAATGTTTTAGATGATACCCCTGAATTGTTGTTTGGTCCAGAAGTTAATGGAAAATCAACATATGGACCTATTCCACCCTTTTATGTCAGTTTGCATATACATGACAAAGTTTTGCACAACGCTATGTTTGATTCAGGAGCGTCGCACAATCTTATGCCCAAAGCAGTTATGGAGAAACTAAATCTTGATATCACAAGGCCCTACAAAGATTTATTCTCATTTGACTCAAGTCAAGTCAAGTGTTTAGGCCTCATCAAAGACTTGTGTGTCTCCTTAGTCCAATATCCTAACAAGACCATCCTCATGGATGTGGTGGTGGCTGACATCCCACCAAAGTACGGTATGCTCCTATCAAGATCATGGGGAGCAAAGCTCCAAGGATCCCTTCAATTAGACCTCTCCTATGCCACTATTTCAGTCTTTGGGCAACCAAAGAGATTGTACAGAGAAACACTGATGAAATATGTGGTAAGTAGTGAGAGCAAGCCTGAAAATTTTCCCATTTACTCAATCCATTCCGATATGGATTCTTTTATTTTGTTTAATGATGAAACAGGTCCTCCCACTGATGATGAGCCACTGGCTCTAGAACAAGACACACACATCAATCAAGAATCAGTTGCCCATACTGATGAAATTGTCAAAACAGTTAATGCAACCAACATACAAGAAGAACCTCCCCAAACAGTAGGTTCAAATCTGACCACTGCAAGAATGACTGAAACTCTTGATACTAACCACAAGCAAGAAATCACATGGTATTTAGAGTTTGACGGCTCGGTTAACAAGTTAGGAGCAGGGGCAGGTGTCTGTATTCACAACACACATAATAGCCATGTAGAAGGCCATGCCTACAGACTAAATTTCAAATGCACAAATAACATGGCAGAGTATGAGGCTCTGCTTTTAGGCCTCAAACTGCTCAAAGCTCTAGGAGCTGCAAAAGTGTCTATTCTAGGTGACTCTGATTTAATCATACAACAGATGAAAGGTAACTTTGTTACCAATGACAATAGAATGAGAGCCTATAGGACTGCTGCCACTAATATACTCAATGCATTCACTGAATCCAAGCTTGCCAAAATCTCAAGAGATCATAACATTCATGCACACAGCCTAGCCACTTTTGCTAGTACATGCAAGCTTCCCTTTGAGGCAAATCACCACTTTACTGCTGAGATGAAACATAGGCCTGCTATCCCAAATAATGTTAAATATTGGCAAGTGTTCGAGAATGATGCCCAGATTAACAATTTCCTTACTCTTGAGCATGAGTTTTCAAATATTAAAATTGACATGGATGCTATAGCGGATGAACAACAGCAAACAAATGAAAATCAGCAGGTTGTAACAGCTGTAACAGCCAAACAAATCCTAAACCCAACTGTTTTTGACAATACAAACATAGAAGAGCTGAAACAGATGCATTTCGAGGAAATTGCTAAAACAGAGGCAGAGATCATTGACTTAAAGGATAACTTTTTTCCTGCTGGCCTAACTCTGTTAGAAGACATGTTTGATGCAAATGATGTTCCTAAAAAACCAAAAATGCAACCACTGAATTCTGATATAGAGGAACACAACATTGGGACACCAGAAAATCCAAAAATGATCAAACTGTCCAAAAATTTGCCACCTGATCAAAAGCCCAAGTATATTGATTTATTTAAAGAATTCCAAGATGTATTTGCTTGGAGTTATGAGGACTTGAAGTCCTATGACACCTCAGTAATTCAACACACCATTCCCTTAAAACCAAACCAGAAATCCTTCAAACAGAAACTGAGGAGGATCAATCCCATGCTTCTCCCTTTGATTGAAAAGGAAGTGAAAAGAATGTTTGAAGCAGGTATCATAACACCCATCAGATTTTCTGAATGGGTATCCAGTCTTGTTCCTACAAGAAAGAAGACAGGTGAAATTAGACTTTGTGTAGATCTGAGAAATTTAAACCAAGTCTCCCTAAAAGACCACTACCCATTGCCCAAAATGGATCATATCCTACAAAGAGTAGTGGGGTCATCTAGAATCTCTTTGCTAGATGGCTTCTCAGGTTTCAATCAAATACTTGTTCACCCGGATGACCAAGACAAAACAGCCTTTACCACACCATGGGGAACATTTAAGTATGTGAAGATGCCATTCGGACTTAAAAACGCTGGTGAAACCTTTCAAAGGGAAATGGATATTGCATTTGCCAAAGAAATACATGATTTCCTAGTTGTATATCTTGATGATTTAACCCCTTTCTCTAAATCTGATCAAGAGCACCTGAAACATTTGAGGCAAATATTCATGACATGTAGGAAATATGGCATTTCCTTGAATCCCAAGAAGTCTCTTTTTGGCCTTGAAGAAGGAAAATTACTTGGCCACATCATATCAAAGGATGGGATTAGAATTGATCCTGAAAGAATCCAAGCCATCCTCCAAATCCCATATCCAAAAAACATCAAAGAGCTGCAAGATTTCCTTGGAAAGATCAATTTCCTAAGGAGATTTATCCCAAATCTAGCCAAGCTGATAAGACTGCTAAGAAACATGTTAAAAAAGGATGCCATGGTAAAATGGTCTCTTGAAACCAAGCAGGCCTTTGAGAGTATAAAATCTACCTTAACCCAAACCCCTGTCCTCACTAGCCCACAGTTTGACAAAGATTTTATCATATTTTCTTTTGCATCTGATCATACTATAGCTGTTGTCCTTTTGCAAAAGGGTGAACAGGGAGCTGAAAATCGAATTGCGTTTTTCAGCCGAGCCTTAAGAGATGCCCCTTTGAAATACCCAATCATGGAAAAGCAGGCCTACGCCCTTGTCAAGGCCATCAAGGATTTCAGAGTGTACATTTTATATTCACATGTGATTGCCTATGTCCCAAATGCTGTTGTAAAAGACATACTAACCCAAGAGGGATTAGAAGGCAAAAGAGGCAAGTGGATTGCAAACATCCTTGAATATGACATAGAAATAAAACCAACCAAGCTGATAAAGGGACAAGGTTTAGCCAAACTGATGTCTGAAACAAACTTTCAAGCCTTAGACATTAACCAGTTGGACAATGAACAGGAGCTGGCGACTCCACAGATCAGTGACACCTTTTTGCAATCTCCATGGTATGCTGATATATGTTTTGTACTGTTAAACCTATTTTCTCCCCCAGGATTGTCCAGAACCAAGAAAAGATTTTTGAAAATGAAGGCTTTAAAGTTTTGTGTTATAGATGGTGCATTATTTTGGAGAAATCATGAAGGCATATTGCTTAACTATTTAACCATGAATGAAACTAACAATGTCATGAAAGAATTCCATGCAGGTGATTGTGGAGGACATCTATATTGGAAGTCCACTGCTGATAAAATTTTAAGGGTTGGTTTCTATTGGCCCTCTCTTTTTGCAGATGTAAAGAAGTTTTCCATGTCATGTCACAAATGCCAAATCTTTGAGGGCAAAAGAAAGTTGTTGCCCTTGCCCCTTAAACCCATCTCGACCGAAAAACCTTTTCAACAATGGGGTCTTGACTTCATTGGAGAAATCCACCCCTCTTCCTCAGGCCAGCACAAGTGGATCTTAACAGCCACTGACTATTTCACCAAGTGGGTTGAAGCCATCCCATGTAGGCAAGCCAATGACACCATCATTATCCAATTCCTTGAGTGCAATATCCTTTCTAGATTTGGCTGCCCTGAGAAGATCATTACTGACAACGCCACTGCCTTCAAATCCAAAAAGATGATCAATTTTTGCCACCAATTTCATATTACCTTGGGCCACTCTACAGCCTATTACCCTCAAGGTAATGGCTTGGCCGAGTCATCCAACAAAAGCCTCATCAACATCATAAAGAAAGTGCTAGAAGAAAACAAGAAGAACTGGCACAAAAAGCTGGTAAATGCCCTATGGGCAGACAGACTTTCAACAAAGAGATCCATTGGGATGAGCCCTTATGAGCTAGTATATGGCATGGAGGCCAGATTTCCTTCATCCTTGACATCCCTACTCTCAGTCTGTTACAGGAGATTCAGGCTGAACCAAATGACATCCAACGAAGAATCAATCAGACCATTCATCTTCAGCAAACTAGAGAACAGGTCTATGACATATCTCAAACTTTGCAAGAGAAGCTCAAAAAGATGTTTGACAAGAGAGTTAAGGCTGAGGATTTCTACATTGGTGACAAAGTTCTACGATGGGACTCACGAAGAGAAGACAAGGGCAAACATGCCAAGTTTGATTTTTTATGGAAAGGGCCATTTGTTGTTTCTGTTGTTCAGGGAAATAACACATATTTTCTCAGATCTATAGAGGGCAGCACTACTGAAGAAGGCCCTGTTAATGGCCGTATGCTGAAACATTACCATGATCCCTTTTAAGGGATTCAATGCAACTTTGTATATATCTTTTGTACAGTGATATTTGTATATATCAGCACTTTGTTTTTATTTTTGAATAAGCAGTCTGAATATTAGAGGAGCAGAAGCAAAATTTTGAAGACTCAAACAAAGCAAGCCCTCCATTTCAGATCTCTGTCATTGCATTAGCCCCAGCAAAAGTTTCGAGCTTGCAGTCTTCAGTCAAACAGTAGCAAAAGAAAGAAGGATTTTCAGTTCATATCAGCAATGGTTTCAAGACCAAGGCTAAAGGAAATACATCAGTTTTGGTCTATGTTTTTCAAAGGAAATGCTCAAGCAACATTCTATATAATATCAAGCATGCAAAAGAAAGCAGGCGATGTTATACAGTTCATAAAAATTCAGTTGAGGGAAAGTGTTGTTCTTATTCCAAAGTTTCAAGTATCTGATAGTCAGCACAAAGAAGTGTTTCCAGTCTACAGCAACAACAGAAGATCAAGGCAGTCTGACCTGTTGTTCTTGGCTTTTTACAAGGAAAAGCCATCCCCAAGTGGAGCCACTGTTAGACTCCTGTTGCAACAGGTGTTCATATTTCATGATTGACATTTTTACATGCCAAATATGTCATGTTTCATGCCGCAAGGTTCCATATTCCCAGAAGAGGCCAAAGAAAAGGCCATTAAAGTGTGCCAGTCCAAGTGCCACTGTTGTATTCCAATTTTGATGAGTTTTTCAATTAAGGGAAGGCCAAACAATTTAATCTTGGCCTCCCTAGGTTTCAATTTCTTGTTTTAGAATATAGAGAATTGATATCTGACCAAGCAGCTTAATCTTGGTAGATTTGTAGATAGGTAGAGAATCAAAGGAGCCCAACTGCTTAATCTGGGCCCTTGGCAGAAATAAGGGTAGACTTAGCTAGGAGGGCAGTCAAAAGAAAAATTGTAAAGCAAGGCCTGCAAGTATAAGCGCACCCAAACCAAAAGAAGAAAAAAAAATGCTAGGTAAGTAGGTTGGGTAGGTAGTTTTTGAGGTTGCAGAATGTTGATATGTGATCAATTTTGTGTTTCAAAGTGTTATATCTTTTCAGATCACAAGTTGGAGGTAGTTTTCATCTGGAGGAGCTCATGCTAGATATCTCTAACTTCCCCATTCTCCCTTATCTCCAAATCGCTCACTAACTTCCCCGAAGAGGTCAAGATCTGCTTGATTCCTCTTAGTTTCATCTTTCTCGATATCAGTTGCCTTGGTGAAGATCTGATTCACTCAAGGATTGTTCATTCCTCCTCTATAAGTCACTTTTCCCCCCTTAAAATAGCCTAAGATTCACACACTTAGTGCTTTCTAGTCACCTCCATATTAACTATTAATTCTATTATATAGCTCCCTATCTATCTCCCCTTCCCCTACAAAAACTATATAAATCCCAAAAAATATTATAAAATTCCCCTCCCTGGCACTATAGCCATATTTTCTTAAAAGTCAGGGAAAAAGCAGTCCATTTGGGGCTGTTTTTAGCCCATCCGTGTCCTAGCTGGAGTTTGTTTTACCTCTGGTCAATCTAATAACCTTTTCCCTTAACCCCAACACTTGAAAAACCCATGTTTCGATTTTTTCCTAAGGTCTTGCCCGCAACACATTTGCCCCGCTCACTTTTAAAACCCCCAAAAACCCACATTTCCTAAGTTATTAAACCCCCGCGGCGCTATATCAATATTTGAATATGCGCACGGGCTCCGTCCCTTATCGCTCCGCCGCCTGGCCTGTCCCGCCAACCGCCCGATCGCCCACGCCCCAGATCAATGGCGGGCGGGCCTTTTCATCCCCGAAGTCGCCGATGGTTAGCATCCGGGAGATGGGCGATTTTCCCACCGTACTCCCGCCACGTGTCACCCTCCCGGTTGTGGCAGAGCCCCCTCTTCCGAAACCACCTTTGCTCAAAGGAGGTGCGCCATGAAATCGCTTACCACCTCTGCCCTGCTGCGTCAGGCCTCCTGCTACCGTGTAAATGCCATGTCACCCGCCGTACATGCTGACGTCACCCTGCCACGTCACCGTCGTACTGGGTCCCACCCGCTGACGTCATGCTGACGTCATCAGCAAAAAATGTGCAAAGGCGAAAATCGTGCTTAGGAAGCCCGGATTCAAATTCTGAGGCAGTTTTTTAGGCGCGATTAGCGCCTAGCGCTAATTGCGCATGGCTACGCGAAATGGGCCAAAGTGGAAAGACCCTCATCGCGCAGCCCCCAGCAAGCCCGAAAGGCACAAAATGACCCGTTTTTCTTCGCGAAGCATTCAGAAAGAGGCAAACGTAGTTTTTAAAGCAACAGAGGGCCGAACAGAGGCCATGAAAGATCGATGGGACAGTCTAAAGCACTCAGAAGACATTAAACGACCCGATTCAACTGCGAAAGAGTATCAGAGGAAAGATGGAGCGGCAAAGAGTATCAGTTGAATATTTTAATCGAAATCTTCATTTCCCAAGGCAGCTTAACATTGAATGGCCTCCAACAAAGTCAAATAAAGCGGTGTAAGCCCCTTAAAGCTCTCAAATCATAGCCAAAGCATTTAAAGCCGCCAAACATCAATGGATCAAAGCCCAAAGCACAGTTATTGCAGAAACACTGCACCAAGCCACCGAGGGCAACACATTAACTCAGTTTTGATACGGCTGCCCTCAACGCAGCTCAAAGATATTTTCTTGCATTTATTTATGGATAGAATTAGGTTAAAGTAATCATTTTTCTTTCAGACCTGTTTAGGTCAAACTGTAATAGACAATTTTGGACATTTTTCCCTATATATACCGCCCTCTGTATTGTTTTAAGGGTTGGTTGGTTGATAATCTTCATTAGAGACTCGCACTAGATATCTGAGATGTTTTACTTAATCAAATATTGCTGAAAAGCTTTCGAGGAATGACTGTCTGCTCTGTGTCTAATGATCTGAGGAATTGAATGTGGAATTCTTGTGCTGCAACATGAATCAATAAGTGTTTCTTATCTCTGTTATTCAAATTTCACATATGCTTAAGTTACAGAACAAAGGATTGGTTTAGAATTTTCTTAGCCGCACTCTATTCTTAGTTTTTGTGGCCTCTTAATGTTTTCTTCTTGAATTAGGCATAAATATGAATTCTGTTATGGCTCATGTTTGACCTTTTTCACATATGAATGACTGTTATCTAGGAATTCTTAACTGCTCCTAGATAGGGCTCATTTATCTTCTTTCTACTAACCTGAATGAGAGATTCTTAATTGCCCCTCATTCCTTAGCCTTTAATCCGTCTTTTTACCTTGAGTGATTGTTTCATATGCAGCTAGCTTGCTTCATATTCCTTCTTGTGACCAAGAAAACGCACCAGCAGTCCTACTCCTTGACTCCACGCCCAATGGTTCTAAAACTTTCATGCTATCCCTGCCTCTTTACCTGAAAGTATCATCCTTCCCACCAAAACTTAAAAAAAACCCCCTTGAATTCAATAGCTCGCCTAAAATCATCTTCAACAAAGCTAAATCAGAAAGAGAGAGCCATCTCTGATTGCAGGTGGGCTAGAACCTGCAGTCCAAAGATTGGTCTGTGGTTACCTCGGCTGTATCCTTTTGCACTGATCAAAAGGACAACCTGAGTGATAACAAAGCCCAAAGAGGCTAATTTGGGCATTTTTACACCCATTTATTAGAGAGGCCATAGGCAGGTGTTTTCCCCATAGATTGTGGGAGGGGCCTTGCCTTCTTCATTGGCAAAGTAGGTACAAAAGGGCAAGGAAAAGATGATAGAGGCTGAGATCAAACATGAGGAGGAGGACCTACATGAGACAGAGAAATATTTTGACTTGGTTGACCTAAGTGAGCATGGTGATAGTGAGAGCACAAGCATTGTCATCAAAGAAAAGGATGCACTCATTAGGGAGCTCCAGATCAACCTATAGAGGGAAAAATACATCATCTCATATTATGAGCAGGAAAATAAGCAACTTGAGGCCAAACATGAGGTCATGGAGATTCAACTCATCAAGGAAAAGAAGGAAGCAATGAAATCTAAGGCATTGCTTGATGAGGCCTATGACAGGTGTGGTGAACCTAAAGGAGAGAAAGAACCTAGAAGAAGACATATAACTAGAGGGCTGAAAAGAGCTCTAGAACTAGAGAAACAAAAGGAGGTTGAGCTTGCTAATAAGCTCACATGGAATGAGCAATTTTTTGTCTTGATAAATTAGAACTGAGAGCATTGGCTTGATAAGGTCAACCAACATTTAGAGAAGCTCCTAGACAAATCCAATCAGAAAAATGAAATTCAGAGGAAGATGGCAAAACACTATGCCAACAGGGAAAGGAATACAAGGGCAAAACTCAAGGCTACAAAGGCAAAAAATTAAAGCCCAAACTCACCAAAAAGAGAAAGTGAAGCTAGACATACTTGTTGAAGCATCACTCCATGCACAAAACACATTATCAACAATCATTTCACCAATTTTGAGAAGTTATGGGGTAATTTTGAAGTTTTTTGTGCTTTTCAAATAAGTATACATAGTTTTTGACAGCTAGAATGCAAAACGGCATTGTGCTTTTTTTTGGGTCACTTTTTGGACAAAATAAGACCACGATTGGATTTAGAGCAGGGAAGACATGTAGGAAAACAACTTTACAAGCCTTGTTTCCCACAATTGGCAGGTCAAAAGGGGAAAAAACACCTAAAAAATCAATGTTTTGCCTCCTTTTTCACCTTCACACTGCACGTTTGACTAGTCTTGGAGAATCCATTTTTTGAGGGTCAAATCAAGCTATACTAGGCTTAATTTGGACACTAGGAAGGCAGGAAAAAGTAATTCTAAATATGGCGCTGCGCATTTGACACCGACACTGTGCGTTTGACCAATTTCCTAATTTTTCACTGTTCTTCTCCAAATTTGATTTTCCTCTTGGGAAATCAACTTTTTACTGATGTAATTGATCATGTAAATTTAATTATGGTATTTTTACTATTGCCTAGGTAAATTCAATAGGTAAATAGACTCTATGAGGTGTAATGAATCAGTTCATTGTAATTAGGGATGAGTCACTTTGGCCACCCTACACTATAGCTATTAGTTCAGATTTTGGTGGAACTGCTCCTCCTCTCATGGATTCAACCCCTAATGGTTGGGAGGAGTTTTTGTGAGGCCTATATCATGTACTTTTTTAGTCATTCTATAGGTTTTACTCCATTGGATGTTGTACTAGTGTTTCAGACTTTGGCATGGAATATATTGGATGAGTTGCAGCTATTTTGGTGGGATTCTTGTGGCATGGTAGCTTGATATTGTTTCTTCTTCAGTTACATGTGTGTGAATGTTTTGTATCTTCCATGATACATTTCACTTCTAAATATGTTTGATTTTAAAGGTCTGATAATTAGAATTCATCCTCTATGCTCTGTTTTTGGAAAATCATCATAATTTGTTTCATTTCTTCAGTTTAAAAATAATTCATGATTTTCATGCTCTTTTTAGCACCTCATCAGTATAAACCATTTCATCAATATACTACAAAGTGTTAAATTACTTTCCTACCTTGCCCCGTCAAAATGTCTGCAATTCTGATTCTCTCTTGCCCTGACCTAGTTCACTCTCTAACCTAAAATTCACTCGTCCAGTGACTACCCCAATCAAAATCAAATCAAAACCCTGAACTACTATATCTAGCCTAAAAACCTAATCCATCCAGTCCTCTTGGTTGTGATCCTTTAGAGAGAGACTTCTCCGGCTTGGTAGGGTTAGCTACCAAGTCAAAAAATTGGTCTGTGGTTACCTCAGCTAGACTCTTCCTCAACCTTGGAGATCCGGAGGAGTGATAACACCTTCCATGTGATAGTCATCCTGCAATTCAAACATTTTTATCCATTAAAATTCAAAATTTAAATTTTTTTACTACGCACACACGAGTTCATTTCATACATAGTCATGTATAGGGCTTACTGATACACGACTTCAATATGCCCAACCCACGTACGTGTAGAGTAAAAATCAAAAAACAAATTTCATACGGTAAATTTGTTGAAAATGCTTGAAATACATAAAATTTCATTGAAAGATCGAATTTGAGGATTACCTGGATGTTTGGTAGTTGTTTGAGCCAAGAAATAGGGTGGTTTGAGGTTGTTGGTTTTTGCTCCAGAGCTCTTTTTCTCAATTGTTCAAAACAAAAATGAGGTTTGTTGAGTTAAAAGGTCTATTTATAACTTGTAATTTCAAAAAAATTTAAAAACCCAATTTTACAAAGTTTATGTTTTATTTTTAATTTTATAAACTTTGTGACCTTTTGGCTTTGAGTGCTGGGATAGGTTGTCTTTCAGGTTAAATTGAAGACTTTGAGATTTTTTCTACCACTTTGATTTCATGACTGCTAACCTGTGATGGTAGGT
Source organism: Pinus tabuliformis (assembly GCA_031772625.1). Lineage (NCBI taxonomy): Eukaryota > Viridiplantae > Streptophyta > Pinopsida > Pinales > Pinaceae > Pinus > Pinus tabuliformis. Next base: position 812,398,227 of record CM062815.1, on the reverse strand, counting down.
ATCATTTTCGTCACTAGCATATAGGTTAGGGAAGATGAATTTTTCAGTTACATTATGCATTCTAGCCTCCATACCGTGATAAGTTACCATAGGGTTGACCCCATTGTGTTATGATTCTTAAAACCATTTTCAATCGCCAACTTATAAAATCATGACATGATGGTAGAGCCTTCCTTTACATGGGCTTCCTAGTTAGATCCTCACTAACATATGTTTCCCATGCTGCAAATATTGAGTAGGCTCGGGAGTCCTCTTTAGTCCCACCATGACTTTTGTGATGAAGCGTCATTCTCCTTCTTCTTCGCTATCCTTTTGGCTTTATACCCTAGAGGCTCCCACATCTTGAGTTGTACTGCTGCATTGCATGTTGACTATTTTTACCTTTTGGCCTTAAGCCAACTTCACTTGGACTCATGTATAAGCCACTTTTTGACCATGTCTTTCTACAAAATCAACCTTGCAATCACTTAGCCTCTGCAACTTGAAACCTTTTGCCTGTGGAAAGGACATTCCTTTGAGTGTCATTGACCAGTTTCATCACCTTGCGTTGAGCATAGGAATGTTCCCCTCCTAGGAACTAGCACATATGTATATGGAAACTCGTTATTTCCACTGTACCATAAGCATTATTTTATTCCTTTTCAGGCTTTCCAAATACAAAAAAGACAAAGAATTATATATTCCAAAAAGAGAGTGAGAACATGACTTTACTTCCATAATTGATGGTAGAAAGATTTAGTTGTGTCCCCCTTGAACAAAGCACCCAAAGAAAGTATTTCCTCCATTGGGATGGGATTTATGTTGACTTAGGAGAGCCATAACCTTATTATTGAGTCAATACTCCTCTGGTTGGTTATCGCTTCGAATCATATGGAGAGTTTGTTTATGCCTCCTGCATGACAAACTTATACAAAGTTATCATATGCTGCCATACGTTCACATTCGAGTTGTGATTTTGTTCAAGGGAAGTAAACATGAGTCGGCCTTACTGCGGTGTCTCTTGACTCATTTTTCAGTCAACCATACCCGATCTGTCATAGTTATGTTCAGTATCACATCAACTATTTGGTCCTTTGCTCGTGCTAGTTAAGAAGGTCACCATTGACTTCTTGCTTGCAGGTCTGCTCTTATCAACTTCGACACATTTCTCTGAGAGTAGACCTAGAGCCGCACCCTGGCCCTATTTCCATCATTGATAGGTGACCTTGTGCTCAACATCAATCAGTATCATGGGTCTTTGACTGAGTGGTTTCCCTTGTGTTCGATGTCAGCCTACATTATCGCACATTGGGATTCATGTAGTACCTTGGTTTCCATTTGAACCTATTAGTGTATTCCTCACCTCTTTGTCAGGTTTCATTATTGGTTGGTTCAGAGGGTTTCTGTCATGTGCTAGCCACATCTTGTGTATGTCAGAAACGTTCTTCGGTATGGTTACTTGATATTTCTTTATCCAATTCATCCCACATTATTTACCCACGGGTTACACTCGCATTGGATTGATGTAGGATGCCTTAATTCCTTCCTTCTAGCAGATATTTTGCCATCGACTCCAACTCATTGCTTTGGGAATAAGATCTAGAGTCCTTTTTCAGTACCTTAGGGTTCATAGTCATTAGTGGAATAATCCTTCGCTATCGACAATGAGAATACATCAATGTCTACTGATTGATAGATTTTTTCAAGTGTTTAACATCAACTTAGTTATTCGCACTTGTTATATTGTACTAGGGTACCTTGAATCTCAGCATGATTATAGATGAGTTGTATCGCGTCTGTTAACGGTATACAGTAATGACCAATAATCAAACGATTTCTCACATGGTTGACTTCAACTCATTTATTCCCATAGTGTAGAAGTGTACCATGGCGGTCGGTGAAGGCCTCAAGTTGCATCAACATTTTGTTGGTTCAATTTTCAGTCCCTCCAGTTTACTACCAGTGACACCATCCACCTTATATTTTGCAATTCATCATAGCAGCATCCTATATGTTGGCACCCGAGTTGCATGTAGTACCATTATTCTACTTTTTGACTTGATACTTTGAGGATCAGTTATGTGACTTCAACGATCATATATCTACTTCAACACCATTGATCAATTCTTCTATATGTGATATTGTGACATGGCCTTGATATGTACTTTTACAACTATGATCAGATGATCCACTATGTATTTCTCAGTTTCCTTTGTACTTGTATACATATTGGATCCACTCTATACTTGATATGTGGACATGCTTTACTATCTCTGAGCATGGGTATGCCTGCCTTAGACATGAGATTTCTTTATGATCTCTTCCATTGGTTTGGCAAGATGGAATCTTGTGATCTCCTCCCAAGTCATCGCATGATTATTTCTACACACTTAATACATTTCGAACATCATGTACCCCTTCTAACCTCATATATTAGGGGGCATCTGTTATAGCATCATTTATCACCTTTATATACTTGATGCTCTGAGTCACGGCCTTGGGCAACCCTTTCCCTTTAGATTTGGTCCAATTATTTAAAAACATCATTTTAAAATCCATACGTGAATCTACCCTTCAAAAAATGTGTGCACACACGGGTCTAGTTATACCCAACCCACATATATGATTTAAAAAATGAAAAAAAATATAAAATCCATATTTTTTGGGCGAGGTTTAAGGGATACACTAGAAACCTACCTAAGGGGAAGGCCTAAGGGGAGAGAAAGATAGGATGTTGACATTATATCCAATTGGTCCCTGATCAAGTTTGATTTATCCATGTGCCTCCTTCACTCCCAGCTATAGGAAACCCCTGTTTCCTCGTTGAGATGTCCATCTCCTTTATATGGCGTCCATGTGTATTAATTTGAAAGAGGATTGTTGAGGCTTGGGCTAGACAGATCTGAAGGAAGGTTTTGCTTGGAGCCGTGGACGAATCAGGTTGTATTCTTCCACATTATTTTGCAGTTATCAATAAAGAAGCTTTGTCTTGTTCCTGATGTTATGATCTAAATGCTTTAATTCATTTTATAATATAATGATGTATTATTTCATGTTTTATATTTATATGCTTATATGATCTAACACCTATATCATGAACATGATTTGAACTACTGCTAGTATATATGCTTTTCTTGGATGAATTCCAGGTTTTGAAGCATTGGAGGAAGCAAAGGTTTTGGACCCTACGGGAACAATCTCAATGTAGGACCTTCGAGTACTATCTCTTATTTCTACTTTAGTATTTTAAGCATTAGGGTTGCTTGTTTGCTTACTTCTTGTTGGTGTATGCCCTTCGCTCTGTTGGGGTGCTCAATCCATACCCTAGGGTGTATTATTCCCGTAACATCAGGTTAAAAATATCTACAAGCTAGAGGTGGATTCATGTGCTACATTTAGCATCAAGGCAGAACACATTAAGGTACAAGATGTTGGAGATCTCTAGCATAGGCACATGAGACATCTACACCATTAATATTTGAAAATAATGCGGAAAATCACCACTATAATTCCAAAATTCACCCTTGATCAACATGATTTTTGCAAGGGATGTACTCTTAGAAAATATGTTAAATCTTCCTTCTAGGGCTGAGAGAGCAGAGCTAGCTAGAGCCACCTTGGAGTGAGTTCACTTAGATGTGCGTGGACAATTTTCTACAGCCTCAGTTTCATAGCACAAGTATTATGTGATTTTTGTAGATGATTTCTCTTGCAAATGCTGTATCTATTTTATAAATAAAAAATATGAGGTTTGTTCAAATTTTGTCGAATTCAAAGCCTTAGTTGAAAATGAGACTAGACAAAAAAATATATCCTTTAGAAGTGATAATGGAGGAGAGTATGTGTCTAATTCCTTCACATAATTATGTGCCAAGGAGGGTATTAGAAGGGATTTTACTACACCTCAAAACCCACAACAAAATGGGGTGGCAGAGAGGAAAAATAGAAGCATTGTAGGGGCTGCAAGAGAAATGTTGCATGATTAGGGACTGCCACTATACCTGTGGGTAGAAGCATGCAATACACATGTTTATTTACATAACAAGATCCCTCACAAAACTCTTGGAATGATCACACTTGAAGAAGATTTCTCTGGGAGGAAGGAAAATGTCTCTCACTTTTGCATTTTTGGATCAATGATCTATTGTCATGTCTCCAAGGATAGCAGAAAAAAGTTGGAGCCTATCGCAAAGAGGGGGATATTTGTAGGATACATAAAGACACCTCAAATTTACCAGGTGTATATGCCTTCACTCAGGATGATTGTGATAAGGAGATATGTCATATTTTTTTAGGAGAAGGGCATGAGAAGCTCTTTAGAGTGAGAGCTTAGAATTCCACTACAGGAGGAACTTCTAGCTTCAATGGAGGAGCCCTAGCTAGATCCAAAAGATGTTGTGGAGAAACCATATGTGGAGGAGTAGGGAGAAGGTTGAATGGAGGCACCCAATCACTCATATTCTTCCAGAGAAGGGAGGAAGAGAACTAGGAAGGTAGAAAAATCACTACAGGATGCTTAGGAGCATGTTGGATCTCCTAGCTCCTTACATAAATAGAGGAGATCACCGGAAAAATATATCGGATATATAGCACTCATGAAAGAACTGATTGATTCTGAGCCTTCTTCATTTGATGAGTTAGTTTCCCAACAAGTGTGGGTAGATTCCATGGTGGAGGAGTATTACTCCATCATGAAGAATGATTCTTAGGGGTTTGCGCCTAGAATTGAGGGAAAATTTGTTATTGGCTCCAGGTAGGTATATAAGGTGAAAAATATAGTTGATGGAAGTATTGAGAAGTACAAGGTCATGTTTGTGGCCAAAGGATTCTCATAGGTAGAGGGAGTTGATTATGAGGAGACATTTTCCCCTGTGGCAAGATATTCTTCTATTAGGATCATACTAGCATTGGTAGCATAATTTGGGTGGAAGATCCACCAAATGGATTTTAAGACTACCTTCCTAAATGGAGTGATTGAGGAAGAGTTCTACATTGAGTAGCCTAAAGGATTTGATACATTTAACAAGGAGACACATGTGTGTAGGCTTAGGAGAACCATTTATGGTCTCAATCGAGCACCTCGTGCATGGTACACTCACATAGATTCCTATCTCAATGGATTGGGCTTCACTATGAGTGAAGCATATGCCAATCTCTACTACATTTTGGTAGATGGAAGTTTTCTCATCTTATTCTTGTATGTAGATGATTTTATACTAACAAGAGATGCGAGGTTGATCTAATCTTGTAAGGAGGACATTGCAAGGGAGTTCGAGGTGAAGGATATGGGTTTGACACACTAGTTCCTTGGTTTGGAGGTGTGGTAGGGAGATGGAAATCTATTTGTTGGTTAGGGGAAGTATACCTCTGAAATCCTTCAGAGATTCCATATGCATGATTGCAAACCCATGGAAACTCCTCTAGCTACTAACTAGAGGAAAGAGGTGGGGTCCTTGATGTACTTGGTGAACACAAGGCCCATTATTTGTTTTGAAGTTAATCAACTTAGTCAGTTTATGGTGGAGCCTACCAAGATTCGCTAGAAAGTAGCAAAACATGTTCTCAGATATATCAAAGGAACAATAGATTTTGGTTTATGGTACATAAGGATTGTTGGAGTGAAGCTCCCAAGGCTTCATAGATGAATTTTTGGAAGGGAGTCCATTAGACAGGAAGAGCACATCGGGAACTATCTTTAGTGTTGGTTCAACAAAAATTTCTTGGTATAGCAAGAAACATATATTTGCAGCACTCAACTCAACAAAGTCCGAGTATATGGCTACTAGTCAAGCAACATGTGAGGCTATTTGGATGAGGAAGATCTTGGTTGGTCTCTTCAGTCAGGGCATGGAGCCTACATTGATCCATCGTGATAATCAGAGTTGTATCAAACTCTTTGAAAATCTAGTGTTTCCTAATAGGTCAAAGCATATAGAAATCTGGGACCATCACTTGAGAGATTGTGTGCAAATGAGGATCATCATGTTGCAGTACATTCCCACAGAGGGGCAAGATGCAAACATTTTGACGAAGGCTTTATCAAAAGGAAAGTTTGAGTTCCATGGGAGCAAGATAGAGGTGGTTAAAAACCCTTTTCTTGCTAAGAGGGAGTGTTAAATTGTATCAAGAAAATGCTTCATTTGACTCGTGACTTAGTCAAATGGAGAAATTCAAATTTCCACATTAGCAGGATGACTTGAGTTGTAGTTAGCAGGAGTGACATGGTCAAGTCACTTAGTTAAGTCAGGCAATTCAAGTTTGTGGGATAGAAGTAAAGTTGTTCATGAGTTGATTTCTAAGATCTAACAATCTAGTGGAGTTATAGTTAGTGAAACTCAATTATATGAGATATAGTCATGAATAGAGTCAGTAGGAGTTCAGTTGAGTAGTTGTAACTATTGTTAACTCATTTATTTCTCTTTTAACTAGTCAATTTACTAAAAATAGCCCTAGTCATGCATGCAATTGGAATTTCCTAGTTAAGTGGAGGAAAAATGCATCATTGTAATTATCAATGTATACTATTGAGTGTACAGGTTTTGCATTAGAGCAGGTGAGAAATTTCTCTTGGATTTGTGCAAGGAAGTAGGATATTTCCCTATTTTTAAGGAGCTAATTTCGTTAGGAATTGCATAAGGGAAATAGGAGGAAGATGGAGGCATATTTTGGCTAAGTGTTGGTCAAAGCAGGAGGAGATCAATATTGTAGTGTAGGTTGAGCTTCAAGGATTGAAGTTGTCATTTTAATAGATCTATATTCTCATGTGATATAATACAAGACATAGGAGGGTTCTTTCCCATTTGGGTTTCCCAATAAAATACTATGTTCATTATGATTGAATGATTACATGTGTTTCTATTGTATGTTTTCCTTTCTGCAGATTGAGTAGACGAAAATTGTGTCTATTGTTTTCAGTCTGAATTCATTAGCAACTGCAAATTTCAATATATTTATACAATTCATTCTGATTGTCCTAGCGAACTATTATTACTTTGCATGCACCCCATACCCTGAAATTATAGAGCCATTTGATGACACATTCCTTGAGGATGAATTTCCATCATTTGGGGATTCACTTGAACACTATCTCAACTCTAGTCTTAAATCCTATTTCATTCCTTGTTGCATACAACTCATTCCTCACATGTGCATTATCCTGCTCCCATGGCTATACTGTGTCCATTACCCTAGTTGACAATAGAATTATGATAAATCAATCTCTTAACATTATTTTGATGAGGAAGCTGGGACCTGTAAAACATGAACCTTGGTCCTTGACAAAGTTGGAGGGTTCTCCTTGGTTTAATGCCAATAACCCCATTTTTAGAGCTACAAGATGACTTCCATTTCTTATATGGTTATGGGGATATGATGAATTTGTCACTATGGCATTTTCCTCAGAGTTTGATGGGAAGATTGATCATATTTGTAATATGGGGATGGTGGTGATAGAAGATCCTACGGCCCAAGCCACAGGCCTTCCATATCAACAAGATAAGTGGTTCAAGAATTAAAAAGTTAAGCAGGGGGCATGGAGTAGATCCATTAATGTGCCTGATCTAGAACCTTATTGGAAGAAGGGGGTACCACAACACTATATCATGGAATAGTGGCAGAATTTTATCTACATATTGTGGAAACTTGTTACATACAAGGGCAAAATGCAATTACTTTTATCTATCACATTAGGCTACTGATTCATTTTGAATCAAATGAATACATACATTTTCCATATTTTCTATGTAAGAGCCTGAGGAAAATGGCCCAGGCATCTAATGGAACCCTACGAGTGCTAGTCGCACGCTATATCACCACAACCTTGTGAATATATTAAACATCGAAGAGTTAAAAAAAGGGAAATGGCTTGCGAAAATTTGTGGCAATAAACCGATTTGGTAACCCCCATTCTGTGCCTAAGGTAGTATTGAAGTGATTAGAGAAGACCACGTGGAGAGTCAACATGAGCATGTGGATCTTGATGATAATGAAAAATAAATGAGGATCGGGAGTTGGTCATTGAAGGTTTGAATAAGGGGAAGGCATCAAAACAATATTTTGTTCCACCACAGAGATTGACAAGGATTATGACAAAGAGAAAAATTATCCCTCCCATCCTCTTCAGTCGCCTGTGTCATTATCTTAGATTCTCCTATTTCCATGGATGATCCTCCTATGACATCCCCTCCTCATTTTAGGAATGAATTAGCTCCCATGCCTAAACCCTCAATCTTAGACATGTGTAAGTTCTTTATTGAGAAGGAAATCCCTATTTGTGACTGTGCTCCCAGAGGAAAATTCCTTGATGTGAACAAATTCTTTTCAAACCCCATTATTACTGATTATTACTCTAAAGACAAAGATAAAGTGGTTTGTGTTTGAAGCCAAAGCTTTTGGAGATCTAATGTCTCAAGACTTTGAGTGTGCTTTTGACTTTCATGAACCTCTGCATTATGGACCCCAGACTAAGAATCTAAAGGATAAAATTAAGAATATTAAGAAATTAAAACAGAAGATTGAAGAATATAATATTTTTGATAGACACATCAAGAGTTAAAATTCTATATTGAAGGCTCAGAATGACGAGCTTCCAAATGAAATCGAGAAACTTTTTTAGGAGAGTAAGAAGCACACTAGGATGGCCCAGAGGTGGCACATGAAAAATTTCTATCTGTTGGTTCATAATAAGAATTTGAAGAAGAAAGTGAAATATGTTTACAAGGTAGGTAGGGAAGGTGTCAATATCAACGTTGGAAATCGATGGGGAATAACCCTCAATTTTGGCCAATTTTGTTTATTTTTTGTATAGGAGCATCCAATATTAATTCAACAGATATTATGTTTAGTTTCCTTTCTTTTGTGTGAGGACACACAAAGCCTTAGGATTGGGGCATATGTTGGCACTAGAAATTGAAGATATTTCTACTACCAACTTCCTCTTTTTGACCCCTCCAAAGCCTAATTTTACCCTCATACATACCCTCTTCCATACACAACAAAAGCATATCACGCTACATTAAGAAAATTAGAGGATTATAAGGAAAACCTTTAATTTATGTTGAAAATCTATGTTTTGGGTGCAATGTTGGGCTTAATTATTATATTAGGGTTTCTTGATGAAGGTTTTATAGATCCTACAACCGTCATAAAGGTCCTATAACTAGGGTACAAGTCTGGCTTATGTGCACAACCTCCAATGGAAAAGAGACATGTGGATTCTATAGAACACGATATTGGTATGCTTCACCACCCATCAAAGTGGATCGTTGGTCAACATTATGCATCAGGGTTGTGTACCACTCTAGCAGTCGGTTCAATGTCAAGGCCAAGATTCATGTTCCTTTGTTCAAGTTTCCACAACTGAACTACACCTATTCACTATTGCTTTAGACATACTAGCTATTGCAATGATATGATATCTTAAGAGGGTGTTGAATCTCTCAATCTCCACTTAGAATATAATCTTAGTATGGCTTGTAACATAATTGCTATGTATTGTATTTTTTATAAAAGCCTAAATTTGGACTTGAGTTAGTTTAGCGGGAAATTATTAGGTTTTATACTTAGTCTAGGTTGATGCTTTCACTCACTAGTGCGACCACTAGGTTAAACATTTCCTTATTTCTCTGATGTAAGTTGTGGATCCATTAATATTGTATATTGATGCTCAGGTTTTATTATTTGTTGTGTCGATTTTTATTGTGATTTAAGTTTTCTCCAAGAGGCAACATAGTTGGTTATCATAGGCCCACCAACCCAACACATTTCCCCTTCATCATGTGTGATTTCATATAGTTTGTTGTATGTATGGTTTACATATCATAAGCATTGACTCGTTTTGGTAGATCTCTTTGTGTTATTTATACATATATTTCTTTGATTTAATTAAATACATTAGATTAATGATTGGTTTTATGCTCATGGTTTAGATCTAGAATGTGCAGGAGCTCTTGTCTCATATATGGTAATATATATCATGCACTAAATTTCGTATGAATTTCTTTGTTCTCTGATACATTCATTATTGGTTTGAATATGCACAATCAAAATGATTGACTTTAGGATCATGCTTCAAAATCCTTTATCACTGTACATTGTCAGCAACTTCTAATAACTATGTTTGTTGTATGTAAAATCAACAAGGTTAAATTTGTAATGTGGCATTTATATTTGATATCAATACATTGTTTCCATTAACACAAAGGGTTCATTTCTATTAGAGAATATTACTAAGTTTGTGCATTTTGAATCTTTCCTTCTTCTATTTTATGTATAAATAAATACCAAATCAATAGAGATTGTGTTTTACCTACAGGATGTGAGTTAACCGATTTCTAGGTCTAAGTTTGGAGTAATGTTAATACTCTATTCATTTTCCTTATTGAAATAATGATCCATGTATATTGTTTAATGATTAACAAGTTGCATATCTAAATGGTATTTATAATGGTGTGAAAAAGGGTTTGCTTTTGTTATTGTAGGCTTTACACTAGTTTCTATTTATCTCATACCTATATCATAAACTAAGTATATAGTAATTGTATACCTTAGGGGAAAATTAGGCTTAATATTTCATCCTTCAATTGTAGGTCCTAGCATTGGATAGTTGCTAGGAGTTGTCTTTTGATTCCTTGATTACCTTTCATGAAATTTTTGTTTGGAACACATGATGAGCTCTTGAGCTTTGCAACTATCTATAGACTTGGGGGGCAACCAATCTAGTAGGGACTAGTTGCAACAATCGAGTCGTCCTTAGATAGGTTTCTTGTTTGAATTTATGTTTGTTACACTACTACTAAAGGTATTCTAAATGTATGAGGCCTTGAGAATAGACCATACAAAGGAAGCTTAGTGTAATGAAATTTTTTTATGCTTTTCCTGTGTGAAGGCTTTCATTAGGAAGTGAACTAGAATAACAAGTCACTACTATGTTCATCTCCACACAAACAATGTAGTGCCTTAAAATACATGTCCTCAAATTGACAATTAAACGTTGATTAATTGCTTGTCAATTTTTTCACCCAACAAATAGATTTAAAATAAACTTTATAGATCTCAAAATTTACAATTTATACACACACACATGTTGAAAAGTGTGCAACAAGAAATGCTTGTTGAGAGTGCAACAAGATGATGGAGCTTAGTGAAAAGAGTCGCCTTCACTAAGTGGGCCCGCAGGCTATTTTTGGCGCAAGTCTATTTTTAGATATGTCTATTTTTAGACATATGGATCATGTCTATGGATTGCAGGTTGCTGTTTATGGATGATTGGTCAAGTTGGGAAAAATAGATGGACTTCTATTTTTTATCAAAGTGTGAGTGATCACAGTGTGAGTGATCAAAGTCTATTTTTAGACTGGCTGTCAAAAATAGAAAAGTCAAATATTATTGTCTCATAATAATATTTGGACTATAAACTTGATCTTATTCTCTTGGAGCACTTCAGTTTGAGCTACAGAGGTGGCACATGCAGCTGTCAGAAGGAAATACGCTTTTCTTATGAGTCAGTTGAGTTGTTGCATGCATGACTTCAGTTAGAACTCAATCAGTTGAGTTTGGTGGAGTTGATTGTGGAGTTGATGGAGTTGTGTTCAGTTTGACTTGGTTAAACTAGTTGTAGTTAGTCTAACTGCAGATAGACTAATGATGAGTTGTTAAACTAATTATTAACTCATGATGCAACTAATGAATACATCAGTTAACTCAATTGCATGTCAGTGCATGTTCAGTCCAACAGGGACAGGTGGTAGAGAATCAGATTGCTATCAGTTGTGACTATAGTTGTGCACCAGATCTTGCACAATCAACGGATTGAGTATGCCAATGAGTTTGCTCACGTATTTGCCCAGTATTGTAGCCTTTTCTCACGTCCAACAAAGTGTGAGTGATTATTTTGAGGTGAAATACGAGTTTGGGAATCCATTCTCATCAGTTCTTGAGCAGGTATTGAGCAGTGGAGGCAGGCAAGCAGTGGAATAGATTTGGAGATCAGATCTTAGCTGTATTGTGTGTAACAGGTGGAGCTGGTACTGGATTTCTTGTGATAAGCATTGTACTTTGTAATGTTACATGATTCAATCAATATAATATACAGATAGTTGGGGTTTTTAGCGAGATGCTTTCCCTGGGATACATACTGTGTTAATGAGTTTGATTGATGCTTCTATGTGCGCATGTGAATGTTTCTGCTTCTGTAAATTGATGATCAACGTAGAGGAGCTTATGTATTGTGTATGTATTCCGCAATAGTACATGATCAGGATAATCTCCATTGAATATGTGTCATATTATTCAAAATTTCTACATGGTATCAGAGCTAGATAATTTGTAGAAAAAGTTCTACATGGCATCGGAGCTGCTTGATTTGTAGAAGAGATTTTTACAGGATATCAAGCGAGGATTGATCATCAGATCTATTATTCAAAAAGTGTTTACATTTTATTTCTTCAGGCAGAGTCTGTAATCGGGCCAGGTAGCCTCTGGATTCATCCTTCTTTTGGAAGGTGAGATATCCGGTGAATGCCCAGACAGTCAATCTCTGTACAAGAAATACTTTGTTCTCACGAATTCTAGATCGGAAGCGGTTGAGTTTTGAGCTGGTGGAATTCGAATTTAATTCCAAATCAAGAGATAAAACTCAGAAACATTCAGTGTGAGAATGGAGACAGTATGCCCAGGTAACTCACGAAGTTCACTCAATGCCAGGATGAGCTGGGAAGTGTGGGGGTGACTGTCGGATGAGGATGGTGAGTCTAGCACTCCTTGACCTTCCTAAGATTTGGCATAGCTACCAGGACTCGGTGAATGGAAGGGAGAAACTGCCAAATTGGGAACGACCATGGTCGGATTTGATGCAGGAGGAGATTAGACGGAGCACCAGAGATAGTTCTTCATCCATGCAGGATGAGGAGAACTGTGCCTTAGCGAGTAAGGCGAAGAAGGGGAAGGGGAAGGTTTCTCTTTCTGAATCCAGTTCTTCCAATGATGGGAAGAAGGTTGACAAGGCGAAGGTGAGATGCTTTCGTTGTCATGATTTGGGTCATTATGCTACTAATTGCCCAAAGAAGAAGTCCAAGAAGGGATCCGAGGAAGGATCTGAAGGTGAGGCAACCTCACTTGCTTCACAGTTTGAGTTGGACTTCACACTCTTCGCATGCATGGTTTCATCCATGGTGGGAAGTGGTTGGTTTCTTGACAGTGGAGCTTCTTTCCACATGACCGGTGACAAAAGTTTGTTCAGTACTTTGGAGGAGAAAGATCTCCAGATACTCATAGGGATGGGTAATGATGAAAAGTATAGTGTCTCAGGTGTAGGCACGGTTATTTTTCAGAGGGAGCATGGAGCTCGCCTTACCTTGACCAATGTCAAGTATGTACCAGGACTGAAGAGAAACTTGGTGTCGATCGCGATGTTGGAAGACAGAGGCTATGATGTGGTCTTTAGTAAGGGAAAGATTTTCCTTAGACACATCATCACTAGACAGGTGAAGCAGATTGGTTCATGGGTCAAGAACCTGTATGCTCTTGAGGTTCAAGATGCATGCAAAGCCTTGAGCAGCGAGGCAACTGATGGAGACTTGGTGGTTGAGAGGGAGCGTATATTACCTCTCAACATGCAGAGCCAGAAGAAGTCTCAGATGATTGTGGAGGAGCCACGATTGGTGCAGCAACTTCAGGAGATTGTGGAGGAGCCACAATAGGGGAAGCTGAGAGGAGATCGAGTAGTGATATCTACTCATCCAGAGACCTCCAGTAGGGGGAAACTTCAAGCCAGGTGGGCTGAGGGATCGCAAGCAGCCATACCTCCAGGTAGGAGGTGGGGTGATGTGGATTGATTGTCCCAAGGAGGAGGGGCAGGATCCTTGAGGTACCCAACCTCTTGGATGAGACCTTGCTACGGGAGCCCAAATGTGTAGTAGCAAGAACTGATTGATTGGGTAGAGACAGATGCGGATGGAGCGGCAAAGAGAGCGACAGTGTAGGGAAGCCTAGGACAGCGCATAGCTAGCAGGCTGTAGCAATGCGAGAGGCACAAGTGTTTTGCACAGTGCTAGGTGGCACAGAGAGGTGTGAAATGGTGCGAGATGCATGGAGATGTGGCAGTAGCGCAGATGTCAGAGAGGGAGCACTTGTCAGCAGCAGGTAGAGCTTCAGCATTAGAGGGTGTTTTTATCCCAACAGGGAGGTCAGTTGGGAGGTGCAGTGCAGATGCAATGTTGGGAGATAGAACCAGCAGCAGCACGGATGCAGTCAGAGATCAAAGTGACAGAGGCTAGAGCAGTCAGATACTGAAGAGCACAGAGATGCAGAGTTTCAGTCGACAGAGGTAATAGCAGTCAGAGACTTTGATGACAGAGCAAGTGGACCGGCCAGATGTGTTGCATGGAGAACATTCGAGAGTTACAGGATCGGGTTTGAGAGGAAGCCTTTCTTGTTGAGAGGGAGTGTTGAAAAGTGTGCAACAAGAAATACTTGTTGAGAGTGCAACAAGATGATGGAGCTTAGTGAAAAGAGTCGCCTTCACTAAGTGGGCCCGCAAGCTATTTTTGGCGCAAGTCTATTTTTAGACTATGTCTATTTTTAGACATATGGATCATGTCTATGGATTGCAGGTTGTTGTTTATGGATGATTGGTCAAGTTGGGAAAAATAGATGGACTTCTATTTTTGTTCAAAGTGTGAGTGATCAAAGTCTATTTTTAGACTGGCTGTCAAAAATAGAAAAGTCAAATATTATTGTCTCATAATAATATTTGGACTATAAACTTGATCTTATTCTCTTGGAGCACTTCAGTTTGAGCTACAGAGGTGGCACATGCAGCTGTCAGAAGGAAATACGCTTTTCTTATGAGTCAGTTGAGTTGTTGCATGCATGACTTCAGTTAGAACTCAATCAGTTGAGTTTGGTGGAGTTGATTGTGGAGTTGATGGAGTTGTGTTCAGTTTGACTTGGTTAAACTAGTTGTAGTTAGTCTAACTGCAGATAGACTAATGATGAGTTGTTAAACCAATTATTAACTCATGATGCAACTAATGAATACATCATTTAACTTAGTTGCATGTCAGTGCATGTTCAGTTCAACAGGGATAGGTGGTAGAGAATCAGATTGCTATCAGTTGTGACTATAGTTGTGCACCAGATCTTGCACAATCAACGGATTGAGTATGCCAATGAGTTTGCTCACGTATTTTCCCAGTATTGTAGCCTTTGCTCACGTCCAACAAAGTGTGAGTGATTATTTTGAGGTGAAATACGAGTTTGGGGCCATTCTCATCAGTTCTTGAGCAGGTATTGAGCAGTGGAGGCAGGCAAGTAGTGGAATAGATTTGGAGATCAGATCTTAGCTATATTGTGTGTAACAGGTGGAGCTGGTACTGGATTGCTTGTGATAAGCATTGTACTTTGTAATGTTACATGATTCAATCAATATAATATACAGATAGTTGGGGTTTTTAGCGAGATGCTTTCCCTGGGATACATACTGTGTTAATGAGTTTGATTGATGCTTCTATGTGCGCCTGTGAATGTTTCTGCTTCTGTAAATTGATGATCAATGTAGAGGAGCTTATGTATTGTGTATGTATTCCGCAATAGTACATGATCAGGATAATCTCCATTGAATATGTGTCATATTATTCAAAATTTCTACATGGTATTAGAGCTAGATAATTTGTAGAAAAAGTTCTACAACACACACACACACACACACACACACACACACACACACATTATAATAATTTTTAAATTCGAACTTGTTTATATTTTCATTATAATTTTTTTTAAATACTTAGGGGTGGGAGGCATAGGGGCGTGGGGGGTGATTTTTTGCCTGGTAGATCAATGTGAATATAATTAATATTTAGGATTGGGACAACTTTCTAAGAACCAAGCATACACGTATGCACTATTTAGAGGGCTTAGCCAAGTAGTCAAGAAAGGAATAGACAATTTATTACCTTGGGTGTTTCCATGATCATTCTTCAACACTTCATTGCAAGATCTTACCCTCGAGACTTCAAACTTAAATAAATCTTAAGAAAAAATTATATCCTATCCAAAAAGTTCTCTATTCACTCAATATTCCATGTTCTAAGATACAAAAATATTAAACTTGATGATTTAGCCAAATGAGGCACAACTTTGATCAAGGGAAATATTCTTGTGAATGGGATAACAAGTCAAGGTCTTATTCCTTAGTTATGTCCCTTTACAACTAGGATTGTTGCCTGCTCTCACATTAGGTGGAAAGTGGACACGCACCACAAGCATGTAATCACAAGGCTTTTATGGATACCTTGTACCTACTTCTGGAGCTATTCATGTGATTTTCTTAGAGTGAAAAATTTGTTTCCATGGTGGTAATTGTAGGGTTAGGATGACCCCGCATGTTTGTGTAGTCTTCTGATGCCATCACTCAAGAGGAAATTATATTGCATGCTTCCATCCTAGATTTTCCGATGTGGAATGTTGTGATCCTAATGCTGGTGTTGGAAATAATGTTGTTATTGATGTCAAAGGAAGTGGGAGACTACTTGTGTCCACGATGAAGAATATAAAATGAAGATTGTTGGAAATATTGTTTTTGTATTTTTGATGCCCCATGTTATCACTTAAGAAACAATTTCCAAATTGTTCACATCAGTTCGATTGTAAAGGTTAGGTGTTAGTCTAGGTTTAATTTTTCCATGTTTGTTTTAGTGTCTAAGTCCTACGAGTCTTTTTGGTATGTTTAAATAAAGGTCAACACTCCGTTCATCAATCACTGGTCTAACATCACACCTAAGCTCCATATGTCAATCCTATTTCAAAGTTCTTATGCGCTATGAAATTGGGGATTCGTGCTGATCCGTAGCAAATCTCACCCAGCTGTCATATTTATCCAAACCCGTTATGTTTACATCAATAGTTGTCAGCTTATACACTTTGCCTACCATGTCCAACCGCTTATCCTCATCATTAGAGTCGTTAGGTGTCTTGGTACGCTCAGATTGCAAGTTTCAAAAGAAGCCAATTAATCAAAGTCATAATTATGTTTGTGTTTATGCATAAGGAGCAAATTGTCAAGCGTTTAATTTGAATTCCTTGAAGATCAAGCGAGGCAATTTTCAAGCAAGGTAGTGATCGAAGATTGAGACAGTGCCAGTCTTTCAAATTTTCATTCCGTTGGGATTTCATGGAGGGGTCTGCAGAAAGAAAAGAGCATAGGTTAGGCAGATGTTTGAGGAACGAACCTAAAAGCTCAGATATTATCCCAAAGAAAAGTGAAGTTGAACGAGCATTCAAACAGGTTCATACAATCACAATCCCTTGCGACATTCAGTACTCCAGCTATGGGTTGTTCTCTATTCATCCTTGGAGAGGATGGTAATCCTCTATCTCAAGATAAGATTTACATTGGTGACCTCGCGCTTGACCCATCAATTTTGGGTGTTTCAACGACATTATTAAATACCAACCATTATGATGTCTACTTCAATAAAAAACATGCCGCATCACAATGGAAAGACATTAAGAAGGCATGGGGATGAATTTGAGCAAATTACAGGAGGATATTATACAGCACATGGTCATGCAGATGACACAATGAACCTTGGCAGCGTAAAGGTAAGCTCAATTGAGATTGAACGTGTCTGTAATGGTGTGGATGGAAGGGTATTGGAAACTGTTGCAATTGGAATTCCAATAGAAGGGGGTGGTCCTGAACAGTTACTGATTGTGATAGTCCTCAAGGATCAAACAGATACAAAAATAAAATTTGGAGAGATGAAACTAGCTTTCAACTTTGCTTTACAACAAAAATTGAATCCTTTGTTCAAGGCCAAATCTAGGTTGATTTCAAGAAAAAGGTGTCCAGATTTATTTTCCCAGCCGGAAATACGATCAAACCAAGGGCATCTCTGGCATCATCATTTCTTTGGCTTATTGGGAGTGAATAATACTACACCTGGTCATTCCTTGCAATAAAGGAGGCTAGATACATCAGAAGAGTCAATGCAAAGCTGAGAGCTGGAACCAGAATTATGAAGAGGCAAATCGAGGATTTGAAGATACAACTAAACCAGCATGAAGGACATTTGTAGCCAAAAGAAATCACACAGCAATTTCAAGGCAGATGAAAAAGACAATTCAAGAAAAGAAAGCTCAAGACAGTCAAATTTTGGCATTAAAACTGTGTTTTTGTAATTACACAGTAGTTTCGTAGCGCACTACTCGCTGTAGATGACGCATAATGCACAGCAGTTTCGTAGCGCGCTACGAAACTGCTATAGCTGCATAATTAAACTCAGTCAACCAATTTTGAGTAATCAAGGGGAAATTTTTTTGAAAGGGGATTTCAGAAAAATGTGCAAGCAACCAACAAGGGTAAAACAAGTAGAGGAAAAGATATATGAACTATAAATTTTTGTCATACAAATGATCACCGCTAGGATTGTCCACGACATTTCAAACAGCTTTGAAGAGGTTTTGTCTTCATACAAGTATATGGGAAGGGTCTACAGCACATCAAGAACATGGCACTCCAATACACTTTTGTGTAATAAAAGAAGAACGACATGGTTAATTGGTTTCAAATATCCTCGAGGAAACCAAAAGCAGAAAAACAGGGGCAGTTTCCTACTTTTCAAGAGCAGTAAAGGAGATGAGACATTAAGGGCCAGCAAGGAGTTTTAAACATCCACCAAGCCAAACTAAACGAGACCACTTGTCAGAGAACGAGATTTGATTGTAATAAATTCTATTACCGGCATGATGTGGAGTTAGACTCCTAATTGTCTTAAGTTTCTAAAACGTCTAGTTGGCATTTTGTTTCATTTAATAGTTATTTAAAGTTTGAGTAGGTGTCATAACAAGCAGAATTCGAGTTCCCCTCATGCTGGAGGAGGAATCTCAGCTATGTAAAGAATTCTATATATAGGAGAAAGAGAAATGTACCAAAAGGGGAGGAAATTTATTGAGAAAAGCTCTGATATTTGGCTTTATGTAAAAGATTCTGTTTCTTAGTAATACAATATTGGCTTTGCTTCTCAGGAATCAAAAGGAATTTGATGTGATGAATGTCTTATGTTGTCTTTTCCTATTATCTACAGTGTTATGAATGTGTGATTACTTATAAATCACTAACAGTGTTCTAATTTCCTTCATATATTTGTAAACTGTGCTGGCCTTCTATGTGCTTGGTGTGTTCTACATATGTTGGATTCTGAATGCCCTAACTTCTATGCAAAGCTAACCTTACTGTCACTATTGAAGCATATCTAACTCCATAAGCCCAATGGATACTTTCTAATTGTGTTTCAACCTCTTATACTTGTTCATTTTGTTTCATAGAGTTAGCCATCTTATTCATTATCCAAATCTTTAATCTTATGAGAGAGGCCTCTCAGGTTAAGGAGGCTAAGCCTTAGCCTAAAGTAGGTTTGAAAGAGTTACTTAAATTCTACTTGATCAGTAGCCTGTTAGGGTCTGGTTTTGAGATAACACCCCAATTGGATATCCTATCTTAAAAGAATTGTTACTCCAATTACCTAGTTTAAATGGAGCATATGGTGTATTGTTGGAAATATTATTACAATACCTTTCCAATAGAATATGACACGCCCTCTAATTCCATAGGAATGAGAAGATATGAAATATTTTGTCAAGATGGCCCAACCAAAGTACAAGTAGTCCCCATTTGAATAACTTATCATCGAAGGGATATTTGATTTAATTACATAGCTCAAATGGGAGCATAAGATATATAGGTGGAAATATTATTCCGAGAATTTTACAACAATATATGGCATTCCTTCTAATTCCATAGGAATGAGGAGATATAAAATATTTTTTTGAGATGACCTAACCAAATTACAAGTAGGCCAACCCAACTAGTTTTACAAGTCATTTACATAAGTGAATGTAAAAACAATATAAATAAAGGGCATATGAGTTTATTTTTTCATTAATTCATGAAATAATATTTTTGAGGTTACAAGATGAGAAGAGGAATAACTTTTGAGGTGATTCTTGGAGTTTACATGTGGAAGCAAAAATGTGATTTATGGAGTGAATGTGTCATCTTGGAATTTGTGCAATATCCTTTTTTTTTTTCTTTTCAGATCGTGAAACTTGGAGGAGAAATGGATAAGATATTCATGTATCTTTGGTTCAATTTTCAAACCTTGATTCCCTATAATTTTATATATATGGACAAATGAAGTTAGGCTTCCTAAATGCTCTTGAAATCTTCTTCAAACAAGCTAACTAAGAATTTTCAATATAACTTTTGTTCTATGATGTATTGAACCATAAAAATTGGAGGGGATATATAGAATATATTCATATACTTTTGGTTCAAGTTTCAGATCTTGATTCACTAAAATTTACGATATATGGCTGAAAGAAGTTAGAGTTCTTGAATGCTCCTAAAATATTCTTCAAACAGTCTAGTTGGGAATTTTTTATAGAAATTTTGTTCTAGGATGTTCTGGACTATGCAACTTGGAGAATATAGATATAATATATTCTTTTACTTGTGGTTTGATTTTCAAGCCTTGATTCACAAAAATTTTGGAGATATGGTCGAAGAAATTTAGGCTTCCTGAATGGTCCTAGAATCTTCTTCAAATTTTGGGAGAACTAGACTTAGTGAAGGAAGAAGCAACATGTAGACCTCGTGAATTCAAAAGAAACTAATAAAGGAAAAATAAACAGATAGATTTGATGAAAACAAAAGCAAAGAGTAGACATTGTGAAGAAGCAAGCAAGTAGGTTTGTGACTACAAATATTGCAGCAGAGGAAATTTGTTTCTCTTACAGGTTGGTGAATACAAAACAATAGAGGGGATTGGTGTCTCTTGTAGGTTGCTACCTACAAATTGATGTAACAATAGGTTGGCGCCTACAATATATTTCATATAAAGAAGTTTTGTGGTTTTCTCCCATAAGGGTTTCCATGTATATTTCGTATTACTTGTAAATTTATGAGAATGATGTTATATGATGTTTGAATGAAATTAAATAACTAAAAGTTTTCATGATATCGGTTCACTCCCCCTCTCAGTATAATTGTGAATTCCAACAACTGGTGTCTATGTCTTTAATTATAGAAGAGAGTTGGGGGCATTTTTTTGTGACAAGTTGAGGTATGTGGGGTTCGTGTGATTTGGATGCATTGCCTGTTTGGTTCATTGAGGATGAAATATGTCATCCACTACATGAGACAACATCAGAAGGATGCTTGAGTAAGTTCATGTTGAGAGGTTATATTCCTTTAGGAAAGCCTTGGAATTTCTATGTTAATGTTGGGTTGGGCTTGCTATCAAAAAACCTTTGGTGTAGTCTAGGTTTGCATTTAGGTGGCTTGTTCACTTTGGCCTCTGAGGCTACTCCAAGAGACTTGATTTTTTTTTAGGGAATTTGTTTTGTGTGGATTTGAATGATGGTTTGCCAATGAGTGCACCTTTGGATTTTCTCTGCAATTTGGGTAGGTACCTAACATTCTTTTTTAGTCTACCTTTCCTTTCAATTATTTTCTTTGGTATTGGAATCTAGGGTAGGTCTTCTATGAGGTTTTAGGGATTGGAATTCACCATGATGTCAACTTAGGGGAGGCATAACTTATCTCAGGTTGGGGTTGCACTTTAAAAACTATGTTTAGAACGTTAGGGAAGAAGAATACGAAATTGGAGTTGCAGGATCTAAAGAGTGAACTTACGTAGATGAGAATCAATTACATCAAATGGTAGCCTCCCTCACTGTCTCTATGGATTAGATTTCCAAGTTGAAGATCAAAATTAACCAATTGGAGGATGAGATTGTTAGTTTGTGAACTCAGATTGAGGATATGAAGAATAAAATGAATTTGGCTCATCCTTTCAATTTTGATAACCCTTTTTGTGTCAGCTCCAAGTATATTCTAGATTTCAATCTTGTAAATTCTACTAAAAAGTTTGACCCTCCCCTTGGGAGGGGGATAAATTGTTATTGTATATGAACTATAAATATTGTTGTATCCTAGGAGTATTCTGGTGAATATATAAATGGACCAATATATGGGTTAGAATCCATTTAAGTGGGCACAATCTAGGTATAAAAAGGATGGTTAAGGAATTTCCCCTTTTGTCCATATTTTATATCATAATTTGTCATATATGTATCTCTGGTGAAACTGTTGTGACCCTAGCATAATTATTTAATATAATAAAAATTCTCAGTTTCAGTTAAAAATAAATTTTGAATACAAAACTCTTCTATCTATAATATTTTTGTAATTTTGTACCTCTCTTCTATCTTTTTGTATAGCAATTTTATGATAAGTATACATATTTTATTTCTCTTTTTCATATTATAGTGGTAGTATATGTCTCATGGGTGATATTGTGCCCAATTACTAATTCCCCATCTAAATATACAAAAATAAAGATGCTATATATATATATATATATATATATATATATATATATATATATATAAACCCATGAGACATATACTACCACTATAATCCCTATTTTTTACACATAAAGCTCGCAATCACTTGTAGAGATAAGACATGAATCAAACCAAGACATTAACATCATTAGTCCTAGCCACTTGGTTTACTCTTTGATGAGTGATTAAGATATAGTATTATTCTAAGTGTGTAAGTTTTCATAATTAATCATAATGTTCCAAAACGATTTGGAAGTAAATTACATGAGTTGATAAAACATCCAATATATATAATGACTCCCATGAGACATATACTACCACTATAATCCCTAATTTTTACACATAAAGCTCGCAATCACTTGTAGAGATAAGACATGATTCAAACCAAAACATTAACATCGTTAGTCCTAGCCACTTGGTTTACTCTTGATGAGTGATTAAAATATAGTATTATTCTCAGTGTGTAAGTTTTCATAATTAATCATAATGTTCCAAAACTATTTAGAAGTAAATTACATGAGTGGATAAAACATCCAATATATATAATGACTCTTCAATTATTATTAAAGATTAAAAAAACATAATAATAATTAAAAAAATATTATATTTAGAATATAAATAAATCTTTTAATGAAAATGTGTTAATTAATCATTAAAAATAAAATATATAAATATCATTAACAATTAAATTTTGTAAAATAAAATTAATTTATATTAATAAATATACTTTAAACATATGATTGAAGTTGATTAAAAAAATAATTAAACCAAAAAGACTAGAAGAAAGAAAAAATAAAACCTCAATTAAAATCATAATTTGATTATAAAAAATTAAACAAAAAAATTGAAGAAAGAAAAAATAAAACCACTAAACATATAACTCATAACTCACTTGATTGTTTGTGCGGACACCACACATATATATACAAATTAAAATTTTCCTTATTATATATTTATTTTATTAATATAAACTTTTTCCATTATTATTTAAAAAAAAATATTCATATTGACTCTTTTACTGGTATCATATCTCAAAACCAAAAATCTTATCTTATAATTTACTATAATTTTTTCCAAAAATAATATAATTAATTAGACCCTACAGAAAAATTGAAAATGACTAATCAAAACTAAACATTAAATCAAAAGACAAAAAACATTCCAAATATATATTTGGCCAAAATAAAATCATTAACTTTTAATTTTTAAATTTAGTAAGTCTTCCACTTAACCAAAATATCTTTAATATAATGTAGCAAGGCATAGAGCCTATTTTCAAATAAAAAATGGAGACACCCAATTTCAATGAATGTGGCTTTGAAAACAGTGTAAGTGAGCCAATCTCATTGTTGACTTATATATGATATAAAAATGGAGACACCCAATTTCAATGAATGTGGCCTTGAAAATAGTGTAAGTGAGCCAATCTCACTGTTGACTTTATATATGATATATAAAAATGGAGACACCCAATTTCAATGAATGTGGCCTTGAAAACGGTGTAAGTGAGCCAATCTCATTGTTGACTTTATATATGATATATATAATGCATAAGACCTCGTTCATTGGTCGTTAAGAGCATGTGCACATTTTCTCTTTATATAATAAGAGTAAGATTCCATGTTATGTGATTAGTGGTTGTACTGAAGGGAGCACAAATCCTATGTAATTAGTAACTAGGGTCATAGCCGAGGGAAAATAAGAATAGCATTAAAAAACTGCATCACATCAATTTCTGGTGTAAATTTCAAGTTATGCTTTCAAAGTAGGAACTGGTTGAAAATTAGCTTATATTCTAGTCTAGTCAAGATTTGATTGAGAGCTTGTAAAAAAAATCTAGTCTAGTAAGTTTTGATTGAGAGCTTGTAAAAAAAATTCCTGACAAGAGATATTTAGTATTTGAGTATTAATATGCAATTGCATAATCTCGCCTTTTAAGGGTGGTATGGTTAACAATTTTTTTTCCTAAAGTCATATACTTAGTTAACTGTATTATCGGCATGTTATTTTTTATTTTTTATTTTATTTTATTTTTTTCCTATTTTTACCATGCTTACAATTTGATTGAGATGGTGTCATTTATTTTGATTAGTAATAAAGTTTTAGCACCAATCCACATTTGTTGTAGCAAATATCTTATTTCTTTTTGCAAGAAGCTATTGCATTTCTTTATACTATAATTCTAGTACTTTCTCCAAATGAGTTGGATGATGAAGGGGGCCTAGCTTATAGGGATGATCACATATTGGACTTGGACTCAGCGGAAAGCTACATGGACCACTATCAAGAATATGGTGTGGTAAATGGTTTCTTCCCAGTATAGATCAGTTGTGGCAAAATCACAACCCCCAATTTTTATTTTATTATCTTCATAACAACAATGGGGACTTTCTATGTAAATTTTGGTCATATCGCCCTTTAACACTTCCATTTGGTTAATTGTTGGACATTTTTGCGAGATTTTCATTTTCTTCGGATTTGCATTCTGATTGCTTCATTATGTTCGGTTTCTCGATAACTTTCTATAGGTTCTCGTTTCAGCTCATTTGGACACACAGTTTGCAAACGACACTTATTCAAAGTTTCAATAATTTTCATAATTAATTCATCTAATTAAACTAATTATATTTTATTTATAAATAATTAATTTTATTTATTTGATTAATTTTTAACTATCTTATAAAACCACCCAATCCAAAAGTTTATATAAACATTAAAGCTCATATATATATATATATATATATATATATATATATATATATATATATATATATCTTTTTCCTGGGAAGTCTATTTTCATTTAAATTTCAAAAATTACCAAATTTCTTTCATTAATTTCAATTTCAAAAATTATGAGATTTCTTTCCTCCA
Source organism: Pinus tabuliformis (assembly GCA_031772625.1). Taxonomy (NCBI): domain Eukaryota; kingdom Viridiplantae; phylum Streptophyta; class Pinopsida; order Pinales; family Pinaceae; genus Pinus; species Pinus tabuliformis. Next base: position 812,372,970 of record CM062815.1, on the reverse strand, counting down.
AGATACCAAAACTTATCAATAAAATAATTATAATTTTTATTTTAACATTTGAATAATACATTAAATAAAATAATAGAAAAGTCTCACTCCCACATCTCTCATTTTCTCCACTCCCACTTCTTCCCTCTTCACTCCCACTCCATCTCTTTTCATAGACATCAGCCCCTTATATCTCTTTGACACCCATTTCCTTATTTCTTTGGGATTTCTTCCTGCTCCCCAAACCCTGCGCCCTTCTTATGCCTCCATCCCATCTCTCCTTAGAAAGAATAAAGAAAGAGAGAAATTATTTTAACATCCACAAGGCTAAAGATAGCCAATGGGATAGATTGCTTCTTCATCTGCTTGCTGTATTTGGCTCTTTTTCTGTGAAACTTCAAAATAAATGCTTCTAGCTTTTCGACAAACCCCTTGCTAAATAGATTATATATCCCCTCTTTAAATATTCCATGGGATTCTTAAAAGAATTCCCAAAGCCACTCCATTATACATATATCTTTTTGAATATTTTATTAATTATTATTTCTTAAATATAATTTTTAAATTATAATTTATGTAATATAATATAATTAATTTAATTTAATTAACTTATAAATAGTTTTTAAATAATTTATAATTAATTTGAATTAATTAAATTTATTTAGTTTCTAAATAATAATAATTTTATTTGGTTGAATTTAGGCTTTCGTGATCCATATCAAGTTTATAAAGAAGAGTTTTCAGAGAAAATCACATCATAATTCATTTGTGACGGGTTTTGAACCAACAAGTATGGTTCATGGTCAGGACAAGTTGAAGAACCAGATCATGGCTACAGTGGTTACAAATTAAATAGAGAGTGCAAATCATTCCAACTGCTATATGCTATATTTGACCAAAAAACGATTATATTGAACCAAGTGACTGGATTAGACCAAAAAATAAGAACAAAAAAATTTTCGTTAATTAATTAATGAGTAATTTTGTTATATTTATTTCTTATTTATGATTAAATATGACCATTTGTATTTAACTAAATCAATAACTAATTAAAACTATAAAGACCTATTACCATTATTATAAGAAATAAGGAAAATTAATAGTTATTTATTAATAGAATACTTAATTATTTGGATAAATAATTGACTTAATGGAAAATAGATGTTTCCAAAAAGTTTGTTAACCCCTTTATTAATTTAAATTTATATATATTCTTTGAGGCATAAAGGGAAATTGGTTTCTATAAATTTAATTTCATTATATATAATAAAAACTTATATTAATATTATTATAAAAATACGGAAAAATTAAAATCTATAAACGAAAACCTAATTGTTTAGAAATTGACTAAAAATCTTCCAGGAATCTAACTAATTAAATACGTAGCTAAAAAACCATCTAGAGAGTAACCATCTAGAGAGTAAATTAAAGTAATTGAAGGATTATGAGAAATCATGGTTGTTTTTAAATAATTTGATAATGGCATTATAAATTCATATATAAAGGTAAAACTTTTTTATTTATCGATTTTTACATTAGGACAATTAAATATAAACATCTCATTATTAATTTTAATTTAGAAGAAAAATAATAATTAAAAAACTGAATAAAAATCAAAGGCAGAGAGGGACTAAAAAGAAAACAGGCAAACTAGGAGACGAGGGCCTGAAAATAATTTTATTTATGTAAATAATTTCTAAAGTAGATTTTTATTGAATAATTTTTATATAAAATCAATTTAATTTGTATAATAATAATAATAATTGTAATTAGTAATTATTTAATTCTAATTATTTGTTTATTGAAATAATATAATTGAAATTAGATTTTTTAATAAAAAATGTTTAAATTTTGTTTTAGTACATATTTTATATCAAATTAGTAGTTTTGATATCTCAAATTTGGAGAGATATATCTTAAGTTTTGTTTGTCTAAATGAGGTCCAAGATGGCTCGTTCAAAAGCTAGAATCGAGGAGAACAATCTAGGAGCACTAACTCAACTAAATATGCACATTTAATATGCCAAAAAAATAGCAGAAATTGAGGTTCTGAATTTGCAACCAAAACTAATTCTTTGGATTTTGTTTGCAAAGAGTTTTACTGTTGCAAATACATTCGAAGAGAGTCTTCTTGGGCCAAAGAGAACATCACATAGATCAATGGGAGACACAATTTTCATTTATTTAATTAAGATTTAGTTAGAGAGTTTGTTTTCCCATTTTTGGCACTTCTATTTTATTGTCCTCTGATTAGCAAAGTTGATGATTTTAGGACAATTGTTGGAGATTGAATTAGAAAATTGAGCAAAGAGACCAGGTTTAACAAATTGTATTTAACATACTATTGTAGCCGCTACAACACCACCCAAATTTTTGGGCATATTCAAAATTTTGGGTACCTCACCACTCACCCCGAACTTCTAGGGTTTTTGATAGGACCCCAATCGGTTGCTCTCCCAACGACCTTGCCTATCCAACCCCTTTGGTGTGCCCACTCGTGTTTCATGCATAACATTCACGCATCATGTTTTATCTCAGATGTAGGCCTCAAAATCGCATTAGGGTTTTGAAGGTCAATGACTTCATTAATGCGTCAAGAGTCCCTCACGTTTAAAAAAAAACTCATCTTCGCATGATTCACATCGCGATTAGTACATGTCCTATATGTGAGCAGGCGTACATGCAAGTTGGCTTTCCTTACGATTGACAATATTGAGGTTTGGGAAAAACCCTAAATGGCAAGAGGTGATCCCTCTCTTGTTTTGACCTAACTCACCTCCCGCTGAAAGTGCGTTTACATCGACATTGTCGGGCATCATGGGAGAGATTGTTGCATATCATATTCCCCTAGGTTCTTGGTTGGTCCTACACCTCAACATGAGCATTAGGGGTTGCAAATATTATATACTACCCTTACATCCTTGTAGCTCTAGTCATATGTGATCGAAGTACTCATGTCATTTTAAGATCTTCTTCACTCACCTTGAAGCATGATCACACATATGCATAAGGGTTTGTGATAATGCGTCATGACAATAACCCTGCTTTATCTTGGTCCTCGTCCCCCTGAGTGCATTAAGATTCCTCAAATTTCCATCTTACTCTACACCCTTGAATCTATAACTGCATCATTGCTTTTGGCATCGCATAAATTGCTTGCAAGTCATAGGTCCAGTAAGGTGCCTAAATATTGTGTTGATTTTCGGATTCGAGTACCTCTTGTTTTACTCATATAATTTAGTTGCAATTTTACTATCACCTCCAGATGAAATTATTTTCATGGTTTTAATTATTTATCCCTTTTTCTTTGCAAGGATTTAAATGGAGCATAAGGGGTATTATATGGGCATCGCAGGTTCTAAATTCTGACAGGGTTGTCCTTGTTGAGTTTTTGCACCATGGTATGGTCATTGAATACAGAATCAAGGGGTTTCCAACCATTAAGGTATTTACTCCTGGAAAGCCCCCATTAGACTATCAAGGAGCAAGGGATGCAAAACCAATAGCAGAATTTGCAATTCAGCAGTTGAAAAATGTTGTTAAAGATTGGCTAAATGGGAAGACTGGATCAAATAAGAAAATTTCACCAAGTTCATTAGTAGAACTCACTTCAAGCAACTTTGATGACATTGTCCTCAAAAGTAAAGATAAATGGCTTATTGAATGTTATGCTCCCTGGTGTAGACGTTGCAAAAAACTTGCTCTAGAGCGGAAGAAAGCTGCAAATAGCTTGAAGGGCAAGGTGAATATGGGTCATGTCAATTGTGACGAGGAGAAGAGTTTGATGAGCAGGTTCAATGTGCAAGACTTTCCTACAATCTTGGTCTTTGGTTCTGATAAGAAGAGTCCAGTTCCTTATAAAGGTGCAAGGATAGCTTCTGTGATTGAATCCCTTCCCTTAAGCAGCTTGAGACGAATTTTTTTTTGCCTCTAGAAGAGGTGGAGCTTACAAGCCAGGATGTATTGGAAACCAAATGTGAACAAATGTGCTTCTTCAGAAATCTGTCCTATTAGTTTCCTGCCCGACATTTTAGACACAAAAGCAAAGGGAACGCATTGATGTTTACGAGGAACAAATTGATGTTTGGACAGTGTCGAAGCTTCGCTGATGACTTCACACTAAATGCATGGTTTCGATCAGGATGCATCATTTGGCAAGCTCCAAATCGACGCAAACCTTGTGTTGAGAGAAAAATCCTCCAACTTCATGCACTCGCCTTGCTACATGGCACTGACCCATGAAAAATACGACAACGTAAGAGGCGTATAAAATCAAACATTTAGTGGGGCCAGCGATTGCTTTACAACGCCTATCTCACGCCGAAATTCACATGCTCCCCACTCCATTCCTTTTCCATGCATTTCCGTAAGCTTTGCTGAGGAGATTCAACCATCCATGAAGTAAACTACAAGGTATACAACAAGACGTTGAGCTGGATTTTAGGGCCTACGTTAGAATTGATAGGGAACACGATCAACGCGATGATTCACACCCAAAACATAGACATTTGAAAGCCCCAGTGGTATCACAGGGGATGAGGCTCATAAATGAAGCTCTAATGTAACCGGCGACCATGCTACTCCTTTGAGTCGCAAGATCGCAATTTTGGAACCTCAAACGAGTGCTAAAAGTGTGACCTCACTCTATATGCGATCGTGCGACTAATGGTTGCTAAATCGCACTCAAAGATCTCAAGCGGGCATCCAAGAAATGCGACCTATGACCTGGTGACATCCAAGAGGGTCGCACTTTCTGCCAAGTCTCTGAGTTGCATTACAAGCCCCCAGGTGACCTCACTGGAAATGCAACTAACCATTAGCTGCGACCTGTAGATGCGACCTTCTTGTTGTATGACCAAGTCAACTCCATAACTCGCATTTCCAATTGACGACCACCTCGCACCTACAGCCTCCTCATCAATTCTGTGACCTGAGGACAAGATCTCTACTGAAATATATAGTGTCGAGCAATATGTTAGGATGCATTTTGGAGGACATATGAAAATAATCATACAAAGAATGATGAAAGCCATTATAAAGCGCAACGGAGACCAAACTATTTTTAAGGAAAACATAACAAGGGCCATGAATTCTTGCCTATTATTATTTTTTATATTTTGACTTGTCTTAATTAAGTAAATTTATATTGGTAATTAATCAATGGTTGTATGTGCTTGCAGAGTTAAGGTCGTGAGTAGTTTGTAAATTTATATTGGTAATTAATCAATGGTTGTATGTGCTTGCAGAGTTAAGGTCGTGAGTAGTTTGTTGATATAACTAAGATATCAACCAATTTCTAAGCATTATGTCAACTGACATGGCATAACTTGAAACTGCATTCAAAACTCATTATGAGGATGATAGCTCATAGTAACAACCTAAATGACAAGAGGGTACCTTCGGTAGCGGTTGAGGACGAGTCTCAAAGTTAGAAATAAGGAAGCAAGATGCTGGTCCATACAAAAGAATTACATTTTATCATGAAGCTTGTGTGGCTAAGGTTATCCTCCATCAAGCCAGATGGTCCCTCACAAGCTTCAAGAACCCCTAATTAAACCCCAAGGCTCATCACCAAAGGACTAATGAATGTGAGTGAAGCATGGTGGCAGGAAAGAAAGTCGGTTTCAGGACCAAGCATCTGCATTGTTGTGAGATATGGGCAACATGCATTTTAGGGTTTCCAATAACCTCTACATCCCTCTCCTCTCTCTTTGTAATCACAATGTAAATTTCACCCACCATTATATCAGCGAGTATGTTGGGACTGATGTGAGCATGTAACAAGCATTCTTGGCTTGAGAAATAAGTGGGGAAGCTCAAGAGTCTGGAGGGTAGCCCAAAGGGCATGGGGAACGCCAAGAGTCACAGTAGGTGAACAATCACCTGACCTATATAAATGTATCATCATACCTCATATTGAAGGAATTTAGCACTCAAGTTGAGGCCAATATAGATATTTTATTGATTCTTGAGAGTTAGGGCCACTCAATGCTTGGTACCTAGGAGAGGGGGTTTGCAGTAGAGCTAGGGTTTTGACACTGGGTGACGGTATGAACAGTTCATGTTCCACTATTGGGTATTGATCAGTTGTATCATATCTATTTGAAGTTGCAGAAATATTAATAAGATGTTTTCTTTTACCTTTTGCACTGATTCCCATGCTTACTCATGGTGGTTGTATTAGCTGTCTGGTACTTCACCATATTTGTATGTGCGCTTACATATATGTGAGATGTTATGTACTGATACATAGTGGTTGCATGTATGTTTCGATTTAGAATCTGTGTTTACTTGTTCCTTGCCATGTCGGTGACCTATTTTGAACTACTTTGCAATTGACCTTCGACATGTTCTTGTTTATTATGTCCGATGGGGTTTTAGCTCACTAATCATTGTTGGGCATGAAATCCCCCCACAACATGTTTTGGGGCTCAAAGCACAAGTTTTGGTCAAATGTATTGTATGACTCAGTGAATTGTGGGCACGGAGCGCGAAGTAGAGGTTAAGTCATAGGGTTGTCCACCCTAAAGTATTGTAATGTAATGTAAAGTCATGTCGGCCTACCCATGATCTGCGGACCATGGGATTGTATAAATAGAGTGAGGCTCTAGGTTGTAAAAAGGTAGCCAAGGAAGAGGAGAGAAGAATACGAATGGTTTGAGCATAGAATAAGAGTCTAAGTGTATTGGGTCATAGTAGTAGGAAGAGGCTCTGCAGCTAAGTGCAAAGGGCGGTGTTGAGTCTGTAATCTTGATCGAAGAATAATAAAGAGAAGTTGATTCCTATTTCTGTGTATTTTCTTGTGCATTTCCTTCTTTACATTTATATTGTTTTATTTATCGCGCACACTAATATGATTGCTGAATATGTTGTAATAATCATTAGTCTTACACAAATAAGTTAAGTAATCAGGTAATAATAGATTAAATAGCAAGGAACTTGGGTATTATATGGGATGCGCCCCGAGTAGGGCTGCGCGGAAGTGACATCACAGGTTGCGAAGGAATAACAGGTGTGCGTAGCGACATGCGCATAGGGTCAAACCACGGACCTCCAGTAGCACATTAGACATCCCCAGGGTGCGGAAACCTAGTTCTAGCACCCTCCCATACTACTTCGAGTGAGACCTCAGTCCACGCTCCATGGATTTTTTCTGAAAGGGCTAGTAGTACTGGGATTTTCTTAGCTAAATCATCTCTGAACCTGGGTCAGGCCCATACAAGCCAACAAATGGTTCTGTTGCTGGGACAGGGATCTACATAAGGGATGTCTGATGTCGTGCCACTGGAATCCAACAAAGAAAGAAATTGAAGAGTGGTTGGAAAAGAATATTCACGAGTTCGCAGCACAATAAAACAAAAATCCGTGAGTATCTAAGGAATAGTGGTTGGAGTGCTACTTGTATGCAGAAATCCACGAAATTTTCTTTGCATCTTTTCCTTATAAGCTATATGAGTCGATCGTGAAGTTAGCAGATAGCCAAGGAAGGTGTAGGCTTGACAAACCAATAGTGTGGACTACAGAATTAGTGCGCAGACTAGAATCGTCAGGAGATAAGATCGCACGAGCTATGGACCATTGGCTCAACCGAATAATAGGGGGATTTATCATTGAGTTTGCAGTAGACACGACCGTCAGCTACAATGAGGCAGAGCGACGTTTCCTCAATGGACCGCGAGGTAAGTATATTAAATCTTTGAACACTTGGATTAAGATGTTATTGTGTGAAAAGTGGGTTATGTGAATAAATTAATGTTTGGAGCTACACGAAGAGGGAAGATCTACAGGAGCAGAGGTAGTGAAGAATTAGAAACCAGTCCCTTAATTTCACCCACATGGAAGAGCGAGGAAGAGCTCACAAAGGTTTCTATGAGAGGCGCGGTTAGATTGATAAGGCAACGAATTCTTCATTTACTACCTCCACCCACACTGCCACCCATCTCACCCTCCTCACCTCCATCTCCACCCACCCCACATCTGCCACCACCACAGTTCAGTATGGCGAGTGCGATCAAACCATCGGTATTCAGAGGAGTGGGGAATGAAGATCTGAACCAATTCTGGTTCATGGTAAGAGAAGTATGGGAAGCACAAGGCGTTGTGGATGACAATATTAAGAAGGCTACGCTGGTGAGTGTGCTGCAGGATTGCGCATTAACATGGTATATCAAGCATTCTAATGACCACCCAAATGCAAGAATCACAGAAATCCAGGCCGCACTGAACAGGGAATTTAGCAGGCCAAAGTTAGAAACATAATCAATCATCGGGTTTAAGGAGATCACGATGCTCCTGGGCGAGACCCCCTGGGATCTAGACCAAAGGCTGAAGAGTACGATTCGTGAAGCCAATATGACTTTGATAGATGGATAGCACCGCGCATGGTTTGTAGCATCACTTATGCCACACTTAAGGACGTGTTGTCACAACAAAAAATTTCCACCTAGGCTAAAGCTTAGAAATGGCGATGAGATTGCATGAGACCCCTATACAAGACCCTAGTTTGGGAGTCCAACAAATGCACGTGCAACTACAGAATCTGTGTCTAGAAATGAAAAGTTTGAAATAGGACAAGACACCTCGGCCGGAGGTGCACGAGGAGGTACGGTGCATAAAATGCAAAGGCCAAGGGCACGACAAGGACTAATGTCCAGTGATCGCGAACTACTTGGTAGGAGGAGGGACAATGACGTTAAGACCTGAGGCACAGGCAGGGCTGAGCACGACGTCTGCATTATGGTGTGCGATTTGTCAGATCGGAGAAAAACACACTTCAGATAATTGTCATCTGTTGCAGAAGTATACGCATACGTCCCAACAATTGTTTTGTAATTTCTGTAGGTCCCATGATGAATGCACCTACCAAAGCTACGAACTAATGATGGATTGAACTCCTGCCTACAGGATGCAGACTGAAACACGAGTCCTCGAACTAAATGCAGGGTTTCGTGCACTAGATTTTAGGGGCGGGATCGAGGTCAAGGCAGAATGGGACCAGGAAGGGGTCGTGGACAACTAATTTGCTACAATTGTGGAGGGCCAAGGCACTATGCACGCGATTGTACAAACCTGACAAGGACATCATGTTGGTACTATACTCAGTTTGATCATGAGGAAAAAGACTGCCCTTCACTGATAGCGAGGACGCGTGAAAAGGGTGTACTCCAACCCCCTCCGATTCAGAATTTGTAGATGATGAGGTCTGAGCCGCACAAAGAAGATCCAAATGTAAACATGATGCTCAGGAGCGGTATGATCACGGGTGATGATAAAGGGAAGTAACTAGAAGAAAGTGCATGGGTTCGCAAGGCTCCTACAAAGGAACCCGAATTTGATTTAGAACACGTGAAGGAGACATTCATGGAAGCTAAAAAGAGCTTCATGGAGGCCTCCACTTCAAGTAGTAAGGATCAACTAGAACCAGGGATGGATCCTTTAATGCTCACTACCTATTTGGAAACATTCATGAAAATTATGTGTGATAGCAAGGCAGTCAAAGGACTACAAGAACTTATCACTAGGTGTGTGGGGCCAGGAGAACCGTGCGTGGTCCAGAAACTTGGAAAGCACGCATTGCGCACAGGAAGGGAAATGAAGTTGACTGCACAAATCGACGAGTATGAAATGGATCAGGTAATCCTGGATCTCAGATCAGACGCGAATGTACTGCCAAAACAAACATGGGAATGCATGGGCAGACCCGCGCTATAGTGGTCTCCTATCCAGTTACGAATGGTGAACCAACAGAAGATTTTTCCCATGGGAAGATTGTAAGAGGTAACAATAGATATTGAAGGTGCAAGCGCGTAGGTGGATTTTGAAGTGATAGAGATTTTCGATGACAATAATCCCTATCCTGCACTACTAGGAATAGACTAGGCCACCGATATGAATGGAGTCATAAATCTGAAGAAGTGCAAAATGATCTTTGAGAAAAAGTCACTACGTGTAGTAGTACCACTAGATCCAAGCGAAGGAGTGCGATACACTGAACCAGTGTGCGACGATGATAGTGACGATCTCAATTGTATTTACAAGATAATTGTGTGAGAATAGGATTGGCTGAATCCAACTACAAAGGGAAGAATTTCGTGGGAGCGTGAAAGCTCCTACAATTTAGATTTAGATGAAGAAGTAGAGCAATGGCAGAATCGTCTACACAAAGTAACAACACTTAATTGCAACATGATGATTAGATCACTACGTTGCATGAAAACAGAGGTAAGGGATCTACCGACATATGATGGATTAACAATAGTGGATGAATTTATGAGCGAATTTGAAAACGCAGTACCAGAACAACAATGATTCGATGTGCTGAAGTGGGCACTGCTCGCAACACCTACACGATGGTGGGGTATGCATCAAGGAAATTTTGAGGACTAGCGTGGATGCAAAAGGATGATGCACCTATGTTTTGGAAAACCCCAGCTCCGAACAAGAGCCAGTTAGCAGGGGCAGAACAACTTGCGTGCCCACCTTTCCAGATGGGTATAGACATATGTTGTACAACTTGCACAAGTGCACACCACCCCTAGATAGAGAATCCGAACAAACCGTAGTAGCAGGAAAGGTGACGTGTGCTACCAATTATCCACGACGAAGCATTTGATAAAGTGTGTGGAGTACTAAACAAGGTTCACCAAGCGAGACGAACTGATTAGGACCTGCGCGTGCCAGTGGTTCAATGGGCCTATAGGACCATGTGCAAAACTCTGAGCACGGAGATGATGCTAAAGGTGCGGAACAAATTAGAGACCGTAATTTCTAAAGATAATACAAAAAGCAATCCGCACATGATGGTTCCCGTAGTTGTGACAGTGTGCGATGACCATGATGAAGAAATCACACAGCTACGCAAGGTCGAACATATAAGGATTTAAGAAGCCATTTAGTGATGGAACCTTAGACTTCGCAAACTCAAAAAGGACCAGGTACGATTGAGGAAGAAAAGAATTTTGATGGACGCTAAGATCAAGAGGCTGGAAAACGAGATCACACAAGCCTATCTCGTCGATAAACCAAGGATGAAAAGGAAATATACGGATGATCATACCACTGCATTAGAAGATTGGCGCCAAGAATTTATGACTCTGCTGCCATGGCTATGACTAAACCTCACCAAACACAGTAACCAGGGGAGCGCACTACATAGAGTAGAAAGCGCGGGGTCGGCTATCATGAAGGCAATTGAGGAGTTTCCACGGACTATACTGAAAGGCGAGTTGAAGTCTTGCACAGGTGGCATGACCACCTAACTAGCCGTAGGGAGCACAGTATCAGCGCTCCAGGAAGTTGAAAGAGAGCACAAGACTATAAAAGAATCTATTTGGGAGCTGCACAATGAGGGAGGTGCGCACAGAATCAACATGTCACAAGGGTCACAACCGCGCATGGGGGGTTGTGCTGCTGCGCAGGTAGGCTGGGAAGTGATAGTTGGTGTCACTATTCATGACAAAATGTCTGATTTAAGGCAAAAGGGAGCAGGTGGCGGGCATTTAAGACACGAATTGAGGGCAGGATTTGGGGCGATCTGCCGCCAAGAAAGCATTGATGGCCTAGAATTGGGCAGAACGATCGAATTTGAATTCAAAAGGTGCTATAAAACTCCAGGGGCTAACCCCAAGACAACACTTGTTCACTTGAGATTCGAGCAGTTGATTAGAGCACAGAGTGTTGAGCATCGATAAATATTGGAGCCCCGAAGTTCATGAACGACCATAGACAGTTCAAATAGGATGATGACTACCTGGAGAGGTTTTGGCTCTACAGAAGGAACCACCAATGAGGCCGCGTAGAACCCCATGGTACATGATACTCTCGGAGACACTGGGGTCATGCTGGAAACCCTGAAATCGCCTTGGATGTTGAGGCCCAAGAAAGATAAGCACGTAGCGGGACCAGTTCGCATGTCCCCGAGAAATCCGTTGTTCGGTAAACTCTCAATGGAAGAAAATGGCAAGGCCGTCACCATTGAGAAAGATGACGAGGAGGAGGATCTATAGGCTCTCGTCGATGAGATAGAGGAAGTAGAAGACATGGAAGAGGACATCCAGCTAGTGCGCTCTGCAACAAAATTTCCCGAGTACGTCCCTCCGCGGAAAGGGAAAACTAAGATACCAAAGGACCTGGATGCCACTAAGAGCACACTCCAGACCCCGCTCCTCCCCGATGGAATTGTGTTTGAGGGCTCGCACCTGGGTCACATGCCCACAATGAAGTTTGAAGATTGGGACCTTGCAGATAGCGAGAAGTTCCCACACTTAGAGATGGAGAGCCTCATGAAGTAGAGCATGGAGGGGCCAGTCACAACACTAGAGCCGCGAAAATGGCTGCGCGGTGTGGAGAAGGCCAGATTACTTCATCTGTTGTGGATTCCACACTTTCACCACGCGCCTATCACTATTTTCGTCATTAGGCAGCTGCTTTGCCTGGTGCACGATGGGTACTTATGGCTGGAGGAGCCTATTCCCATCACGACGGATCTCATCCATAGAATTTCCCGGCTCCCTTGTAAGGGAAAGGACCCACAGTGATAGCAGGAAAAAGTAGAGATTTGGCGCTCACGAATGCCATGAAGAAAAAATACAAGCTTGAGAAGAAAAAGAGGGGTTACACAATCAACAACATCAAAGATAAAGGGGTGCACATATCCACCCAACTCCTAGCCAGGAAGGTAATGAGAAAATGTCGTGACGATGAGGTACCAGTGCCGGTAATTTCACTAGCTAAACAATGTGCAGAGGGGGTCCAATTCAACTAGGCCATATTCCTTTGCAAGGAATTCTTGACCAACTACAAGGAAGCCCAGGAGCAGGGCAAGACCTTCCACTACGCATGGTTGCTCTTGTCCATTTTGCTGGTAACAGGAGAACTGCCTGAGGACAGTTAGTTCCCTAGCATTGAACAGGACTTACCAGAGGCCGTAAAGTACGCGTCACTCTGGGCCACTAAGGACACAAAGCGGATTTGTGAGACAAAGATCTTCTGGGTGCTCATGGAGGTGAGCATCTGGATGTGGATCAATAGACAGTTGTACCTGTCCCCCACAATGCACAACAGTCTGCAGAGCTTTGCAGACTTCAAGGTGGATATGAATAATGTTTACATCAAGGCGCGTAAGGATTTGGCACAACAATGGACCAAGCTCCCCTTCATCGCCATTGATGATGCAATCTTTTCAGTGTTATAATCATGCCCCCCGAGTGGCGCACCCCAGATTTGGCGGAGCTGGATAGGACAACAACACAAAAACAAAAGGATGAGGCCACATTGCGCGTCACGAAGTTGGCTGAGAAGAGGTGCAATGAAAAAGCGGTTGCAGAGGTAAGGGTTATCTGCGAGGTAGCAAGGGCAACCGTGGAGCAGGCACAGGCCACTAAAGAAGCAGCAATAGCATAGGCAACAGGGCCACCACAATGCAGGACGAGGCAAGCCAGGACTTGTATATAGGACAGGAAGCAGAGGACACAAACCTCGCAAAAGAAGACGCAGACCCAGGCACAACTTCCACCCAGCTGAAAAGGCCATGCATCATAGAGAGATCAGGTCCACGAAAAAAGGTCAAGGAATCCAAATTATCCATCGACCCAATCACGCTAACGGAAGGCGCCCTCTACGACATCGACGACACGGTTTGAGAGGTCACCAAGGAAGCGATCCAGGGAACTACAGGTGTGGCCCCCACAGGAAGGAACCATAACCACCTATGGCACAGTAGGCACATCAACAGCGAAGCAACTGCTACATGCAAAGATGGCCAACACCATATTGCTACTAGAAGGAGCGATAACAATAGAGAAAGAGGACAAGAGAGCCATGGTGGGCAGGATCAAGGGAATTGGCCTTAATTTGGCTGCCCTTCTGCGAGACACATTGTACCAACCAGGATGGCATAACAGGAGAGCTCCATGCCTGGGAGGGCAACGTGATTCAGGTGATGAGTGAGCAAAAGATCAACATCGAACAGCTCAGCCTGTAGCATAATGAACTAGTGTCATAGAACCACCAGATCGTGAAGACAGTTGATGAAGCATGCTAGCGAGTCCCAGAGTTTTCCATCGTCATAGACCTACCAACAAAGATGTGGATCCACTATCTGGGAAGTGGAGTCCAAAGTGCCTGCAAGGAAACAATGCGAGTGCAGTTGGAGCTGAACCTCTAGATTGTTGAGCTGTGACTGAAGGCACAACCTTCCACTCCTCCGGAAGTTAGAGAGCAACACATTAGCGCTATTCAAACAGGACTGGAAGAAATTGGACGCGTAGTGTAGGACTTTACCGGTATGTTGGACCAAGCCTTTGACATCCTCACATCCTTTCAGGATGACCCCAACATACAACGCCTAGAAACAGAGGCACGTGAGCTTTAGGAGCAGTATGATAATGTAAGGGGAACTGCACAGATAGTCATCCTCACCCAACGGCTGGCAAAGATGCAGCAAGCAAGGGCACTGAAAGAGCAGGTGGATGCCGCAAGATAGAAAGAGGCACTTCTCAAAGCGCGCATCCAGCCATGGATTAATGAGGCCTTCACCATTACAACATATATTGAGGGCAAGCTCGCACAGATGTAGGGAATCTACACGTTAAGGCTGGAAATTGATCCACACAAAGAAGCATTGAAGGAGTGCATGCAACAGGTCCAACAAATAAATCAGTGCGTCGCGGACCACCGAACAGTACAGGACCAGTTGGAGGGGCTCCGCGCCAAGATTGCCACACTAACAGAGTGACTTGGGACAAGTCACGATGATTGTGTTGGGGGCCTGTTGGACATGGAATCCCCTCACAACATGTTTTGGGGCTCAAAGCCCAACTTTTGGTCAAATGTATTGTATGACTCCTCGAATTGCGGGCGCAGACTGCGAAGTAGAGGTTAAGTCATAGGGTTGTCTATCCTAAAGTATTATAATGTAATGTAAAGTCATGTCGGCCTACCCAAGGTCTCCGGACCATGGGATTGTATAAATAGAGCAAGGCTCTAAGTTGTAAAAAGGTAGCTAAGGAAGAAGAGAGAAGAATACAAATTGTTCGAGCATAGAATAAGATTCTAAGTGAATTAGGTCGTAGTAGTAGGAAGAGGCTCTACAACTGAGTGCACAGAGGCCTAGTAGAGTCCATAGCTGAGTGTGTAGACCCCTGCAGCTGAGTGCGCAGGGCGGTGTCGAGTCTGTAATATTGATTGAAGAATAATAAAGAGAAGTTGATTCCTATTTCTGTGTAACTACTTATGCATTGCCTTCTTTACATTTATACTATTTTATTTATCGCACTCACTGATATGATTGTTGAATATGTTGTAATAATCATTAGTATTACACAAATAAGTTAAGTAATCGGGTAATAATAGATTAAATAGCAAGGAACTTGGGTATTATACGGGTTGCACCCCGAGTAGGGTTGCGCGGAAGTGGCATCACAGGTTGAGAAGGAATAATAGGTGTGTGTAGCGACATGTGTGCAGGGTCAAACTGCATACCTCTAGCAGCTCATCAGACATCCCCAGGGTGAGGAAACTTGGTTCTAGCATCCTCCCATACTACTTCGGGTGAGACCTCAGTCCCCGCTCCATGGACTATTGCTGAAAGGGCTAGTAGTACCAGGATTTGCTTGGCTAAATCACCTCTGAACCTGGGTCAGGCCCATATAAGCCAACAATCACCCTCATCATTTATCTCTTCTTATCATTGTTGTGAATTGTTTAAACCTCTTTTTGGAATTTGTCAGTCTTGGTCTGATTTTGTTTCAATGCCCAACACTTCATTCTCACCCCACTGTGGCACCTTCTTGTGTGATAACCAAGACCAAAAAACAACCATGGTGGTAGCCAAGGCCACATACCAGGAGGGGCTTCTATTCCAAACAATGTGAAGTCTAATTGGGACTTTACACTGGGGAGACCCCTTAGACGTTGGTGGTACATTTCATCTCATCAACAAATTGGTGCTAGAAGGAGGGCTTGAATGATAAGATGAGCCCTTGGAACTTGTGGTTTAGTATCATACTTGTTAATGGATCTGACTAGAATATTTCTCCCAGGGTGTTTATCTGGGTTTTCTATTTTTTGATTTTCCACCCCACCCAAGAGCAACTCCAGCACTTGTCTCAGTTAAAGTTTGATGGTGAAGATGGAACACCTTTAGTCGAGCACATTTGTAATTTCTTTGAGTTTTGTGAATATTTTGAGATTGACGATGAGGAGTTTGCTTGTGTGTTTTTCTCCATCACCCTTGAATGTCACACCAAGCAGTGGTGCCACACATTGCCAGTGACGTCCATTCATTCATTCGAGCAAGACGTCAGTAAGCTTAAACAAGCATTTGACAGGTACAATTTTCAAGATGTTTTAAAGAGGATAAATGAGCTTAGGATGAACCCTGAGGAATCTTTAGAGGATTTTTCTTTCAGATATGTGCATCTTTGCTTGGAATTTCCTGAAAGTGATGCTGACTAGGTGTGTTTGAATATAAATTTTCCACGATTGTTTCTTGTTTCTTTACAACATTTTCGATTAGAAACTAGTCCTGTTTGGCATGAGTATCATCATAATTTTCAGATTACAAAGTGTCTAGATTATACCTATAATTTTGTTTTTCCGATCTCTTTGAATCTGGAACAACCTAAAACCCCCAAGGAAGAGATTACTACTTGTGGGATTTCTCATCCTACTCTTGACTTGTTACATAATAATATTGTGTCTATAAATGGTTCAAAGGATGAATAGTGCTTTTTAGGAAACAGATCTGATGGTCTTGCCTCTAAATCCCTCTTACATTATTTTCGTCTTGAATTTGAAAATCACATAACATCTCTTCTAATTGAGTCCATTCATATCCTGGGATCTCATTCACCTATGCATGATGGCTTTGGTCTTGTCTCAAGTAACGTTGACTGTCTTATCAAATCCACAGAACATATCAGGCCTGTAAATCCATCTTTCTCTTTGGCGAACATAAATGGGAAGGATGTGAGTCTGGTTCTTATCAGTGCTCCTTCACTTGACCCTATGCATCCATTCTACCCTGATTTAGCCCATGGGTCTACCACGCAGGTGGTTCCTTCAAATCATTCACACCTTTATCTTTCTCGTGTTGATTGCAATCGTGTACACGAGGGTGATGTTTCACGGTCAAGGGATGCAGATGCTGAACCCCTTGTGTCTAATATTTTCCACTTGTAGTTTTTAATAGGTGAAGAAGAGGGCCACGCATCTCACCTAGCTCAATCTAGGTCTCTCATTGATCCCTTTTTCAGCAATTCTCATTTTTTTGGAAATATATTCACTCACGTCTTTGGTGATTTTCCTACTTATCTAGCTGTTGATCATATGAAGCCCCTAGAATTTGATGACCCACCTTTCAAACATTTAGGGACTCATCAGGAAGTTGAGGCACTTCAGCTTCTGCTGATGGTTATGTCAAGTTCTCACATTCTTGATGAGACCCCTGAACCAAGTCGAATTAGGGTTTCTGCACATCACGCTCCTCACAACATTTTCTCGCCAGATGCGAGCTCATCTTGGAAACCCTATGATTTGAGAAATGTCTCTCTGAGAAAATATTTCCATCACCTTTCAACTGATGCACATCAATCTCTATATCCTAATTTTTTGGCTGAAGGGAATGATTTGGCCATTGTCTCGAATCTTTTTGATTGCCTTCCAACAAATACAGTGTGTCAACGTACGAAATCAAATGATACCTTTCAATCTCCTAGATGGGAGGGTGCCAATCGCCTGACCTCCCCTTTGCCTGACACTCTTGTAGCTGATTCAGATCATTCTCTGGAATCTAAAGAATCTTATTTGTCAAGCTTCCATTCTATCAATATTTAGACAATGGATCCAATCGAAAATATGTTCACTAATAGTTGTCCAGTTACAACCAACAATAACCATATGCACTCACATATAAACCTTACGAAGCTACAAATATTTGATGGTGTGTCATTTGAAGGTTCAGAGGTTGACCAGGACGATGAGGCACTTTAGCTTCTGCTGATGGTTATGTCAGGTCCTCACGTCCTTGATGAAGTCTATCAACAATTTCAAACTAGGGCTTCTGAAATTAGGGTTTCTGTGTTTGAATCCTCAGGGATCACAGTTACACCCAACAGAGGCCCATATTTTTAGGGTTATCAAGTTGATCATCCTCTACATCATGATAGGGTTGTTGATCGGATCAATTTGGAAGATTCCTTTACTAGCTGACAACATCTTTCCTTGCATTGGATTTAGGGTTAAGCATAAACGAATGTATGCTATGGCTGGATGGCTATAAATTTCATGCTTGTGGTTCAGTTTACTAGGATTAGGTTGCAGTTCACCTTGAAATGTCTTCTCTGACACATTTTCATGTAGTTAGACGAGATGTTCTTGCTGTTGTGCATGCTTTACAGGTAAACATGTTATGTTTTGCACAACTCTTTCCACAAATTCTAATTGTTGTCATCTTTGTTTTTGCAGGTTGGGAACTGCTGTGGTGGCTACATTGGAAGTTTGATTTCAAATAACATAGCCTATGATTTTGGTAAATTAGGATTTAGGGTTTTAGACTAGTTAAGTTTTAGTTTTTCTTATTAGTTGGCTGATTGGAATTTGCTTTATGATTTAAATTTGTCATGCTTCATTTTTTTTACTGTAGGTAGTTAGTTCGTGCTCATTTCTTTTTTGCACTCATGTCCTTGCATTTGTTTGTTGTTGAATAACATTCATGAAATCTCTGCATATGCATTGCATTGGTCCTGTAATTGCAATTGGTTGATCTCTTCTACACATAGCATTATATCCCGTCATTAACCGCGTCTATTGCATTTCATCATACACTTGCCTTCTCGCTTGGCACACACTCACCTTTGACCTAGCCTAGAAATTTCACCTATGTTGCATGCCACTGCATGAGCCTTCATGAACCTGAAGATTTCAAACCTGTGGTGCCGTGAATAGCTTTCTCACACCTTTTTCTCTTACTCCAAGTGCATTGCTTCAACCTCTTCACACCGGTTTGTAAACCCTAGGAGAGTTTCTTGGTCACCTAGCCCTAGAACTAAAACCCTAGCCCTATGATTGTGTGAAGTTGTGATGGTTACACCAATGGGTAGCCTCTCTTAGAGCCAGTCATCAAATTTGCATCCTGGATATCTCTCCTACGAGTCTAATTTATTAACAGGGAGAATAAGAACAAATTTCTCATAGGGAACCCTAATAAGTTTAAATGACCTATACCCATAACCTAAACCTAGTGCCCAGCATGGTCTTGATTGTTTCAATGACTTGTGTTCCTTTTTACTTGCTGACTGGAAATGAGATGTGGAAGCTTGGCATGAGGGCAAACCTAAATCAGGATATCTCTTAGTTTCTGTCAAATAAGAAACAACCTCTCTTGCTCATAAAATAAATCAGGATCCCTCATCCGCCTTGGTGCTATGAATACCTAGAATTAAGTGCAAATGCACATGTAAAAGAAAATTAAACCAAATAAAGGGTAAAGGATTGAGAAAGGCTTCCTATGTAGAGAGGTAATGCAACGACTCCGCCAAGGTACTGACCAAGCTCGTTGGAAGCGGAGCAACGTTTGTGATTTCTTGAAGTGACTCCATCGAGGTATTGTCTAGGCTTGCTGGCAGTGGAGAAACACCAGAAACTTACTTTTAAAATTCTGAATACAATAATCCCTCTACCCTGTTCTTTGCATCATCGTCAACTACCAGCATGTGTGAACTATCAATTGGGTGTTTACTGACTGATAAAACCTAGTTGAGGCATGAGGGAAGGCATATCTGCAATTGTCGGGAAAAGAAAGAGGTTCCCATAACATCTGTTCAATATTCCCTTGCATCATTATTCACACCCAGACTACTATAAGGATGTTGACAGAGATATTGTATTCTACCAGTGGTTCACCAATTGTTGTAGCGCTACAACAACACCCAAATTTTTGGGCATATTCAAAATTTTGGGTACCCCACCACTCACCCTGAGCTTCTATGGTTTTTTATAGGACCCCAAATAGTTTCTCTCCTAACGACCTTACCTATACAACCCCTTTGGTGCTCCCACTCGCATTTCATGAATCATGTTTTATCTCAGATGTAGACCTCAGAATCGCATTGGGGTTTTGAAGGTCAATGGCTTCATTAATGAGTTAAGAGTCCCTCACATTTTAAAAAAAACTCATCTTCACATGATTCACATTGTGATCAGTAGATGTCCTATATGTGAGCAAGCATACATGCAAGTTGGCTTTCCTTATGATTGATAGTATTGAGGTTTGGGAAAATCCCTAAATGGGAAGAGGTGATTCCTCTCTTGTTTTGATGTAACTCACCTCCCGTTGAGAGTGTGTTTCCATCGACATTTTCGAGCATCATGGGAGAGATTGTTGAATTTCATATTCCCCTAGGTTCTTGGTTGGTCCTACACCTCAACATGAGCATTAGGGCTTGCAAATATTATATACTACCCTTGCATCCTTGTAGCTCTAGTCATATGTGATTGAAGTACTAATGTCATTTTAAGCTCTTCTTCACTCACCCTAAAGCATGATCACACATATGCATAAGGGTGTGATAATGCATCATGACAGTAACCCTGCTTTGTCTTGGTCCTCGTCCCCCCGAGTGCATTAAGATTCCTCAAATTACCATCTTACTCTATGCCCTTGAATCTATAACTGCACCATTGCTTTTGGCATTGCATAAATTTCTTGCAAGTCATAAGTCTAGTAAGGTGCCTAAATATTGTGTTTATTTTCGGATTCAAGTACCTCTTGTTTTACCCATATAATTTAGTTGCAATTTTACTATCACCTCTAGATGAAATTATTTTCATGGTTTTAATTATTTATCCCTTTTTCTTTGCAGGGATTTAAATGGAGCATAAGGGGTATTATATGGGCATTGCAGGTTCTAAATTATGACAGGGTTTTCCTTGTTGAGTTCTTACACCATAGTATGGTCATTGAATACGAAATTAAGGGGTTTCCAACCATTAAGGTATTTACTCTTGGCAAGCCCCCATTAGACTATCAAGGAGCAAGGGATGAAAAACAAATAGCAAAATTCACAATTCAGTAGTTGAAAACTGTTGTTAAAGACTGACTAAATGGGAAGAATTGATCAAATAAGAAAAGTTCATCAAGCTCATCAGTAGAACTCACTTCAAGCAACTTTGATGACATTTTCCTCAAAAGTAAAGATCAATGGCTTATTGAATGTTATGCTCCCTGGTGTGGACGCTGCAAAAAACTTGCTCCAGAGTAGAAGAAAGCTGCAAATAGCTTGAAGGGAAAGGTGGATGTGGGTTACGTCCATTATGACGAGGAGAAGAGTTTGATGAGAAGGTTCAATGTGCAAGACTTTCCTACAATCTTGGTCTTTTGTTCTAATAAGAAGAGTCTGGTTCCTTATAAAGGTGCAAGGACAACTTCTGCGATTGAATCCATTCCCTTAAGCAGCTTGAGACAAATGTTTTTTCCCATTGGAAGAGGTGGAGCTCACAAGCGAGGATGTATTGGAAACCAAATGTGAACAAATGTGCTTCTTCAACAATCTATATTTTTAGTTTCCTCCCTGACATTTTAGACTCAAAAGTAGAAGGAATGCATTGATGTTTATGAGGAACGCACTGATATTTGGACAATGCCGAAGCTTTGCTGATGACTTCACACTAAATTCACAGTTTCGGTCAGGACAAATCATTTTGCAAGCTCCAAATCGACGAAAACCTTGTGTTGAGAGGAAACTCCTCGAGCTTCACGCACTCGCCTTGCTACATGGCACCAACCCATGAAAAATATGATAGTGTAAGAGGCGTATAAAATCAAATATTTAGTGGGGCCAACCACTGTTTTACAGCACCTATCTCACACCGAAAGTTGCATGCACCCCACTCCATTCCTCATCCTTGCATTTCCGTAAGCTTCACTAAGGAGATTCAACCATCCATGAAGTAAACTACAAGGTATATAGGAAGACGTTGAGCTGGATTTTCGGGCCTATGTTAGAAACGATAGGGAATACCAGCAACGCGATGATTCACACCCAAAACACAGACATTTGAAAGTCCCAGTGGTATCACAGGGGAAAAGGCTCAGAAATGAAGCTCTAATGTACTAACAACCATGCCGCTCCTCTGAGTCATAAGATCGTAATTTCAGAATCTCAAACGAGTGCTAAAAGTGTGACCTCGCTCTCGATGCTATCGTGTGACTAATGGTCGCTAAATCACACTCAAAGATCTCAAGCTGGCATCCAAGAAATGTGACATGTGACCTGGCGACCTCCAAGACTGTCACATTTTCTGTGAAGCCGCTAAGTCGCATTACAACCCCCTTGGCGACCTCGCAGGAAATGCGACTAACCATTAGCTGCGACCTGTAGATTCGACCTTCTTGTTGTATGACCAAGTAAACTCCATAAGTCACATTTCTAAGGTACAACTACATCCCACCTGCGGCCTCCTCATCAATTATATGACCTGAGGACGAGCTCTCTGTTGAAATATATAGTGTCAAGCAATATTCTAGGATGCAATTTGGAGGACATATCAAAATAAGCACACAAAAAATGATGAAAGCCATTATAAAGCACAACGGAAGACCAAAATATTTTTAAGGACAACATATCAAGGGCCATGAATTCTTGCCTATTATTATTATTTATATTTTGACTTGTCTTATTTAAGTAAATTTATATTGGTAATTAATCGATGGTTATATGTGCTTGCAGGGTTAAGGTCGTGAGGAGTTTGTTGATATAACAAAGATATCAACCAATTTCTAAGCATTATGCCAGCCAACATGGCATAACATGAAGTTGCATTCAAATCTCACTATGAGGATGATATCTTAGAGCAACAACCTAAATGAAAAGAGGGTACCTCCGGTAGTGGTTGAGGAGGAGTCTCAAAGTTAGAAATAAGGAAGCAAGTTGTTGGTCCATACAAAAGAATTACATTTTATCATGAAGCTTGCGTGGCTAAGGTTCTCCTCCAGCAAACCAGATGGTCCCTCACAAGCTTCAAGAACCCCTCAATAAACCTCAAGGCTCATCACCAAAGGAATAATGAATGTGAGTGAAACAAAACAGCAGGAAAGCAAGTCGATTTCAGGACCAAGCATCTGCATTGTTGCGAGATATGGGCAATAAGCATTTTAGGGTTTCCAATAACCTCTACATCCCTCCCCTCTCTCTCTGTCATCACAATGTAAATTTCACCCACCATTATATCAGCCAGTATGTTGGGACTAATGTGAGCATGTAATAATAATTCTTGGCTTGAGAAAGAAGTGGGGAAGCTCAAGAGTCTAGAGGGTAGCCGAAAGGGCATGGGGAACATCACAAGTCATAGTAGGTGAAAAGTCACCTGAACTCTATAATTGTATTCTCATACCTCATAGTGAAGGACTTTAGCACTCGATTTGAGGCTAATATAGATGTTTTATTGATGCTTGAGAGCTAGGGCCACTCAGCGCTTGGTACCTAGGAGAGGGAGTTTGTAGTAGGGCTAGGGTTTTGACACTGGGTGACGGTATGAACAGTCCATGTTCCACTACTAGGTATTGACCAATTGCATGATATGTATTTGAAGCTGCAGTAATATTCATAAGATGTTTTCTTTTATCTTTTTCATTGATTTCCATTCTTACTCATGGTGGTTGTATTAGTTGTTTGGTACTTCACCATATTTGTATGTGTGCTTTCATATATGCGAGAATTTATGTACTGATACATAGCGGTTGCATGTATGTTTCACTTTAGAATCTGTGTTTACTTGTTCCTTGTCATGTCGATGACCTATTGGGAGCTACTTCACAATCGACCTCCGACATGTCCCTTTTTATTATGTCCGATGGGGTTTTAGCTCACTAATAGTCCTCATCGTTTATTTCTTCTTATTGCTTTTGTGACTTGTTTAAACCTCTTTCTGCAATTTGGTGGTCTTGGTATGATTTTGTTTCGCTGCCCGAGCACTTCATTGT
The DNA here is from genome assembly GCA_031772625.1 of Pinus tabuliformis. Lineage (NCBI taxonomy): Eukaryota > Viridiplantae > Streptophyta > Pinopsida > Pinales > Pinaceae > Pinus > Pinus tabuliformis. Next base: position 812,349,011 of record CM062815.1, on the reverse strand, counting down.
CACCCCACTTTGGCACCTTCTCATGTGATAACCAAGAGGAAAAAACAATCATGGTGGCAGTGGGGCCCACATACCGGATGGGGCTCGTATTCCAAACGATGTGAAGTCTAATTAGGACTTTACACCGAGGAGACCCCTTAGACGTTGGCGGTACATTTCGGCCTGTGAACACATACTTTTATTGAAAATGAAAATTTTATCTTTTGATAGCAGATGTGTGAAATAATTTTCATATTGAGCACTATTGTTTGATGTGAAGATGAATGTCTTCTGCATTAGCTATCTAGCTCATTAGTCTCATAGATTTATTTTTAATTTTCTCTTTTGCTTAATTTGTTAAATCAAATTTCTAAGTAACTATTTACTCAGAAATCCGCTATCTGAAATTGATTTAACTACTATTGAAATTGTGCAAACTTTTTTTTTTAGTTTTAATAGTTAATCATTCATTATTAATATATCTCCAAACATAGCATGCATGAACTTATGATATCAACTGTTAGAACTTCTTCAACAACTAGAAATACATTACTAAAACCCTGTTAAATCCCCAATTTGTTTAAAGTCTTGCATTTGGTATTTGGAAGTTATCTTCTAGATATCAAGTTAGATTATTTTCATTTACTTTTCACACTACATTTAGATTAGATTTAGATTTATATTATTTATTTTCATTTCTAGAAGTCCCCTTACACCAGGGGAAAACTGTAGTGTGGATTGGATGACCCCTGAAGTCAGCTTAAGGGTTTCTTTCTTGTAAGAGCTATGTATGAGGGTGATTATGATATGTTTCTCCTTGTTTAGAAAGTAATAGAAATACCACAAGTCATCAAGGAGAGAGAGGGGGTATCTGGACCCAATTGAACTAGTTGGAATCATCGAATTAAACGAATAAGGGCTTAGTTGGGGCTATGATCGGGTAGTCTCCCTTACATGTTGATGAGGTTAATTTTGGTCATCAAAAAGATCCTAGTAGATAAAAATGTGCATATTTATGATAGTGTTACATTTGACAAGACAATAAAGTGTATAATTGAGGGCTACCTATTTCAATAGGTTTAAGAATTTCTTTCTAAATTCCATGTAAAAATACCAAAAGTGTTGTTATCTCAAATATTTGAACGAAAATAGAAACTAAAAAAAGTATAACCAAATATAATTAGTAATTTTGAATCATCATAAGCGATATCTAGGCATACCAAAGGTTGATTCTATCTTCTTAGCATATAAAAAAATATTACAAAAAGTCCTAACTATAAAATGTATTTAAAACTTAGAGGTTAGAAAAAATTCTGTGATTTTTTCCTTCTGCGGCTATGGCGCCTCGTCCTTAGGAGTGAAGGTATGGTGATGTAGCTGGTCACTAGGTCCCCACGAAGGGTCTACGCCCCCTCCGTTTGGGCTTGGCCTTCCTGTAGGTGCTAGCTAACCCCCGTAGGCCGCATCTACAGTTGTTTGGCTTGCCTTCATCTTCGCTCTCAGACTTCTTCGTAGTCTCTGCCTATTGGTCACCTGGGTTGGATCATATTCTGATGCTATTTTTTCCCATTGGGTCCCTGCTGCAAGTTCCTTCTTTTCTAGGGCTGGTCCCCCTTCTTTCATTTATTGGTTGGCCCTGGTTTGCTAGGCCTTTAGTCATCCAAGTCTCTTCTACTACTCGCCCTATCTATTCTGGGGTTTGGTGTGCGATGTTTGGGCCTTCCCTGGATGATCCGCTGCAGGTAGATATTTATGCCTTCAATACACTTATGGCCTCTGCTCCAAAGTTTAGAAAGCAGGGGGAATCCAAGTTTGTGAAGAAAGATGCGGAGATCCCCAAGATTGAAATATGTGCACCACAGGCCAAGACACTGGCTTTGCAGCTGAAAAATAGGGGCCTTATTGGGCAGTTCATGGGCCTTTAGCTATCCCCTTGGATGGTTAAGGCTCGGGTTGAGAATCCTCTTATAAATGGTGCAGTCATCTCCTCCTTTCACGGCAAAGGTTTCTATAACTTTTATTTTTAGAATCGTTTGGATCGAGATTTGGTATTTAGGAGTGGTCCTTATTTTATAGGAACTGAGGGGCTCTATCTGGACCATTGGAGCCCCAACTTCAATTCAGAATGTGATGTTCCTTCATTGGTTCCGGTCTAGGTGAAGTTGCCTTACCTCCCCATGCATTACTGGAATGATGCGACCTTCAAGATTATTGGGAACTTTTTGGGGAGGTATATTGATTAATGTAAACTTAAATATGGCCTCTTATCTTGTGCATGGATCTGTATGGAGGTGGATTAGGAGAAGGGTCTCCCGACGACATTCAATCTCAATATGGATAGTTGGACACATGAACAAGAGGTCGATTATGATCAGCTTCCTGTCAAGTGCAAGTTGTGCCATGAATATGGAAACTTTGCAAAAGGTTGTCCTAAAGGTTAGGACTCCACAGAGAAACAGTATGGGGATACTAAATACCAATGGATGTAGGTCAAGCGACACAGGTCCTTAAGATTTTCACCTCTGGCCAGCACCCTTGGCTCAGTTCAGGCCACAAAGGTTGTTGATTCAGCCCCCCAAGGGGGCTCGCCCGTTGGAGTTGGTCTCGGTTTGCTGTCGGAAAAACGTTTTGGGATATTGGACTCTAAGGTTGTGGAAGAAGGTTTAGTACACCCCCTCTTCCCCACTCCTCTCAGGGGTCCCCAGTCCCTCATTCTGCTCCCCTGAGCGACTCCCTAAAGGGCACTAGGAGTCTAGCTTAAGCCTCGATACCAACAACAATTCAGATGAATCATTTGGAAATGAGGAAGACGTAGAAGGCTTCTTGACCTCTATGGAAGGTCTGGGACCTTCCACGTAGCTGAGCTATATTGATGACATATCATAGGGTGTAAGGATGAAGCCGTTTATCAAAAAAGAGAAGAAAGTAGGATGAAAAACAAACAAGGAAGTTAGAAGGGAAAAAAATGAAAAAGACAAAGAGTTAGGAGTCCAACACACTATTCCACGTTAGCTAGCAAGTGTAGGAAACAAAGGAGGTGGAGGAAAAAAAGGAAATAATATAGGCCCTGGAAAGGGGGTGGGGAATCCAAAAAAATGATTAATGAATATTATAACTTTGAATTGCAAGGGTTTGGGTTTAGTAAAAAGAATCACGGAAGTGAAATCCCTCATCAGTAAAGAAATACCAGAAGTCGCTCTCCTACAGGAAACCAAGCTAGATAAGGAGTCTATCAACTCTATTAAAAACAAGTTTTGGAATACTAGTAATTTGGAAATAGTCAGTTCAAGAGGAGCACCTGGAGGCCTTTGTATTTTATGGAATCTAGCAAAGCTACAATTGGTAAGTACTCTAAAAAAAACTCACTGGATAGAAACTATTTTTAAGATTATTGAGAAACAAAAACTCTTCACAGTGATCAATATGTACATTCCCACCCATTTTTGGGAAAAATAAGAGTGTTGGAATTCCATGATGGAGCTCAAAGACACAAAGCTACAACATAATTGCATTATTTGGGGAGACTTCAACAACACAATGGGAAATAATGAAAAAAGAGGGGGCTCCATCATTCGTGACACCCAACAGGAATATATGGAGGATCTCATCTTAGCCTTGAGCCTATTCAATGTCAAACCTAAAAAATTCCCATATAGCAAGACTAACAAAAGAGTGGGGGTAAACCATATTATAGCCCGACTGGATTGGTTCCTTGCAGCTGACATATCCTAATTCTGGATTACAACCTTAAATCTTCAATCCTCGCATGGGCCGGTTTGAACCATTGACCAATTCACTTGTATATCTCCCTGCCCTTGGATTTGGGCCCTATTCCCTTCCAATACTCTCCCCAATGGCTAGAAGTCCCCAAATTCTTAGAGATGGTCTCCCTTTCCTAGTTGGGTTGGATTGAAGGTAGCCCAATAACAATCTGGGAGTCCAAGATCTGCAGACTGAAAGGAGACATCAAATTGTGGCTCAAAGAACACAAATCCGAAAGATATATCAACATCAAAGACATGGAAGAAAAATTTGTAGAAATCCAAGGGAGAATGGAAACTATGTCAGTCCAGGAATCAGATCTCCATAAGGAAGTTGACACTTTCAAGATCCTTCACTCAACTCTAATAAAGGAAGGGGAGTATTGGAGACTAAAATATAAAAATAACTGGCTTAAGGATGGGGATAGGAATACCAAGTTTTTCCACAAGCAAGCCAAGTTCAGGGAATAAAAAAACAATATAACTCATATTATTCATGGGGGGGATACCATCAATAAGTTTGAAGAAATCAAAAGAGAAACAATAGAGCTTTATAAAAACCTGTACACTAAGGATCATACTTGGGATCTGGCCAATAAAGACTTCTTTCTCAAGGGCATCCCCCATTTAGTGTCGGAGGAGTGGAATCACTCTCTGAATTCCCCTCTGATAGGAGAGAAAATTTGAAAGGTGATCTTATCCTTCCCCCCAGTTAAAGTGTGGGGTCCGGATGGATTCATGACGAGATTCTACCACTCCTTCTGGGATATTATTAAGAATGACCTTTGTAGATTGGTGGGATACTCCTTTAAACACTTTGCTATGGGGGGTGGCATAAACTCTTTCTTTCCAACCTCAATCCCTAAAGACTCAAATCCCTCCTCGTTCTCCAAATTTCTCCCTCTTTCGTTTTGCAATTTCTCTTATAAGATCTTCTCGAAGCTGCTGGTCTATCATCTCAAATTTCTATTGCCCCTTTTAATCTCTGAAAACCATGGGGGATTTGTCCCAGGTAGGCAGATATTCGATAATATTATCCTTATCTAAGAGGCTCTGGACTCAAGCTGGCACAAGTGGGGCAAGGTATGATCATTAAGCTGGACATGGATAACAATTTTGACCATGTTAGGCATGGTTTCTTGTTAAAAGTCCTCATAAAAATGGGGTTCGATGATACCTTTATAAGATGGATAAATATTTGTATTGCTTCTCCTTAGATTGCTCCACTGGTGAATGGAAGAGTTTTTGGCTTCTTCAAAGCATCAAGCGACCTCTACCAAGGGTACCCCCTCTCTCCTTTCTTATATATCATCATGGATGATGTCCTGAGCAGGAAATTAGAGCTAGAAAGAGTGTCTCTTAATGTTCTAGGCATTCATTTTATGGATGGCATCAGAAGTATAAACCATGGTCAATTTGCGGATGATACTATTTTGATGGTTGGTGCCTTGATGACAATCACTTGGTGTTTTAAGAACATACTGGATAGATTTATTATTGTGTCCAAGAGTGCCACGACTGGCAGCAAAAGACACATATACAACTAGAACATCTCAAGGCAGAAGGAAAAAAGTATTGAAGAAATTATGGGATTTAAAGCAGTCCGTGAGTGGAAAGACTTCAATTATTTAGGGATCCCAATCTTCCTAGGACGCATTTCTCCCTATGCCTAGCAAAAAGTGAAAGATAAAATGAAAACAAAAATTGAAAACTAGGGTGGTATTTGGCTTAATTTTATAGGTAGATAAATCCTTGTTAAGTCAGTCCTGTCGATGATCCCTTTGTATTAGTTCACTACCCTGCAGGCCCCTAAGAGTGTGCTACACCAAATGGGAATGTATATAAGAAAATTCCTGTGACAAGGAGGTAAAACAAAAACAAAGAAATAGCACTTAGTGAACTAGAAAATCGTCAGAGCTCTGAAACAACATGGAGTATTGGGAATCAAGGACCTGGGCATAGCCAATATGGCAATATGAGAAAAACTATACTAGAGTTCGATCACGAATCTGAGTCAGTGGTGTTCCCAAGTGATTCAAGCTAAAAAACTATCTCATCATATCAACCGAGGATGTCGTGTGGCCCTTGGATTGGGCTCCCCAATTTGGTGTTTGATCAACTCCTTCAGGGATATTATAACTAAAAATCTAAACAAAATCCTACGAAATGGAGGCTCCATCGGAATTTTTCCAGATTCGATTACGGGGCTCCATCCCTTGGAGTCTAATTATGGGGCTCAAAAGAAGGGCATAAAAACAATATAGGTTTTAGGAGGTTCCATGATAATTATTAGGCATATGATCTATGCTTCATCAGCTAAAAACACTACTCTAAACCAAATTATCAAGAGATCCTAGGGGCTTCTCCCCTCCTTTGAATTGGTGTCTTTCTTCCATATTATTAGAGGAAATAACCAAGAAGATGACAAACAGGCTAATCATGCATGCCAGTTGAGAGAGGAAAGATGCATAGTGAATGAGGTTGAGAGCACGACTAACATCCCATAAGTTTGTTGATGGGATACAAATTTTGTATTGTGAGAGTTGCTCAAAGCCTTGCAAGGAAGTTAATAAATTTGGGTACTGGAGGCATTGTTTTCATATTGTATAAGGTGGTTATTTGGCCCCTCCACCCTCCCCTTAGCCCTCCCCATTTCCTTTCCATCCCCTCCCCTTCCCTTCACTTCCCCTCCTCCATATTTATCCCCCCCCACCCCTTCCTTCCTCCTTTCTTCTTTCATTTTCCCCGTCGCACCACTCTCCCATCTAGTCCTCCCCGCCATGTTCTCCACCCCTTCCCATCTCATCCTCTTATCCCTTGGGCCTTGTCGCATCATTATATGCAAGCCCTGGCCTATCATGGAGCCTCATGGTGGGATTGTACTATACCTTCATTTGCAACATTTTAGAGTTCGTCACCCTAGTACTACACCCATTTATGAAAGAGACCTCTACATGAGTTTTCAGTTCCCACTCCCTGGTTCAAGGTGTAAAGGATGACACACCTCCTCGGGAGATTGAAGGAGTATGGGGATTTTATAGAAAATTTAATTTCGGTGCACATAGCAGCCCTGTTCGCTCATGGGAGGATAATTTGGTTGGGAAGAATGGACCAGGAGAAATGTGGAGAATTAATGGAGGATGGAAGAGAAATAATGGAGACTCATCGGGATCTCAGTTTCATCAGCTTCTTCACTCAGTACAACATCATCACACAGTCGAACAACTACTATAAATGGAATTATGGTATGTTCAATTTTTATGGTTTAAGGTTATATTTTGCTAAGGTGGCCTCTGCAAAGGCTTGACGGCTGAAGCTAAGGTAACTCTTTGTCTATTATTGGGCCTTGGTTGATGGGATGAAACTAAAGGAGTTGGATGTTCCTGAGTTTTTGAGTAGGAAGCTTTAGGGGGCAATGGGTCTGAGTGAAATTGAGGGTTTGAATGTTGTTACTGGGTTGGGAGTCATTATTTTTTTGAATTGGGAGGAGGTTTGTGTCTAAAACCTCAGATAACATTTGTTAGTCGACCATAAGAGGGAAGTCTATTTGAACATGGCTATTGGTCAGAAGGATTATAATCCTTGGGTCTGTGAGGGTGTCTTGGATCAGATCCCTAAGGCCTGGTTGGATTCCAACAAGGTGGAAAGGGTCAAGTGCACCCTGAAGTTGAGTGGGAGTGACAGAAGGTTATGGAAGTCTTTGGGTAGTCAAAAAATGGATTCAAGTGTGTAGAGTGCAGAGGACAGTTCCTAGTCGGGCTTTTGGGGCAGTTGCCGGCTGAGGTCAGGGGGGCCATGAGCGGGAATTTCTCCAGTGGGTAGGAGAAACTGGTCACCCTACATCTACTGTGTGCAGGACCACTTGGAGTTAAGAGAAGGCCTAACTGAATTTCAATGTAGCATAGCTCAACAACTATAAGAGAACTTGTTGATGTAGGAGAGAGAGCTAGAGAAAAGGGAGTGTATACGTTAGCTGGAAGATGAATTTGATGCACTGAGGCATCAAATTGAGTAGCTGAAGTTCAAAGTGGATGAGAGCAACAGAGAACATGAGGAGGAATATATCAAGCAAGAACATAACATAGGCTCCAAAGAAGTCTCCACTGGCCTAGACCTTAACAGTCCAACGCCAATGGATATTTAGTTTTCATATGTTTTTTCTCACAATTTCTAAATGACACAATGTAAATGTAAATATTTACTACTTTAATTTTGTCGAATTTATAGTTGTAGAAGCTCTGGAATGGGGGAATTTTGTGAGTAGATCAGAGACTGCTTAAATAGCAGGTTTGTAGACCAAATGAAATATTATCATCTCTTTGAAGGCTTGGAAAAAACTATGTAAAATCCCAGTTTTGTTTGCGAATGGGAGCAATATATTTATATAAAAAATCTACTCATTATGGTTTAAAAAAAATCTACTCATTATGGTTTAAAACAATGTATTTAAATATTAAAAAGTATTTAATGGAAATAATTGAATAACATCACAACTTCTAAATAGAACAAGTTATAAAATAACATAATTGAAAAATATTAAGAAAATTTTTTCTAACCATAAATGGTTTCAAAAATTTGAACTGTAAATAATGGAAATGATTAAATACCTTCGAAACTTGGCCATAAGATAGTAGAATTTGAAAAAACCAGTGTTTAAATCTTCCTTCTTGTCCCAATGAAAATAATTTACCTGTACCATAAAAGATCGTATCAGATAATCATTGTCAATGAAAGTATAAGATTTCTATTTGATTTTATTAAAATTTATACAGATTGGTAAAATACCTATCTAATTAAGTAAAACCAATTACTACCACTTATAAAAATACATAATTATCATGGAAATAGGTGCTGTTGTTGCCAATTGTGTAACCATATTCATCACCCATTGTTAGCATTAGTACACCTTGGAAATATGAGTATGAATTATTAGCTCAATTGATCATTAATGATTAGCATCCACTTTACTAAAAACTACATATAATTTTTTCTTATTTTGTCAAGCTCAATTTAAAATCTCTCCATTTTCGGCCCACCAAAGGCTTACGAAAACAACCTTTTACTTTTTTGTGAGGGTGGAAGGGGGGGAGGGGGAAGGGGGAAGGGGTTGGGTTCCTTTTTAGTTTTTCTTGGTGAGACATTTTTCAAATACAATCCATCCATTTTCACTAGTTGGACTTCTCTTCCCTTCCAGAATTAACCTAAATGTAGGAAAACTTTAATGCCACTGGGAATTCTCCTACGTCATGAGGTCACACACACTAAAAATAAACACCCGTAGGACGTGTGAAGCCGAGTAGTCTATATTTTGAAAGAAATATGGGCAACCTAAGTTCATTTATTGAAGAAAAATTAACAGGATTGTTGTAGTATGAAAAGCAACAAAGGAAATCTTAATACATTGCTTGATTGAGTAAAAACAAGTTTGTTAAGGATAAAATGCAGGTTTCCATCAATCATGGATTTTCCTATAACTTAATTCATAAGTCATAAGAAAAACAATGAATTTCCTCATTTGTCTCTATCAAAATGGTTGAACTAGGAGACTCACACACTCTCCTTGCTACATATGGGGTCAAATTATGTTTGGAGTGAATTTCATCTCTTTTATCATAAAAAATCTCGAAGTAGAAAGCATGCTAATAAAATTACATTTATTTTTCGAGTTCCAGTCAAAACATGACATTTGGAATAGAACATCAAGCGCTCCTTTCCAATCCACTAATTAGCATTCAAAACTTCAAGTCACACATACCAAGATAAACTAGAAAACGAGTTAGTATTTCATCTTTCTTCTAAATATTACTAATCAATATGGCCATGAATATATTTAAAAATATCGATTGCATTTAGTCATCACATAGTAACTAAATTTTGATAATCATGATAAATGCCAAAAATGTTTATTGCTAAATGAGTTGTATCTTATAGTTCATTAGGATGTACACAAACAAAAAAAATAAAAGCAAAAAAAAGACAATTTATATCTTATAGTTCATTAGGATGTACACAAACAACACAAATAAAAGCAAAAAAAAGACAATTTATGGGGACAAATATACCAATACAATTATTCTATAATAATGGTCATATACTTCAATTTTATGAGTTACATTGTAATATTAAGCTATAATAAAATTCATTGAGATATTTAATTCACATAAGTGATGCAAGAAAACAAAGCCATGAAGGGAATGCACAAAACACAAGGATGGTATTTATCCTTTATGTGCAAGTTGCAAAGGAGAGAGACAAATTGCATGGATTATACATGAATAATGAAAATATGCATACAATTGGGCATATAAGAGATAGAATTGGGTTACATAAGAGAGGGAATGGCAATCTCATTTATATTAGTGTAGATTACTATATTTAATTCAAAGAAATTTGAGTAGTTCTTACAAACTTAACCAAATTTCAAATAACAATAACCAATTTTATATATATATATATATATATATATTTGTGTGAGAAAAACCTTTCCCATATTATTGTATAGTAATATATTCAATCTAAAGAAATTTGAATCAATATCTATTCATAGAAACCTATTCAAGTAGCATTAACACACATACTGACACACACACACTCTTTTTGAAAGTTATCAAGATATTTCACAAACCTTGATTGAATAAAGTATTTGTTGAAAATAGCAACAAAAAATGCTAAAAATAGCATTGCTATAAATAGCATTTCAGGATATACTCCAACTCTGTTGGAAATAGAAAAAAATAGAAATGCTAAAAATAGCATTGATATAAATAGCATTTCGGGATATATTCCAATTTTAATTTGTCCTTGAATTAAAATTGAGAATTAAAATTTGAATTTGGTCTCAGCAGTTGTTTGAAAAATAATCAATTAATTCATCTTGAGTTAATTAGTTGGAGAAAATCAAACATGAAGTCTATGTGAAGACATGCAACAGTTATCCCTTTGATTGAGGAAGTTATCCCTTAATTAAGGAGATAAGGATGAGTTGTATTTGAGCTGTAATTAGTTAGCTCAGTTAACTGAGTTAAGTCCAGTTAAATTAGTTCCAAACATTTTGTGGAACTAATTGTGAGTTTAGTGAGTTAATGCATGCATGCATGCAACTAGTGTTCTCCAGATAACTGAACATTCTCTCATAAATAACCAATGCATGTCAGTTTAGAGAAAGACCTAGTTGAGATTAAAGGCAGGGACATTGTACTATCAGTTGGAGGAATTTTCCTATAAAGGAAACTCATCCATGCAGAAGGAATTATCTCCTTCAGGATTGCGCAGTTATTTCAGAGGTTAGTGTTGCGTATGAGGTGAAAATCACACAGGTTGCAACTGGAGGACCCAGGAGAAACTGCGCAAGGAAATAGGAGGCTTGGAGGACCGGAGGAAGGCATATGTGTTGTCTATTCTATTCATGAGCAGCAGTGAGGGATTGTACTAAGATTCGGGTAGCTTGTGAGCTAAAGCTTTGTGTAATCCTGAGATATTTTCACTTGTATGATAGTACAGATAGCGAGGTTTTTAGCTGAGGATTTCCCCATAGTATTCTTCTATGTTTCATGTGTGATTGATTTCTTCTTCATATGTTATATGTTTTCTAATTGATCTTGATCAAAATCGATTAAGCTTCCGCAAGTTTGATTGTAGAAGTAGATTAAGTATTTTGCTTTAGTACATTGCATAATCAGTTTAATCTACGGTGAAATTTCTACATGGTATCAGAGCAAAGGTGATCAAAGTGAAGAACAATATACAAAGAAGTTCGAAGTTTGAATTTTGAATTTTTTGATTGTAGGTACAAAATCGATTTTTTATCACATCTCAAAGTTCACCAATGGCGTTAAATGGCTTGAGACTCAAGTATGCCTTGGATGGTAGCTCGAATTACATAGCATGGAAGGATCGCATGGAAACGGTATTAGAGGAAAATGGTTTGAAGGACTTCACTGATTAAGAAGTCCCCAAGCCAGTAGCAGCTAATTCCCAAGAATTGGCGTAATGGAAGAAATGTGTGGCAAGAGCGACGAGGATTATTCTGGAGGGAGTTCGAGACCACATTGTCTAGAGTCTCCATGGGAAGGAGACTCCGTTTTCAATGTGGAAGACATTGAAGGACCTATATCAGAACAACAATGACCAGAGGAAGCTGGCTCTAAAGGACAAGCTTCAGAAAATCAAGTGTGAAAAGGGTGACATGATCTCTACATATATGAACAAGCCCACCACTTATAGAGATGAGCTTGGAAGTGTAAGAATCACGACAGCTGATGATGATATGTAGAGTCTTGCTCTCCTAGGTCTTCCTAAGAGCCGACCTAGTTACCAGGAATCAATGAATGGAAGACAGAAACTACTAGATTGGGAACGACTGTGGTTGGATCTGATGCAGGAGGAGATCAGGAGGAGCACCAGAGATGGTTCTTCATCCAAGAAGGATGAAGAAAATTTCGCTTTAGCGAGTAAGGCAAGGAAAGGGAAGGAGAAGGATTCTCATCCCAAATCGAGTTCTTCTTATGGAGGGAAGAAGATTGAAAAATCTAAAGTGAGATGCTTTAATTGTCATGAGGTGGGACATTATGCAATTAATTTTCCAATGAAGAAATCCAAGAACGGATCCACGGAAGGATCTGAAGGTGAGGCATTGGCCTCTCAGTTTGAATTGGATTTTACCCTCATCGCATGCATGGTTTCATCGATGATGGGTTGTGGTTGGTTTCTTGACAATGGAGCCTCATTCCACATGACCAACGATAATAGTTTGTTCAGTGCCTTGGAGGAGAAAGACCTCAAGATACTCATAGAGATGGGTAATGATGAAAAGTATAGTGTTTTAGGAGTGGGCACGGTTTCTTTTCAGAGGGAGCATGGAGCTCGCATCACCTTGACAGATGTGAAGTATGTGCTAGGACTGAAGAAGAACTTGGTATCAATCACGATGTTGGAGGACAAAGGCTATGATGTAGTCTTCAGTAAGGGAAAGGTTTTCCTTAGACACATCACCATGAGACAAGCGAAGCATATCAGTTCACGAGTCAAGAACATGTATGCTCTTGAGGTTCAAGATGCATGCAAAGCCTTGAGGAGCATGGCAAATGTTGGAGACTTGGTGGTTGAGAGGGAGAGTACATTACCTCTCAACATGCAGCGCTAGAAGAAGTCTCAGACAATTGTGGAGGAGCCACAATTTGTGAAGCAGCTTCACAAGGTTGTGGAGCAGCCACAACTGGAGAAGCAAAAAGGAGACCGAGTGGAGGCATCTACTCATGAAGAGACCTCCAATAGGAGGAAATTTTCAGCCAAGTGGGCAGAGGGATCACATGGATCCATACCTCCAGGTGTGAGGTGGGGCGATGTGAAGGGATTGTCCCAAGAAGGCTGAAATAGGGGTAGGATTCTTGAGGTACCCAACCTCTTTGATTAGGCCTTGCTACAGTAGCCTCGACGAAGAGTAGCAGGACTGGATAAGTGAGTAGAGACAGATGCGGATGGAGCGGTAAAGAAAGCTTCAACATCAAAGGATGTTTCTTGCCCAAAAGGGAGGTCAGTTGGGAGATCAGTCACTTACTTCTTAGTAACTGAGTTGCAGTGCAGTAGTGGGTAGCACAATGCAACATGATGAGAGGAGGTGCAGTGCGGATGCAGTGCTGGGAGACAGGACCAGCAACAACACAGATGCAGCTGGAGGAATCAGTGTGATTGATGCAGTCAGAGACCAAACTGTCAGAGGCTAGAGCAGTTAGATACTGAAGAGCATAGAGGTGTAGATTTTTCAGTCGACAGAGGCAATAACAGTTAGAGACTTTAATGATAGAGGCATCATTTTGATTCATGTTGGATATTTTTTGTTTCTAGAGTTGCAAGGGCAACAACACGTGAGAGAAGTGTTGCATGCAAAACATTCCAAAGGTTCAGGATTGGGTTCAAGTTGAATGCCTTTTTTGTTGAGAGGGAGTGTTGAAAATAGCAACAAGAAATGCTAAAAATAGCATTTCAGGATATACTCCAACTCTGTTGGAAATAGCAAAAAATTGTAATGCTAAAAATAGAATTTCTATAAATAGCATTTCGGGATATATTCCAATTTTAATTTTTCCTTGAATTAAAATTGAGAATTAAAATTCGAATTTGGTCTCAGCAACTATTTGAAAAATAATTAACTAATTCATATTGAGTTAATTAGTTGGAGAAAATCAAACATGAAGTCTATGTGAAGACATGCAACAATTATCCCTTTGATTGAGGAAGTTATCCCTTAATTAAGGAGATAAGGATGACTTGTATTTGAGTTGTAATTAGTTAGCTCAGTTAATTGAGTTATGTCTAGTTAAATTAGTTCCAAATAGCTTGTGGAACTAATTGTGAGTTCAGTCAGTTAATGCATGCATGCATGCAACTAGTGTTCTCCAAATAACTGAATATTCTCTCATAAATAACCAATGCATGTCAGTTCAGAGAAAGACCCAGTTGAGATTAAAGATAGGGACATTGTACTATTAGTTGGAGGAATTTTCCTATAAAGGAAACTCATCCATGCAGAAGGAATTATCTCCTTTAGGATTACGTAGTTATTTCAGAGGTCAGTGTTGTGTGTGAGGTGAAAATCACATGGGTTGCAGCTGGAGGACCCAGGAGAAACTGCGCAAGGAAATAGGAGGCTTGGAGGACTGAACGAATGCATATGTGTTGTCTATTTTGTCTATGAGTAGTAGTGAGGGATTGTACTGAGAGTTCGATAGCTTGTGAGCTAAAGCTTTGTGTAATCCTGAGATATTTCCACTTGTATGATAATACAAATAGCGGGGTTTTTAGCTGAGGCTTTCCCCAGAGTATTCTTCTGTGTTTCACGTGTGATTGATTTCTTCTTCATCTGTTATATGTGTTCTAATTGATCTTGCTCAAAATCGATTAAGCTTCCGCAAGTTTGATTGTAGAAGTAGATTAAGTATTTTTCTTTAGCACATTGCATAATTAGTTTGATCTACGGTGAAATTTCTACAGTATTATCATATTTCAAACTATTAAAACACACACACACACACAAATAATAGATTACTTTAGGATCAACATGAGATTCTATATTATTCACAAGATGTACATCTAAATACATTTTTATGACCCTTGGTTTCATATTCCAAGACGTCTTTTGGACATCTATCACTGTTGGCAGTCCTCCACACCAACCCTTGTAATAAACCTACAAATATATTAAAACCTTTGATAGAATAGATCCAAGAGAAACCACACAAAGAATACAAAAATATGTAAAGAAATAACCCTTGAGGTAGGGTAACACCATATATTAGTCCTTAAGGAAGGAGAACACTCCACAAGCCATGTGCTTGTCAATACAATAAAATACTTGACATTTCCCTAATGGAGAGTCTGTAGACTCTATATAGGTTTCATACATACAATACCATGGGTAATACCATTTAGAATACAACAAGCCCACAATACCATACATCCAATACCATGGACTTATGAAATTCACAAAACATTATTCCCTTGGGTACCTCCATAGGTACCCCACATTATCCACCCCTAGGTATACTACAACCCTTACGGATTAGGTGTCCAAGATCACCCCCCCCCTTTAACTAAAGGAGTGTATGTGAGTCCAAGAAGAGAGATAAAACACAAAAATGCATGGCAGCTAATGGATGGATGTGCTCTCTAAAATGGTGGTTTAAGGGAGACCACAAACCAAATGAGGTAGAAGACCCTGAAATTTCTACTAGTGGTGGTTTAAGGCTGACCACCAACTATGGAACTAAAGATCGAAGTAGTTATTGGAACAATTCTGAATCTAGCTTAAAGATAAAGTCTTCTATGAAGTGGAAGTGCTCATTGATAGTTTAAAGATAATCACAAACTAATTTAGCATAAAAAAGTATTCTATTGGTGGTGGTTTAAGGCAGACCACCAACCAAGTCACACTTATGAAGCATGACTATGTCTTTGGCTACAACTTTGAATCTAGCTATGGCTCACTTTTTTCTTTAGGAAGCTGGCTCTAGTTCAGGCAGTTGCTCAAGCTTGCTCGATATTTCTTCAACGCTGGTAGCTGATCATCAATGCCCCTCTGTCAGACATAAGGTGAGAAGATGAAGATATCTCCATTGCAAGACCTGTAAATACTTGAGACTGAACTAAGAGGTATGACTAATATATCTTCTTGGATGTTGAATACCATTACCAAGTAGTGATCCATCCAAGGCGAATCTTTTCTCTTACACGAGTCTTATGTCTGGAACATATTTTTGAATGATGAGTGTGCTTACCACAATGCTCACAAGGGTGAAGATCAAAGCACTGATATTTTGCATGGCCAACTCGATCACAGTGCTGGAAACTGCAAATATGATGTGGCAGTGGAAGAGGAGCAAGATGTGGAATAGGTGAAGATGAACTGTCCTAAAGAAAACTAACACTTTGAAACTTGATGGGTTTAAAGTAGTCTTTAATGTGGAAGGATGCATCCTTTTCATATCTAATACTAGTTCTCTTCTTGTTTCTAACAAGTTCTTCCCAAGTTCTGATTATGGGCTTGGATATTTCAAGACGAACCTTTGCATCTTCATGTAAATCTGCTCCTGAAATGGCCTTGGTGATCTGTTCAATTTTAGGTTGCTGATGGGAGTCAACCTCAAACAAAGAATTGTTCTGGATGAAAACCAGTTCATAATGATGACTCTTCAACTTTAGATCATCTTACTGTAGCTATGACTCAAGTTAGAGAAACTCATTCTTCTCTTGTGAATTTTGTAGATAGATTTTAATATGATCTAGTGGCTTTACTGATTTTGAATGTGTTTTCATCAGTAAATAGGATTAGGGTGATCAATAACTGTAATAATCCATAATTTTTGGCCATTGTCTTAGCAACAATTAACACTCAATAGTGCTAGTGAAAGCTATAACAAGGCTTGACAAACCCCAACTATTGAAGATTCCAAAAATGAATAATATCAATTGTCTAGAAAATTGTCATATAACATACAACACAAGCATACATATCTCACAAACTAGAATGGAGCTTAGCCATTTAATAATTTTCCAATTACTTGAAATCTTCCATTGTTGCTAGAGTTGTATATCCAAAAATTCTAGTATTACTAACTTGAATATATGTTTCTACAGATCTTTCCAAAAATCAAGTTGCTCCCACCAAGATGCCTCAAAGCTCATTATTATTGATTTTGGAGTTGAATCTATCATCAATGCTTTGATTTGATATGAATATTATGGATTGATGATGCTTCAGTAATCTGAAAAGAAGCAGATTCAAAATCGACTCCTAATATTAAAATCATAAGAAAAGTATCAAGGAGGAAGCATGTTAAATTAAAATTACAATAGATAAGGAAGACCAGATACATGCTATCATTGATGCAAATATCATTATGTTGGTACAATTGCTGCACAATGTAGAATTTGAAAGAATAACTTCGGCGAAAATCACATGTAGACAGACATTTGTCGACGCGTTTCGAACCAACTAGTGTGGTTCATTGTTAGGACAAGTTGAAGAAACAGATCCAGCTTAGCATGATAAATAGTCTGAGCAGAGTCTCCAATGGCTAAATTGACTAACGGCCAGTTTTGACCTTAGGACCCAGGTCAACTTATTATTTATTAATTTAATATTATTATTAATTTTATTATTATTTTTTTATGGAAATAAGTTAAATTGGGTAAAAATGGTTGGTTTTTAAAAAAGGAATTTATTTATTTATTTAAATTAAAATTAGTATATATATCTATATATATATATATATATATATATATATATATATATATTAGGTTATTAAGATAAAAGTTAGGATTAATAATTACAATGGTTAGTTTGAAAGGGAATCTATTTATTTATTCAAATTATTATATATATATATATATATATATATATATATATATATATATATATATATATAGATATATTAAAATCATAATATTAGGTTGTTAAGTGACGAGTATTTTATTCAATAATAATTTAATGGTTAGTTTATTTTTATTGAAAAATTAAAATAATTTTAAAGGTAGGTTAAAGAAGTAATATATATATATATATATATATATATATATAATTAAAGTTATAATATTAGATTATTAAGATAAAAGTTAGGATTAATAAGTAAAATAATTTTACTCGTTAGATTAAAAAGATAATTTATTTATTTATTTAAATTATTTAATAATTATTATTAATATTATATATATATATATATATCTATATATCTATATATATATATATATATATATATATATATATATATATATATATATATATATATATATATCCTAATATTAGGTTGAGAATAAAAATTGTTAATGGTTAGTTTTAAAAAAGTAATTTCATAATTTATTTATTAATAATCATATATATATATTTTAAGGTTAGGATAAAATAGATAAATTAATCTATGGTTAGTTTAAAAAGGTAATTTATTTATTTAATTAAATTATTTATTAAATATTGTTAATATTATATATATTATAATATTAGCATGTAAAAAATAATAATAATAATAAAAATTCTATATAAATAAAAAGAGCACAAAAAACAAGGAGGGGGCAGAAAAACCGACTAAGAAGAGAGTGCTGGAATCCAGCACTTACTGATTTTCCAACCATCATCTCTATTGAGATTGCTCGACCTCTTCTTAATCTCAATAGCTTCCCTCAATTTACGATGGTGGAACTGAGCAACTTTAGCAACAACCTTGGCCTCCTCAATGCACACCTGATGCTTGGTCTTTTCCACATGCTCAACTAATGCTGAAGACTTGGATCTCCCATGTCTTAGGTCGGCCGCATGTTCGCAGATCCTTTGATGGATGGAGCATCCTGTTTCCCCAATATAGGGGGTCCCACAAGAACAAGGGATCAAGTAGACACCCTTCATGTCCTTCGGGTTAACGGGACCTTTCACTGATCTGAGGGAATTGCGAATGGTGTTGAGGGGCCTAAAGGTTGAGGGAATATCATACTTTTTAAGGATCTGAGCAATCTTGTCTGTGGTTTCTTGAACATAGGGAAGATGGACCCCTAGACGACGCTCTTTTGGCTCTTTCTTAATTAACGCGTTTTTTGAGGCTTTCTAGAAGCCTTCTGACCCAGGCGTCTACTATAACCATCCTCCACAAAGACATTAAGGAGATGGGATCTCTCCTTATCAAAGCTCTCACAATCGGAGATCCTAAAGGCACGATAATTGGAGTAAGTAGGATAAAGTGCCTTGAGAAAAGCGATTAGAGGAATATCCAATTCAACCATAGTGGATTTGATATCATGCATTATAGATTTTACTTCGAATACAAGAGCAAGAGGATCATTATTTTGTAATTCAAGAGTGAAGAGTTTAATCATGAGTTGATATCAATAGGTGAATCAGAGTCATCTACATTACGTCCATTTTTCCAGTTTGAATTTCTAGTTCCTGTCTTTCCAACCTCATCAGGATGAACACTTTCAAGTGTCTTTGTCAGCCACTTTTGGGGACCTTTCTCAGATGGTCCAGGCTGCTCCGTTGATTGAGTTGGGATTGAATCAATATTGAGTCTCCCTATTCTATCAATCACATCACTTAAAGTATCATCCATTGTTGGAGTTTCAAGTGGGGGAGAGAGTGCTTCAAAAGAAGATTCCACAGATTGATCTACTATAGGAATCCCCCTTCAAGATGTGGAATTTGATTATCAAATTCTTGAAATGATTTTGCATTTGTGAATCTATCCAAGTGATCAAGTTGCCTTTCAACAACATGGTCAGTTTTGGATGATTCAAGAAAGATTACATCTCTAGATACAAAAAAAAAATTGTTGACTTCATCATAGAGACGACATGCCTTGGAGGTGTTTGAATACCCCAGGAAGATACACTTACGACTTCTTGCACCAAGTTTGTTTCTATGTACATTTGGTATCAAGGCATAAAAGGTGGAACCAAAGACCCTAAGATGCTTTACAGAAGGAATGTGCCCATACCACATTTCATAAGCAGTCTTGTTTCTGATAGCATTAGATGGACATATATTTTTTATATATATAGCACATAGAACTGCATCAGCCCAAAACATCATTTTTAAATTTTTGAAGAACAGCATGGAGCGTACCATATTTAAGATTGTCCTATTCATTCTTTCAGCTACACTGTTCTGTTGGGGATTATAAGGCATAGTTGTTTGATGTTTGATCCCATGTTGGCGAAGATAATTTTCAAATTCATTTGAAGTGTATTCTTTTCCATTATCAGTGCCAATAGAGCCAATATGAGATTGTGCATCATTTTCAATCCATGCATGAAAGTTCTTGAATGTTTGAAAAGCATAAGATTTGTTCTTCAATAGATAAACCCAACACATTCTAGTGTAGTAATCAATAAATATCATCATATATTTATTTCCATTTGCAGAAGGAACATGCATTGGACCACATAAATCTGAATGAATGAGTTCTAGTTTTCTATGTGCTCTAGAGTGTGAATCATGAAAGAACTGTTTCCTATGCTTTCCTAGAGTGCAAGCATCACATTGCTTAAGCTTTCTAGGAATTGCAGGAAAACTTGTAACACCATTTTTCTTCAACAAGCGGAGGTTGTCATAGTTCAAGTGTCCAAATATAGCATGCCATAATAAACTTGATGGAAGTGTACCTTCTTAATAATGAGAATTGTATGAGAAATTTTGTGCACGAGCAGAGGTACCCTGCAGCTTGAGAAGTCTTTCTTCTTCTATCACTGTCATGACAAGTGAGTGGTTAGATGCTTTTCTCACCTCAAGCTTGCCATCAAACATATGAATGGAGTGACCTTGCTAGCAGATGTGGACCAAAGACAACAAGTTTATCCTCAGTTGTGGGAGATATAGAACATGATGCCGAAGAAAGTTTGGAAGACCAGGCAATTTAAGCTTGATTGTGCTAAGCCCTGATGGCTTGAGTTTTGATTGGTCTGCAAAGTATACTGCTCCATCAACATTGTCAGTGAATTCTTCAAAAAAATATTTTCTATGAGTCATGTGGCAGGTTTCTCTTGAATCAAGCAAGCAATCATTTTTCCAAGAAGTAAGTGAATCATTAAATAAGTCTTCATTTACTCCAATATTACATTGTGCCACAACATAATGAGCGGATTCAGGTTCTTTACCTTTGTCTGTGTCATTAGTTTTACCTTTGGGTTGGTTTCTTTACTGCTCAATTTTGTCCCAAGGTAGCTTGCATGTGGAGGCATCATGTGATCCATTTCTTTTACAGTGTATGCAGTGCAAATATGACTTTTCTCCTTGACAGTGTCTTCCCCCCTACCTCTGAAATATTTTCCTCTTCCTCTTCGACCACCTCCTCCTCTGGAAGAATCTTGGGCAGGATGCTTTTCTTTATGAGCAAGGCACACAACCTCTCCAGAAGATTCAAGGGTTGTCTTCTTTCCAAAAGCTTTCTCTCTTTCAGTAAATTTTTTCACAAGAGAGTCAAAGGTAATATCTTTGAGATTTCCATTTGCTTGCAATGACTCAAGATAATTGGAGTAAGTAGGATAAAATGCCTTGAGAAAAGAAATCAGAGGAATATCCAATTCAACCTTAGTGGCTTTGATATCATGCATTATAGATTTTACTTTGGATGCAAGAGCAAGAGGATCATTATTTTGTAATTCAAGAGTGAAGAGTTTAATCATGAGTTGATATCAACAGGCGAATCAAAGTCATCTACATTAACTCCATTTTTCCGGTTTGATTTTCTAGTTCCTGTCTTTCCAACCTCTTCAGGATGATCACTTTCACGTGTCTTTGTCAGCCACTTTTGGGGACCTTTCTCAGATGGTCCAGGCTGCTCCGTTGATTGATTTGGGACTGAATCAAGATTGAGTCGCCTAATTCTATCAAATACATCACTTAAAGTATCATCCGTTGTCGGAGTTTTAAGTGGGGGAGAGAGCGCTTCAGAAGAAGATTCCACAGGTTGATCTAGTATAGGAATCCCCCCTTCAAGATGTGGAATCTGATTATCAAATTCTTGGAATAATTTTGCATTTGTGAATATATCCAAGCGATCAAGTTTCCTTTCAACAACATTGTGAGTTTTGGATGATTCAAGAAAGATTACATCTCTAGATGCAGCAA
The DNA here is from genome assembly GCA_031772625.1 of Pinus tabuliformis. Lineage (NCBI taxonomy): Eukaryota > Viridiplantae > Streptophyta > Pinopsida > Pinales > Pinaceae > Pinus > Pinus tabuliformis. The sequence continues at coordinate 812,327,165 of CM062815.1, read as the reverse complement.
AATTTTTCTTGACTTCATCATAGAGACGGTATGCTTTGGAGGTGTTTGAATACCCTAGGAAGATACACTTACGACTTCTTGAACCAAGTTTGTTTCTATGTACCTTTGGTATCAAGGCATAATAGGTGGAACCAAAGACCCTCAGATGCTTTACCGAAGGAATGTGCCCATACCACATTTCATAAGGAGTCTTGTTTCTGATAGCATTAGATGGACATCTATTTTTTATATATACAACACATAGAACTGCATTAACCCAAACCATCATTTTTACATTTTTGAAGAACAACATGGAATGTACCATATTTAAGATTGTCCTATTCATTCTTTCAGCTACACCATTATGCTAGGGATTATAAGGCACAATTGTTTGATGTTTGATCCCATGTTGGCGAAGATAGTTTTCAAATTCATTTGAAGTGTATTCTTTTCCATTATCAGTGCGAATAGAGCCAATATGAGATTGTGCATCAATTTCAATCCATGCATGAAAGTTCTTGAATGTTTGAAAAGCATCAAATTTGTTCTTCAATAAATAAACCCAACACATTCTAGTGTAGTCATCAATAAATGTCATCATTATTTATTTCCATTTGCAGAAGGAACGTGCATTGGACCACAAAAATCTGAATGATTGAGTTCTAGTTTTCTATGTGCTCTAGAGTGTGAATCATGAAAGGACTGTTTGCTATGCTTTCCTAGAATGCAAGCATCACATTGCTTAAGCTTTCTAGGAATTGTAGGCAAACCAGTAACACCATTTTTCTTCAACAAGTGGAGGCTGTCATAGTTCAAGTGTCCAAATCTAGCATGCCATAATAAACTTGAAGGAAGTGTACCTTCTTCATAATGAGAATTGTATGAGAAATTTTGTGCATGAGCAGAGGTACCCTGAAGCTTGAGAAGCCTTTCTTCTTCTATCCCTGTCATGACAAGTGAGTGGTCAGATGCTTTTCTCACCTCAAGCTTGCCATCAAACATATGAATAGAGTGACCTTGCTGGCGGATGTGGACCAAAGACAACAAGTTTCTCCTCAGTTGTGGGAGATATAGAACATGATGCAGAAGAAAGTCTGGAAGACCAGGAAATTTACGCCTAATTGTGCCAAGCCCTAATGGCTTGAGTTTTGCTTGGTCTGCAAAGTATACTACTCCATTAACATTGTTAGTGAATTCTTCAAAAAAATATTTTCTATGAGTCTTGTGGTAGGTTTCTCCTGAATCAAACAACCAATCATTTTTCCAAGAAGCAAGTGAATCATTAAATAAGTCTTCATTTACTCCAATATTACATTGTGCCACAAAATAATGAGCAGTTTTAGGTGATTTACCTTTGTCTATGTCATTAGTTTTACCTTTGGGTTGGTTTCTTTGCTGCTCAATTTTGTCCCAAGGTAGCTTGCATGTGGAGGCATCATGTGATCCATTTCTTTTACATTGTATGCAGTGAAAATCTGACTTTTCTCCTTGAGAGTGTCTGCACCCCTGCCTCTGAAATATCTTCCTCTTCCTCTTCGACCACCTCTTCCTCTGGAAGAATCTTGGGAAAGATTCTTTTCTTTATGAGAAAAGCACACAACCTCTTCAGAAGATTCAAGGGCTGTCTTCTTTCCAAAAGCTTTCTCTCTTTCAACAAATTTTTTCACAAGAGAGTCAAAGGTAATATCTTTGAGATTTCCATTTGCTTGCAATGACTCAAGATAATTGGAGTAAGTAGGATAAAGTGCCTTGAGAAAAGCGATCAGAGGAATATCCAATTCAACCTTAGTGGCTTTGATATCATGCATTATAGATTTTACTTTGGATGCAAGAGCAAGAGGATCATTATTTTGTAATTCAAGAGTGAAGAGTTTAATCATGAGTTGACTAACTTCAAGTGCAAAGTGTGAGTCATAGAGTTCTTTAAGATTTTGTAAGGCTTCAAGTGCATTTGAAAATGATGAAATGTGTCGACTCACCTCTTCACTTACTAATGCTGCAATCAATGCATAGGCTTTTCTATTCTTATTTTCCCAAATTGTGAGCTCCTTGTCTGAGGTAGGCTGGACTGGCGCTTCGTCTCCTTCTCCAACACACACTCCTTTCCATAGCTCATTAAAAACTAGAGTTTGTTGGATTTTCCATGACCATTCAGGATAATTCTCCTTTCCACTGAGAACTACTCCCACAATAGATATAATCAAATGCATTGTAAAATCTATGTATAGTGGAGAAAAATATTGCTGCTGTAAAATTTTACTCGTAAAATTGTTATACCAATAACGTTATATCGACAACGTTCAACTTAATACAATCCTGGTATCATTTTCTTTCACTCGTATACTAGATTTTGATTGTAGTTGTATTTCTTTTACTGTAGAGATGAACGGTGGAGATGAGAGGTAGAGATGAATCGGTGGAGATGAGCGGTGGAGAAATATGGAGGAGGACCATCGATTGTAGAAGATCATTGGTTATTGGAAGCAAAGAAGTCCAGGCATTAACCAAGATGGAGGGCGATTTTAAAGTGATAAGTGGGATTTTGGGTGGATAAGAAACGGTAAGTGGTATAGAGGGGGGAGCGCCCAATTCCACTAAGTGGTTGACACGTAGCGACCACGGGAGAGAGAAAAATTGCTCGTATCGGGCGGGTAACTCTCGTGCAACTAATGCACCTGAAATCGCTATAAACTGTCAGATCTGGAAGTTATGATCAATGGTGGAGATTAAAAGGCACTTTTCGGGTGGGTAACCACCATGCAAGTGGTCCCCTCGAAATCAATGTCAATCGTTGGATCTGGAGGTTGAGATCAATGGTGGAGAACAAGTCAGATAAAGTGAAACCTTGGGAACTGTGTCCGAGCGGGTTAATTCATCACCATTGGTAGTTTATATATAAGAAAGATATGCGGTGAATAAGAAAACAACGAGCTCCAATGAAACACACTTCAATGAATGTATCAAACAATGAATGAGATTTCGCAGGGATTTGACAGAAATGTTAGGCTACAAAAGATGCAAAACAAAGGCAAAATAGAATAGGAGTTACAAATCAAAAGGAAGCCAAAAAATGGCACCTGCTCTGATACCATGTCAGACCAAGAGGTAACTCCTCAAATCAAAACTTATCTTATTCATTCAGTTCGTTCGTTATTATATATAAGAGGGAGTGATTGTTCGGTTCATCTCCTGATGAATCTATATCTTATCTACTATTTATTTACATTAATTACAGCTGTACACCTAATCCCTCTAATTAGGTGTCAACACAAACTCTATCTCCAATCCCATAATCAATCTCTCTAAGTTCTAAAAAGAAAAAGGGAAATCAAAAACTCTCTTATGTTAATCCTATACTAACTATTATGGTAACATCTGGAAAAATTCTGGGTACTAGCTACCTTGTTCACATAAACTTTCAATCGAACTACAAAATGAAATAAAGATCTTCAAAACAGGCTTCCATAACTAAGTCAAATAAATCATTCTTGTACGAATCGATCTAGTTCCTACACTGTAATAATTATTCACTAGTAAACTCTTTACTGCCTTAATTTACACACTGTGCATTCAAATCAAACTCATTTGGATGTGTCACATCAAGAACAAAGAATACATGCCTTAAAAATCCTCACTCTGTTCACACTAACTAGAAAGACATTCCAAACCCTAGAGTTAACATTTCAAAGCCAAGAATTTGTAAAGGGAATTACAACGACTAAAAGTGAGTCCAATAAAGGTTAACAATGACAATCCAACTTCTCTAATGTACCATCTCTCTACTCACAAGAAATCAAAGAAAACTTGTCTTGTTTAAATAATAGTCAAACACTTTGAAATCAATGATACTTTCTTTCCACTTTAATGTTCAGTTTCATTAAGAGAAGAACAACTAATTAGAATTAATTATACTCTTCAAATCATTCACCCATGGCCTGAATCTTTCCATAATTCAGAAGAAAATTAATATCACGAAAATAAGTTTTCATTCAAAGGTTCATAAGGGTTCTATTCTTGCACCAAAGTGTTGTTCATTAAGTTGCTCCAGTCTTTATGAGTTCACAGAAGTTGCAACTTTGTTTATATTTTCAATTCCCTTCTCTAAGTTACTTGAATCATCACATGGTGCTTTAAAAGAGTATGATTTCGAATGTTAATAATCAATCCTAGAACCCTAAGTTTAAACTGACCAAAAATTAATATATAAGCCCAAAATGAAAACATGATTCGTAAGATTATGTAGTGATTTTGGAAGTAAATTTTGGGTTTCTTATAAAATAGAGTACGTTGTTCTGTAACAAAATATTGCATCAACACTTTCCATCCAAACCAATCATGAAATAATTTCAGGTCTATATTGATTGCAAATAAATCACATTAAAGAATTCAGAAATGCTTCTTAAAACTAATATCCTGAACTCAATGAACCCAAATGAAAAAAAACTTCACCAACCCTCAAATATTCATGCTACTCCCCAAGAAATGGACAATCTCAAACCACATACATCAAATGAGTAGCATAAACTATCATTTACACACATGGAAACTTTATAACATTCTTTCTTCACTCTACAACTGGATACATAAAAAATAAATTTACACAATGCTACTAGTTAAAGGAGAATGAGTTGGGTTGGCTGGGCCCTAGCCAACCAACTTGTTTCCTTTTAAGGAAACAAATAAACTATAAGATACTCTAATGCATCAACATGATTGAACACAAATGGAAATGGAACCTGTCATTGGAGCTCACTTTATTAATGAAACTAAGTTCATTACATTCTTCCCTTGGTGGTCCAGCCCCAGAGAGTTTTTGAGCGATGTACAACTTGTCTTAACAATGTAAGGAGAGTAGGAATAACATCGTTTCCTATTACATCCTGAAGCCTAGAATATATAGAATTTACAAAATTTATCCTGGATGTAGTCAAGTCGATACATGAAAGTGTTACACAGTATTCTGTCACACCTCCCGCACTTCCTTGTGACATACCATGAAGTGCTCGAAACATGACCATCATGCAGTGTACTCATCCAGATATGCAGCTCAGATCCCCCCTAAAACACTGATTGAAAAATGCCTTGAGCTTCCCATGAAGAGAAGGGATCTAAAACCCTAACTTGAGGATCATCACTCCCCTGACACTGAAAAATGCGATGGTCGCTAGTTGCACTATACTAGTCCCGTGATGCCAGCGCACTTTTTGCTTGGATACCAACAATGATCCTTAAAAGGAAATTTTCCCAAAGAGGAAAAGAAGCTTCGTGATCTAGAGGCTTCTTGAACAACAAGATCAAGTTTTTTCAGCATGGATGAGGTCAAGTTCTCTCAACTTGGGCTTTTGGTCTTATCCCTATGAGCCACCTCCTTGAGATGAGGGCCTTCTCCTATCCTTGGAGAGATCCTAACTCCCTTTCCCTATTTATATATTCATCCCCTCCCATTCCAAAATGGTCTTTGGCTATTTTCACCCTTATGTTGAGATAGTGCATAGATGTTACTCATTTGGCTTGGAGAAGGAGTGCTTGGAAAGCTTAAGCTTGGACTTGGACATTCACTCAAGGAGAGCTTATTGACATCAAGGCTTGGTTGTATGCTTCCTCCTTTATTCTATTAATATATGCAACTGCTAGTTCACTTTCCATAAATTTGTATGTTAATGCATCATTTATCTTAATGCTCCTTGATCTATTAAGTAGGTTACTTTCGATTATGCTATTTATACTTGTATGTTTTGTTGTGTCTTGATCTCTTGTGTAGGCATTCAAATGCTATGGGCAGTAGGACCGAGCCTGTGGCACAAGCGATTCGATATCTTCAAAAAGGAGGATACTATAGCATCAGAACGAGGTAGGTAATATTCCTCTTCTCCTATTTCGATTGTAACTTAGGAAAGTGTCTAGTAGATTGTCACGTAGGTTGCTAGTCCCACTCATTTTTCTAAAGGGATCGTCTCTGCATGTAGAGAGGATTACCTAGACAAAAAATGGTGACTCCTTTGGGGAGGCTATGACCCTTTCCATCCATTCCTTCAATCAGATTCTATGATGAGTTTGACCAATCATCAATTTCTCAGATTGTTTGCTTCTCTCTAGCTACTTGCACTCATTGGTTATTGCTTAAGTACACTCAGTCTGTTCTAGTCTTGAATATTTTTTATTTTCCCTATTTTTCTCACCCATCATGGGTTTAGCCTTAACAATTGCGTTGTCATTGCTAAATTTTTAATTACAGTCGCATTTATTACCCTTGTATCACTCTTTTGCTTATAAAAAGTGCATTTATCCTAGAGGATAAAGAAGAATTTGGGTTTCTTCTTGTTTTCAGTGTTTTTGGCCTCTATCAATGATTTTATAGTGTGTCTATAGTGTATTTGTCTTGGTTATTATGATTGTATGATTGCAATTGTCTCTTGCCTTTGTTTATGTGTGTTTGAATCTTGATTTCTTTCTAGGGTTTCTAAGGCTTCTAGTTCACCCTCCACTCATTGTTTGGTCTGCTTTTCTGAGATTGATTGCTCTCGTTCAGGAGTCTTCCTATAATCATGACATATTTTTCAAGTTGCTTTTGGTTCATTGATGTGAAGTTGTTTTCATTAGTGTCGATTCATGTTGATGCTTTGAAGATTTCTTTAGCTCCATTTCCAAGTATAGATTACAAATCATTTGCTTTGGTTGGACTGAAATAGAGTGCTTGTTTTCATTCTTGTGTTTCGAAAAGAAAAAAGTGAAAGATTTCATCATTTAAGTATTTTTGAGACATTTCTTGCATGTGAAACAATAAAGTGAAAGAGATTTTCATTTTCATTGAGTTGATTGCATTTTCCTTTTCTCATTGCATTAGTTTGCATTGATTGAATCAAAGTGAAAGAAAAATCATTCGTGCATCTTAGTGAAAGGAAAGTGATTTTCGTTTCTATAGGATTGCATCTTGGCATTGAATTTAGTGAAATGAAAGATTAGATTTCATTTTTACATTTTGCATTGGAAAGAATTGTTTTGATTCATTTTTCTTCTTTTGATGCATTATTTGGTTGTCTCTCTTCCTTCGTTATTTCAACCTTCATCGAATGAAAAGATCTCATTTTGAACATTTAGTTGCATTATAGGAACAAGTGACATTGTTGAGCCATTAAATTGAAACTTAATCCAAGATAAACCTAAAATTTGCGTCAATTAACCTAAGGAGCATTCGTCACTTAACGAAAATATATAGAGGTCTAGGCTAGAGACGTGTTCCAATGTCTTTAAACATAGCAGTTCTCATTAACTACCTGCACTGTATCTCGGGGGTGAAATCCCATCCAAGTATGGAAGTATATAGAAGGTTCTCCAATACTTTCAGGTATATCAAAGGCACTTCAATATGATAAGTATATAGGGATGCTCTCATTGAACCGTTCTGCAATAGACAACGTTAACATGGACTTGTGCTCCCTGTACCGTCGAGTATCTATTGGGAGACCCGACTAGGTTGCTATCATTTATCCACAGGTAACCGAGTTTTCCTCCTTGTAAACGTGATACATCGAACACAACATTCGGGGATATTGGCCGCTGTACGTTATGTCCTTGGTTTCTGCTAAGGTGTATATTGCGGTTCACAAATACTTGGTAAAACCCTTTTTCCTAGTTACCCTTTTTTGATTTATTTGTTGTTAATTTCTAAAATTAATTGATCGCAGAACAACATCCTTCCTGTGGAAATAATCCTTAGTAGATCTTAGGCTGATATCAATGGAAACATTTCCTAAGTCTACCAATCAAGGAAACCCCTCTGACAGGAATCCTAGTCCTTTTCCTAATTTTGGAAATACGGGTGCTCCTTATATGGAAACATTGGCCCTTCCTGGATTGACCATTGGTCTTCCAATTTGGTTATTTTTGACCTCGGTGATTCTGAGTGTCCAAATTAATTTTCAACTGAGTTCTCCTCCACCTGAACAACATCATGTTGATCCTAAAGTTGACCCTTTTCCTTCTTCACCTATTTCTTCACCTCATTCCTCCTCTTTGCCTGGTTAAATTTTAGATTCTAGTAACCGGGAAGCTAAGAATAAGAAGAAGAGGACAAACAAGAAGACGAGGACAAAGAAGAAGAAGAAAAATAAGCAAGGGGGCAACAAAACACTATTGTTACAGATGAAAATAATGAAGAAAAATCTTCCGACCATCCCTAGAAAGTAAAATTCCCTTACATGTTACGTAAGGGTGACCACCTTCTTCGTAATTGTCTTGGTATTCCCAAGGTCTTAGAATTTTGGCCCATAGGTTCACATCTATCTTTGTCATCAACCTCTGGCGATCATGATGGTGATAAACCTTCAACTAGTGATAGTAAAGCCTATGGGAAAAAGGGAAAAGTCACATTTCCCAGTAATTTGTGTGAAGGTAATCATCCCATTCACCTTTGTCCTCTTATGGATGAAGCTTCCAAAGATTTGGAAAACCTTACATTTTATCAACCTCGTCTTCTTGTTGGTTATTGAAAGCTTTCCCCTATTCCACCGCTAGTTAATCTAGTGATTGATCGAAAGTCATCTTTGGTCAACCCCGCTCTCTCTGAAAATGGGTCTCATAAGTTGAGTCTCAACCAACCATTGGTTTAGAAAATGGTAGAATTCACTCCACCTTCAGTTAACCATACCCTTCTGGTAGAGAGTGAACCTCATACTGCTCAAGTTCTTCTGGTTTCTTCAATTTTGAATGAACTGGAGGGAAATCCTCCCATTCTAGAGGTGCATTAGAGCAGTTCTCCTTTTCCCATAGAGAAAGAGGGAAACTCTCACATTCCTATGACACCCCCTCCGAGCCATTTAGTCACTTCTTTTGATTGGAGTCAACTAGCAGGATATCATATTTCATCTTATGTGCCTTTCTAGATTACAATACAGTCTTACCATATGGCCATACTGTTGGGCCTAAGAATTATCCTTAAAATACATCCACTTTCACTCCATTCACACATTTTCTCACCTCTATTCCACCACCATGTCACCACATCAGCTTCAATTTCATCATTAAATGGGTTACCATTGTGTTTTCCAAAATATTATTAATTCTTAGTATTTTTAAGAGAATTTGTGGTTAAACTTTAGAAAATAATATCCATATATTTAACAATTAGAATGAGTTTTTTGACATGTGTAGGTACAAATGAAGCTTCTAAGGCACCCTTATGTGGCACTCTATGTTCAAATTCGAATTTGAGGATATCATGGACCTCATGGAGAAGATCATGGAGGATAGGGTTATGTGTCACCATTGGTTGAGAGATATGTGGATTTGAAGAGGGAATAGTGGATCCACATTTATGAGTTTTTTATCATAACTTTTATATAAATAGGAGTGTTATCTCCTTCATTTGTAATCTTAATTTTTCTTAGAATTTAGAAACTTAGTCCTTCATTTGTAATTTTAGATTTTAGGATCATTGTAATGGAGATTTAAAATCTATTGGAATGTAGAACTTGGAGCTTGTAATTGCAATTTGCAATTAATGATAAATAAAGTGGATTGGATTTTCTTCTACATTTGACTTCTTTATAGGTGTGCTTGTGGAGCTATGGAGGGCCCCCATTGCCTCACTTGCATACTTGTTTTGGTATGGTAAGCTTTCGTTTATGTTTTTAATTTCATTAGTTTAAAGATCTTGATGTTGGAAATATAAATGAATAGTCTCTTGTAAGAGAGATTTATGTAGAAATTTTGAGCAATAAACACACATTCAACAGAGATTATCCCGATCATGCACTATTGTGGAATACATGCACAATACATAAGCTTCTCTATGTTGATCAACAATTTCATAGCATCAAAAACAATGAAACATCAAAAGCATGCACACATTAACACAGTATGTAACCCGAGGAAAGCTTACAGCTGAAAACCCCACACTATCTGTATATTAATGATTGAGAACATGTAACATTACATAGTACAATACTCCTCTCAAGTATCCAACACTATCTCCACTTGTTACACACAAACCAGCTCGGACCCGAACAAGTCATAAGTTCAAATCTTGTCCACTGCTTTGCCTACCTCTATTGCATAAACCTGCTGAGAATCACTCACACTGGAAATCACGTGAGCACAGGCTATTCTACTGGGTAAATCAATGCAATACTCATTAGCATACTCAATACATTGCTTGTGCAGATCCTCATGCACAACTATAGTCACCACTGATAGCAATCTCAACCTCTAACACCTGTCCCTGTTGAACTGTATATGCACTGACATGCAACTGAGTTAACTGATGTATTCTTTAGTTGCTTTATGAGTTAATAATTATTTTAAGAACTCATCATTAGTCTATTTATATTTAGACTAATTACAACTAGTTTAACCAAGTCAAACTGAACACAACTCCATTAACTCCACAATCAACTCCACCAAACTCAACTGCTTGAGTTCTAACTGAAGTCCTGCATGCAAAAACTAAACTGACCCACAAAGAAAGCGTATTTCCTTCTGACAACTGCATGTGCCACATCTGTAGCTCAAACTGAAGTGCTCCAAGAGAATAAGATAAAGTTTATAGGCCAAATATTATTATGAGACAATAATATTAGACTTTTCTATTTTTAGCCTGGCGTCTAAAAATAGACTTTGATCACTCCTGCTGTGAACCAAAAAATAGAAGTCCATCTATTTTTCCTAACATGACCAATCATCCATAAACAACATTATGCAGCTCATAGACCATGATCCATATGTCTAAAAATAGACATAGCCTAAAAATAGACTTTGCGCCATAATTTGCCTGCGGGCCCACTTAGTGAAGGTGACTCCTTTCCACTAAGCTCCATCATCTTGTTGCATTCTCAACACTCCCTCTCAACAAGATATGGATTATCAACAACCCCTATCCTGCCTCGGTGGTATTCGAATTTGCTCCTGGTGAGCACCTTCGTCAAGATATCAACATCCTGATCCTTTGTTGGAATGTATGAAAGTAACATGATTCTCCGCTGCACACAATCTCTGATATGATGGTACCTGATGTCAATATGCTTAGATCTATCATGAAATACAGGATTAGCCGAGAGTTTAATGCAACTTTGTTTATCATAGTAAATCACAGTAGGCTCTAAGTGAGAACTGAACAAACCGACCAGAACCTTCCTCATCCATATAGCCTCGCATGCAACCAAACTTGCTGCCATATACTTGGCCTCTACTGAATTGAGTGCCATGGATCTCTGCTTCCTGCTGTACCAAGAAACTACTATCGACCCTATACTGAAGACCCCTCTTGATGTGCTCTTTCTGTTCGTTGGGCTCCCTGCCCAATCTGCATCCATGAAGCCACACAGCTTCACCTCATCCTCTTGTCTGTACCACAATCCATATCCCGACGTTCCTCTCAAATAACACAATACATGCTTGCCCGCCTTCCAGAAGAGCTTGGTAGGCTTAACCATAGCTTGTGAAAGCTGGTTAATTGCATAGAATATATCAGGTCATGTATTGACCAGATACATAAGCGACCCCACCAACTGTCGATAAACAGTGGCATCCACTTCTTCTGCCGAAGTGGCATCCTCCTTCCTCCAACCTCCAGGAAGAGGAGTATCAACAGGCTTGCAACCATGCATTTTGAACTTCTCCAGTATCTCCTCAGCATACTTACCCTGAGAAACAAACAATCCACCACTGTGCTGCCAAATTTCCAATCCTAGGAAATAATGAAGGAGGCCCAAGTCCTTCATCTCAAACTCCTTAGCAAGATCATCCTTGCATGAAAGTATCAACAGCTCATCACCCGTTAGAATCAAATCATCTACATACAGTACAATGATAAGCAACTTACCCTCCACCACAATTTGGTATAGGTTAGGATTCGCCTCACTCTTGGAGAATCCAAGTCCGATGAAATAACTGTTTATCCGTGTGTACCAAGCACGTGGTGCTTGTTTCAACCCATACAACGCTCTCTTGAGCCTGCACACATGCGACTCGCTGCTGAAGATCTCAAAACCTTCGGGCTGCTCAATGTACACCTCCTCCTCAATGACTCCATTGAGGAACGCAGTCTTCACATCCATCTGATGAATGTGCCACCCCATCTGCGCTAAGAGAGCAAGAATCGTCTGTATGGAAGAATACCTTGCGACAGGTGCAAAGGTCTCCTCATAATCGATCCCCTCTATCTGTGAAAAGCCTCGGGCAACAAATCTTGCCTTGTACTTCTCCACACTCCCGTCAGCTGCTTGCTTATCTTTGTAGATCCATCTCGAACCCACCACTAATTTCCCTTCTGGTCTAGGAACAATCTCCCATGCACTGTTTCTGACAATAGAATCATACTCTTCCACCATGGCATCTACCCATGTGGGATCCTCCACAGCTTCCTCGAAAGAGGATGGCTCAATCAAAACACACTTGCTCATAAGAGCCATGTATCTAGTGTACCGATCAGGTCATTGTCTCTGCCTACGTTTGGCTATAGGTGGTCCTACAACTTTTTGTACATCATGATCCAGTCGCTCAGCTTCTATTAAGCACTTTCTCCCTCTGATGGTTGGCATTGCATGAGTGGTCTCTTCCACTCCATGAACCTCGTCCTGTGGCTGATCCACATCCTGAAGCTCATCCTTAGGAACTAATAGCTCCTCATCTGCATGCAAGTGTAGCTCCCTCTCAAGCGAACACTTCATGGCTTTCTCCTCCTGAAATTTTATATCCTGTCGCAGAACAGTTTTACCATTGTCTGGAAAATACACACGATAGTTGTGGGGCATATCAATGTACCCCACAAATATCCCAACCTCTGCGGTCAGCTCCAACTTCTTCCTGGCATCCTTCGTCACATGCATGTAAATGTTAGCGCCAAAAATCCTCAAATGACAAAGATCAGGCTTCTTACCAGAATAAGCCTCCTCGGATGTACTCATGCCAAGTATCCTGTGAGGACAACGGTTCTTCACATAAACTACTGTATTGCATGCTTTTGTCCACAAGTGAAGGGGTAGGCCCTGATCATGCAACATCGCTCGTGCAGCACCCACGATCATTCTGTTCTTCCGATCAGCAACCCCATTTTGCTGTGGGTTATGGGGAGCTATGAGCTCTCTTCGAATCCCTTATGCCTTGCAGAAATCCTTGAACTCGTCAGAGATGTATTCACCACCATTATCGCTCCTAAGAGCCTTCACCTTCTTCCCCGACTCCTTCTCGACCAGTGCTTTGAATTCATACAACTTTGAATATGTCTCGCTCTTCTTCTGCATGAAGAAGATCCAGCAGTTACGAGAAATCATCAACAAAAATCACATAATACCTATGTTTTGTTGTCGAAGCAACTAAGAAAGGTCCACACACGTCTGTGTGAATTATCTCAAGGATCATCGTGGCATGAATATCCTTCTCGTGAAAGGTGGCTTTCACAAGCTTTCCCATAGTACACCCCTTGCACTAATTTGACTGCGCAAGAGTGCCTTTAGGAAGCCCTGTAGTGATCTGCTGCAGTATCTTCAAGGCTCCATGGTGAAGGTGACCCAATCTCCTGTGCCACAACTTGCCATCATCCCGGCTCACCAATCCTTCTGCCTTGCATGCCATTGTTGTGCATCCATCTACATGCAACTGATATAGGTTCCTCACTCGAATCCCTATCTTCTGGGTTTCTCGAGTTGTCTTGCTGTGTAGGGAAGCCTTTCCCTCACTGAAAACAACATCATATCCCTTGTCTTCTAACATCGCCACAGAGATAAGATTCTTCTTCAATCCTGGAACATGCATAACTTCCTTCAATACGAAGGGTTTACCAGACTCCCTCTCAAAGGAAATGGTACCGATACCGATTGCACTGTATCTACCATCATCGCCCATCTTGATGTGCACTCCAAGATCTTTGTCCTCTAGATCAGAAAACAAATCTCGATCTCCCATCATGTGAAAAGACGCACCACTATCTAAGAACCACACGATCCCATCACATTTGAAACCAAGCATGCGATCAATGAAAAATCAAGCTCAAACTGTGAGGCTAGAGCCTCTCCTGCTGCAGATCCAGCAGCTTGCTTGTTCTTCTTCTTCTGCGGACTATTAGTGGCATAGAGTCCGTGCTGGTGACAGTGAAAACACTTCACCTTGGACATGTCCTGCTTCTTTCCTTTCGCACCAGACCGAGAAGCTTTCTTGCTCTTCCCCTTCTTTGCTTTGGCAGCCAAAGCGCAATTTTCTTCATCATCTCCCTTTGATGAAGATTCGTCCCTGGTACTCCACCTGATCTCCTCCTGCACAAGATCTGACCACAGTCTCTCCCATCCTAGCAATTTCTCCCGACCATTGACAAAGTCTTGATAGGAATGCCAACTCTTCGGAAGACCAAGCAGAGCCAAGCTCACCAAGTCCTCATCATCGACAGTAACCCCCACACTTCCCAGCTCATCTCGACACTGAGTGAACTTTGTGAGATGCTTGAGCATACTGTCACCCTTCTCGCATTTGATGTTTCTGAGTTTATCTTTGAGCGCCAACTTCCTCTGATCGCTCTTGCTTTGGAATAGATCTGTTAAAGCCTTCCACATCAAGTATGGAGAAGTCTTTCCATGCAGGCTAGACACAATGTGATCCTTCACGCCCTCCAACAGAATCCTTCGACACTTTGCTGTCTTCTTTTTCCAAGCATCAACTTGAGTAGCATCAGTAGGCTTTGGGACATCAGTCTCTATGAACTCCTTTAGCCCGTTATCATCCAATACTGCCTCCATCCTATCCTTCCATGCAATATAGTTTGAGCTACCCTTAAGAGCATACTCCAATCGCAATCCGTTGAAAGACATTGCAACGTTGACACCAAGAAAACACTGCTGCAAATTCGAATTCCACTAGCTCCAAACTCAACCACCTCGGATCTAAGATTCGTGAGAAAAAAATATTTCTCGTACAGAGATTGACTGTATGGGCTTTTACCGGATATCCCACCTTCGAAAGGAAGGATGAATCCAGAGGCTACCTGGCCCAATTACAGACTCTGCTTGAAGAAATAGAATGTAAACACTTCCTGAATAGTAGATCTGATGATCAACAGCTCTGATACCATGTAGAAATTTTGAACAATAAACACATATTCAACAGAGATTATCCCGATCGTGCACTATTGCGGAATACATGCACAATACATAAGCTCCTCTACGTTGATCAACAATTTAGCAGCATCAAAAACAATGAAACATCAATAGCATGCACACATTCACACAGTATGTAACCTGGGGAAAGCTTACAGTTGAAAACCCCACACTATCTGTATATTAATTATTGAGAACATGTAACATTACATAGTACAATACTCCTCTCAAGTATCCAACACTATCTCCACCTGTTACACACAAACCAGCTCAGACCCGAACAAGTCACAAGTTGAAATCTTGTCCACTGCTTTGCCTGCCTCTATTGCATAAACCTGCTGAGAATCACTCACACTGGAAATCACGTGAGCACAGGCTAGTCTACTATACTCAATACACTGCTTGTGCAAATCCTCATGCACAACTATAGTCACAACTGATAGCAATCTCAACCTCTAACACCTGTCCCTGTTGAACTGTACATGCACTGATATGAAATTGAGTTAACTGATGTATTATTTAGTTGCTTTATGAGTTAATAATTAGTTTAACAACTCATCATTAGTATATTTACATTTAGATTAATTACAACTAGTTTAACCAAGTCAAATTGAATACAACTCCATCAACTCCACAATCAACTCCACCAAACTCCACTGCTTGAGTTCTAACTGAAGTCCTGCATGCAGCAACTCAACTGGCCCACAAAGAAAGCGTATTTCCTTTTGACAGCTGCATGTGCCACATCTGTAGCTCCAACTGAAGTGCTCCAAGAGAATCAGATAAAGTTTATAGTCCAAATATTATTATGAGACAATAATATTAGACTTTTCTATTTTTAGCCTGGCGTCTAAAAATAGGCTTTGATCACTCCTGCTGTGAACTAGAAAATAGAAGTCCATCTATTTTTCCCAACATGACCAATCATCCATAAACAACATTCTGTAGCTCATAGACCATGATACATATGTCTAAAAGTAGACATAGTCTAAAAATAGACTTTGCACCATAATTTGCATGTGGGCCCACTTAGTGAAGGCGACTCCTTTCCACTAAGCTCCATCATCTTGTTGCATTCTCAACACTTTAATATTTCCTATAATCAATTTGAATTAAGTTTAAATGCATTCATTTCTTAGTTTATTGATTAAGATGGTTAGAAATATTAATGAATAGACCTCCTATAAGGGACCTTTGTTATTTCTTCACCTAGCTTAATTTAGTTTGTCTCTAAGTCCATATATATTGGATGATCCTCGAAGTTTACTTACCCGAATTGATAGTGAATGAAGCTCTAATTTGCATCCACATTTTAGACCCAACATTTTAGCGCCGTTGCCAGGGAGGATAATTTAGAGATAGACTTAGGAACTTATTTTTATTGCAATTTTTTTTATGGACTAACTTGTGAAACCTGGTGACAGTAGGATCTTCATAAAGGTGTTCAAGTTGAGCTTTTTGATTTTTCATACTTAGTTTGATTTTAAATTCAGTTTTTTTAATCAAACCCCCTATTTCTTACTAATTCATCTACAGATGAGAAATTTGAAGATTTTAAACAGGTACTTCTTGGAGAGAAAGGACAATATGAAGACTATTTTCAAAAGAACCTTGCGCCAAATCCAAGAATAAAACAGGTTACTCACATGCTTGCAAATCATCTGGTAAAAATTTTAAATCTTGATGTGAGCATTTTCGAATTCTTAGCCCGTAGGTGGCTTCACTGGAAGCATTCTTTTACCTAGGAAATAAAAAATATTTCAAGCAAGTTAAGGTAGAATAGATTAGGAGTCTCGAGTTTTATTGTTCTGAAGCGGGAAAAATTTGGTGCAGAGAAGACTTGGCCATGGTAACGGGTTCCAGTTTTTCATGGCCAGACGGGCCTTCCCCCTCTCAAATGAAACTTTCGGCTTGGTCAAGTGGCCCTCTGCGCAGCGGCAAAGCTGTAGCTTGGTGGTCTCAAAACCAATATACTGTGATAGACGGTGTTTACGGCCTGAAGGCACCATCAGGCAAGAATGAGACCCCGGAGAAAGCCAACCATGGGTTTAGTTGGAAACCAGAGACGAGTCTATCTGGGCAGGGAATGGCGGTCGAAGGAGCAGGCGGCTCCAAAATGAGATACAACTCGCGCGGCAGAGCATGGATGGGAAGGCGTGACTTGGCAGAGGCGGTGGCCAGCGCCCCTTTTGCAGCGGCCAAAAGGGTCCAAAAGGAGATATAATGGAGAATGCTGGGAAATAGAAGCGTGGAGATCCAAAACCAGCGACGAAAGCTATCACATATCAGAGCCAGGAAGGTTGAGGGGCAAGTGTTTGATGAAAAGCCTCACCAATATTTAATCCAAAAAAGCGGCTTATTTTCGGTCCATGCTCAGAATGGAGGTGCAGGCGAGGTTTCAGGGTTCCGGCATAAAATGCAAGGTTCAGAGGTCGATTGGCCTTTACCCGGTCATGCAGAACTAAAAGTCGGGAGTTTCAGGGGGACCTCATCTCCGTGCAAGCTGAATACAGCGGTGACAATTTCTTGCTCTACTGTGGAGAAATCAATTGATCAAGCACAGTATGGGCCCTCAGCCGGTTGTACATGCTCCAGCTTCCTCCTGCCTCAGGAGCACACCGGCAAGTAGAAAATAGACATTTCCGCTCCTTTCCAGATTTTGATTGGGCTCCTATCCGGCAAATCAATGCTACAGTGGGTGAGATCTTCGAATCTAGTGCAGGACCTCAAGCAAATCATGGAAGATAAGGTGGGAATTCCCACAGCCTCTCAGCGTCTCCTTTATGAAGGTAAACAACTGGAGGAATTTTGTCCCCTTTCCTTTTACAATATTCAAAGAAATGCTTCCATTATTTTTTCCCTTCGTTTGCGAGGGGGAGCTGTTGGACAGTCATCCTCAACTGCAGCCTCCTCTTACAAAGATGTTGTCCATGCTCAGAAGCCCAAGGAGAAAGCTCCACCAGCTCAAGCTCCTAAACCGTTCTTGGTGGACAAGCTAGAGGAAACCCCCTCCATTGAAATAATGCATCCTACGATGGATAGGCAATACCAGGTGTTTGCAGAGCTTGGCATTATTTGCAGGTTCAATGGGCTATGGCCTCAGACAGCAGACCTGTACCAATGGGTTCATTTGAATTGGACCAACAATTGCAAGGTTCTTCTCTGCTCAAAAGGTTTTTTCATTACAGTGTTTGTTGATAGTGAGGACTACCAAAGAGTCCTTTCTGAAGGCCCTTGGTTTTGGAACTCTGCAGGTTTATTCCTAACTCCATGGTTCCAAGATTTCGATCCTTCCACATCAATTATCACCAAGCTCCCAATCTGGGTCAGACTACCTAACCTACCGGTGCATCTATGGCACTTTGCTGTATTTGAAGGAATCAGAAACTCCTTAGGACGTTTCCTTAGCACAGACACATCAAGAGGGGAAAAAGGAATCTACACCTTCGCCAGAATCTGCATAGAAATAAACATAAGCAAAGGACTTCCTGATCAAATCATTCTCAAAATAGGAGATTTCCACTGGACTCAAACTCTGGACTTCGAGAACACAGCCTTTCGCTGCCGAAATTGTCGTCTAATAGGGCACCTTCAAAGTTCGTGTCCCTCAATGCCTTCCCAAAAAAATAAAACCAAATCTAAACCAAAATCCAAAAGCTGGAAACCTCATGATCCTCCCCCAATGGATGTTTTCTCCAGCTCAGATGAAGAGGACGAGGAGGAGGATGAGGAAGATATGGAAGCAGTGCCAGCTCAGGTTTCACCCTCGAGCTGTCATGAGGAGGCCATAGTCCCTCCTATCTCTCAGAAAAGAACTCATGAGTCTTCTCCTTCGGATTCAGACAAGGAGATCTCGTCCTCAGCCCAACTTAGTTTACAAATCATTCCAGACCAACAATGTCCTAATGGTTGGGTCACAGTAGGCAAAAAGAGAGGGAAAAAAGGTCGACCAAATGATTCCACCCACGATGGGTAGCTTCTTTGGCTTTGATCGGGCTTCTTTTTTCTTCTGGTCTCTTCTTGTTCAGCTCTGCTCTAGTCTCTTCTTCTCTTTGGAGCCGAGGTGGATAGTCTATCCTTTCCAGCTGCCCTTTCTCTTTTCGGGGATCTGAAGTAGATCCTTCTAGTGTCCAAGTGTCTTTTTCATCAGGTCTTCTGGTTCTCTGCCGCCCTGCGTGGTGTGCTGTTTTTAGTCTTCAGCTTCTGTGTCTTTTCTTTTAGTCTCCTGGAGCTTAGCCTGCTGTTTAGCGGCCCGTTGTTTGCAGATGCAGACGTTTTGTAATATATCTTCTTTTTTTTAATACAAAGCTTACTTACAAAAAAAAAAAAAAGGTAGAATAGATTAGAAAAATAAAACGAGATCTCACTAGAGTTTTTAGTCTTATTTTTCTTAAAATAAAACATCATTATTTCTCATGAATAAATTTACATTTCATCCACGCTCGCTTGCAAAAATAATAAAAAAACAAATCAATAGGTTAGTATGCTCTCTTCCTGCGCTTTGAGCGATCAGGAAGATCAGAAAATCTATTGATTTATTTTGAACAAATCAATAAAAATATCTTGCTTGGAAATTGCACAAACCATTAAAACTACATGATTATAAGAAATCAAAATCATTTAAAAAAAACCGTTTTTTTTTTGGCTTCAAATTTAAAAATGAAATCTATAGTTTAGTGATTTGATAAAAAAAAAGAAACCATATTTCCTCTTAGGCTAGGTCTTGTATGCGCTGGGACCATTTCTTCAAGCAAGCCAAGTCTGCATATAAACAATTCAAACAGGAAGTTGAAACTTCTCTACATTTACTTTGTTCTCGGCTTCTAAATTTTTGGAACTCATAATTTCTGTAATAATGAGATCCTTCTTTGCATTTGATCTTAATTGTGAACAAAGTGTGCCATGTTGGGTTGCACAGCTGGGTCTCTTGGATCCCTTTCCCTTCATCCAATTATCAATCCTGCTTGATTTCCCGTTTCGATGGTCAACCTCAATCTCAGCATCATTCTCACTTTCTTATCAATCTTGTGTCTCATTTTGTTGTGACTCTTCCGTATGGGCATCACTGCTATCTCGATGGGTTTCAGAGTGCCATTTTATGTGACCAAACATGCCTTCGATGAACTGAATATTTGATTTTGTTACATCATTTCCAGAAGATGCAGTAGTTTTGACACGTCGTTTTGAAACATGTTTTGTGATCAAACCACAACAAATCAGGAAAAAAAATACATGGGTTTTTTCCGAAATGGAATAAATTACATATCCCATAAATCGTTTCCTTGGATTCCTAACGAGTTGAGAGGAAATTGCAGTTCTTCGGGACCATTTCATTCATGCTTCAGTAAACATTTGGTGTGAATGTGCTTGAGTAAACTGTGAAACTTGTTCCAGCTAGTGAACTGTCAAACTTGAGTTGTAAAGGATTATTGGGTTCTTACACTCAATAAGAATTCCAATATCATGTCGGATTCACTAGGAATGCTAGCATGCAACCCAGAGATTCATCTACATGTGAAGCCAACATCTACGAGTTAGGAACAACCAGCTTGTGAGACTGGCTTTGGAGCTTCAGAACTGGAGCTATATCGGTGATTGCATAAGAGCGCTAAGAAATCAAGGGCCATTGCTAAAGGGTGTTGAGATGTCATTGACATGGAGAAAATATTCTAAATTAAACTCAGCTTTGGGTTTTTTGTTTTCTAAATTGAGTAAAGGGTTTCTACCAAATTGGGTGAGCTAAATTAGGTTCTGTGGAACAAGCTCCTTCCTTTGGTCTCTTACTCGAGTCACTGCGGATCTATCCTTGTGATTAGCTTATTTGGCTCTTCCTCATTCCGCTATCTCGACTCGCTTATATGCTAAATCTGTACTTTCACTACGTAATCTCATTTCATTCCTCAAGTCTTGATTTGATTTGCTTTCGGTTGATCCATTTTTAGCGATTTCATGATTGCATACGGATTTTGTGGCATGATTGAGTTATTTGAGTGATTTTGCATGCATATTTTGTGACCTTAGTTTGCTTGAAATGTAAACGAGATTTCGGGGCAACAACGCAGTGAAGACTAGAAATTCAATTAATTGAATACAAAACCAACACAAACATCAGAATTGATACTGAAATAATAGGTTGCAGTTGTTAATAAAACATTGATATGATCTAGAGAACGTTAGCCCTCAACTCATCCTCATTGAAAGGCCTGCAATGATTTACAAGAGTTGAGTTGAGCTCTTCAAGAAGTGTGACCCACTCTATTTAGGTTGACATTTTTTTTTTTGGTAATAAATCTTCTTTGATGAGAGGTTGTTTTTATATTGGGGAACACTGCATTGTTTGCAATGATAATGGCATTATGGTTGAATATGCACGGTGTCAAATTGCAGTGGAATTCTGAACGCAGGTCATTGGAGTGTTTAACCATTCCTATCTTGTCAACCACAACTTGATTCTTAGATTAAGAAGTTATTTGTAGATAATTTCAAACGAAGGTGATGATAGCGTACTAAGTAATGAAATCTGTTATGAAACCAGCTCAAGAAAAGATAGAAAAGATAGATCAACGCCTTAGAATTCAGCCTCTTCGAGGGGGCAACCTCCTTTACATTACATAAATGAACAATTCTTTGATGATACAAATGACAAAACCTCCTTTCTATATATAGGAGTCTATGGAGTCAAAATATAATCCAGCCGACCTAACAATAATAATATAAAGCCACAAAAATAACAATAGAGGGATTCTATGGGGCACATAAATAACAATATGGGGGTAATAGGGGCACAACAATATAAATAAGGGGTATAACTACAATAGTAATGGGGTAATCACTAGTATTATAGGGACCCAACATGCCCCTCTCCTTCAAAAAAGTGTTGTCCTCAATGCTTGAGTAGTTATGGATACTTCTGCATAAAATTCTCATCCTCCCATGTGGAATCTTCAACGGATAAGTTCTTCCACTTGATAAGATACTCTGAAATTGATCGATTTCGTAGCTGTCAAGTTCTTGTTTCTGTGACTGCTTCCGGTTCCAATATAATTTTTCCTTCCTCGTCAAGTTCTGGCAATATTGTTTGAATTGGGAGCTTGTCGCCTATAACCTTCTTTAAACATGAAACATGGAAAACTGGGTGCAATCGAGAAGCTGCAGGAAGCTCCAATTTGTATGCCATAGTACCAATCTTTTGCAACACCTTGTATGGACCATAATACTTTGGTGATAATTTATTATCCTTCTTAGCTTGCTTTAGGGACATTTTCTTATATGGTTGTAGCCGTAGGAATACCCAATCACCTACATCAAAACTTCTTTCACTGCGATGTTGATCTGCCTGTTGTTTCATTCTATTTTGTGCCAACACGAGGTTATCCTTTAAGAGTTGGAGGACTTGTTGTTGATGTTCGATGTGATGTTCCACTGCCTGAACCTTAGAATTTTCTCTTAAATATGATGTGATGGATGGTGGTTGATACCCATAAAGTGCCATAAATGGGGTTATTTTTGTTGCTGTATGGAAGGAAGTGTTATACCACCATTCAGCCAGAGGCAACCATTTGACCCATTGTGTCTGTTTATCAGATACAAAGCAACGAAGATATCCTTCCAAACATTTGTTTACTATCTCAGTTTTCCCATCAGATTGAGGATGATAAGATGAGCTATGAGCTAACTGAGTACCAAGACAAGAAAATAATTCTGTCCAAAAATTTCCAGTGAAAATGGGATCTCTGTCACTTACAATAATCTTTGGGTTTCCATGTAGCTTTTGAAATGTTTCCATAAATGCAGTAGAAACTGTACTGGCTTTAAATGGATGTGATAATGCACAAAAGTGTGCATACTTGGTAAGTCTATCAACTACCACCATGATGACACTCTTTCCCTCAGACTTGGGTAAACCTGTGATAAAATCCATTGAAACCTCCTCCCAACGTTGGCTTGGAATGGATAAAGGTTGTAATAGACCCGGTGTCTTAATTGTTTCAACTTTATTTTGTTGGCAAACCAAACATTCCACCACAAACTTTTGAATATCTGATTTAAGGCCATCCCAAAAAAATTCCTTCTTAACCCTGTGGTAAGTTTTTAAAAATCCTGAGTGCCCTCCTAGGGGAGAAGTGTGCAATTCCATAAGAATATTTTGTTTTAGCTGGGAATTCTTACAGAGGTATAAGCGATCTTTGTACCATAACGAATCATTTTGCCAGCTAAATGTATCAGAAATACTGGAATCTTGTTGTAGCTTTTGAATAAGTGCCCACACCTCTTCGTCATTCTTCCATTCCTTCCTTGCTTCGTTTATCCAATCTGGTTGGATAATAGAAATGGCACACAACAATGCTTCCACATCCTCATCCTTTCTTGAGAGTGCATCTGCCACCACATTTTGCTTCCCTTTTTTGTAGATGATTTCAAAGTCATAACCAAACATCTTTGTGACCCACTTTTGTTGCTCTTCAGAGGATAATCTTTGTTCTAAAAAGTATTTAAGGCTATCATGATCCGTTTTTACCTTGAAGTGTCTTCCCATTAGGTAGGGTCGCCATTTCTTAAGTGCATGGAGTATTGCCAACATTTCCTTTTCATAAATAGCTTTGCTTAAAAACTTTCCCTTGATTGGACGACTTTCAAAAGCAATGGGTCTTTCATCTTGCATTAGAACAGCACCAATTCCATTTCCTAAAGCATCACATTCCACAATAAAGGGTTTTGTGAAGTTCGGTGTAGCTAAGACCGGTGCTTGGCACATTGCCTCTTTAAGATGTTCAAAGGCCTTTGTTGCTTCCGGAGTCCATGAAAATGAATCTTTCTTCAATAATGTTGTTAGAGGTGCTGCTATTCTCCCATAATTCTTAACAAACTTGCGATAATACCCTGTCAACCCAAGAAATCCTCGCAGATGCTTTATGGATGTGGGGATTTTCCATTCCTTAATGGCTTTAATTTTGCTAGGGTCTACCTTAACTCCTTCATGAGATACAATATGACCAAATATTCCACCTCCTGGACTCCAAAGAAACATTTGGATCTTTTTGCATATAATTGTTTCTCCTCCAATAGTTGTAGAACCCTGTCAACATGTTCAACATGATCCTTCCAAGACTTGCTGTAGATTAGTATATCATCAAAAAATACTAACACAAATTTTCTAAGGAATGGTTTGAAAATTGAATTCATCAAACCTTGAAATGTTGAAGGTGCATTGGTAAGGCCAAAAGGCATGACCAAAAATTCATAATGACCCTCATGAGTTCTAAATTCCGTTTTTGGAATGTCTTCAATCTTCATTCTGATTTGATGATATCCCGAACGAAGATCCAACTTGGTGAAGTAAATTGATCCATGCAATTCATCCAGTAATTCATCAATGACAGGAATGGGGAACTTATCTTTAATAGTGAGCTTGTTGAGCTCCCTATAATCTGGACACATGCACCATGATCCATCCTTCTTGTGCACCAATACTACTGGAGCTGAGAAAGAACTTTGACTCGGTTGAATTATACCAGCCTCTAGCATTTCTGCAACCATACGTTCAATTTCACTTTTTTGGGCATAAGGATATCTGTACGGCCTTATGTTTAGAGGAACACTTTCTGGAATCAGATGAATAGCATGATCATGATCACGCATAGGTGGGAGACCTTTGGGAGTCTCAAATACCTTGGAATGATTGTCCAGGACTTTTTGGAGATCTGGAGAAATAGATGATTCCAATGTGGAAAAATCTAGCGAACATAATTGTGCAATTACACCTCTTTTCTCCTTTTTAAGAAGCTTAGTCATACCATTAGAGCTGATTATCTTTCCTGGTTTCCCTGTAATACCCCTTAATTCAACTTCCTTTCCTTCCGTAGAAAATTTGATGAAAAGTTCTTGAAAATTAAAAGCTATTGTACCCAAGGATTGTAGCCATTGGACTCCTAGTACAACATCAGCACCTCCCATTGGAATGGAAAGCATTGGGTTAGTCAATACATATTCTCCCATGGATAGCTTGATATTATGTTGGGTCCCTATAATACTAGTGATTAACCCATTACTATTGTAGTTATACCCCCTATTTATATTGTTGTGCCCCTATTACCCCCATATTGTTATTTCTGTGCCCCTTAGAATCCCTCTATTGTTATTTTTGTGGCTTTATATTATTATTGTTAGGTCGGCTGGATTATATTGTGACTCATTAGACTCCTATATATAGAAAGGAGGTTTTGTCATTTGTATCATCCAAGAATTGTTCATTTATGTAATGTAAGGGAGGTTTCCCCCTAGAAGAGGCTGAATTCCAAGGCGTGGATCTCTCTTTTCTATCTTTTTGTGAGCTGGTTTCATAACATTTGGTATCAGAGCTTTGGATTCTAGGGTTTCACTGCTCCAAACAGGTCATCGTGGAATTTTCACTATAACTTTTTTTTTGTGACGTTTCAGAAGTCGCAAAAAAAACCTATTTGAGAAGAAATCGCGCTGAACCTTGGGTCCGAATTTCAGAGCTTTTCGCGCGATATTTGCGGAGATATGATCTGAGGAAGTTGGTCTTTTTGCAGACTCCTGAATTACATTCAAAACAGGTGACCTGAGGAAAATCATCATAACTTTCTCTCTGAGGATCGGATTGAAATTTCGTAAGAAGCTATAGAAAGAGGACGGACTGTAGTTTCTTGTATGTGTGTTTCAGATTCAAAGGTTGAAACAGGGACTCGTGGCACATCGTACAACTTCGCTCTACTGAACCAGTCTAAAAGCAAGTCACTGTGGGAGATTTCACATAACTCTTCCTTGGAGAATCCAATTTGGCTCAGACTTGTGGCATTGGAAAGAGGACGTAGAAGGCTACTACAGGTATCAATTTCAGAATTGGATGATCTGAAATTACAGAGATACATCAGATTCAATATCAGGCTTCTATAAAGTGAAAAAAGGTGTGTAGTTTTTTTTTTAATTTTTGTGTAAGCTTGGTTTAACGGAATTCAAAGGGCATAGTAAAGCATTATTATCGGTAACTGATGCCCCGAGGAAAGAAAATGCAAACACCTAGTAAGGAACCTGAAAGATCTAGCATGACTCATGAAGAAGAGGAAGAAATGCTACATGATATATCAAAATTACAAGAACAAGTGCAACAAATGTCACGCTCACAAAAGCTAACAGAAGCTAAGATAAGTGGCGTGGAATCTAAGGTAAATGGCGTGGAATCTAAGATAAAGGGAATGGAAGCTAAGATGGAGGATTCGATGGCAAATTTGAAGATAGATTTGAATATAAACATGGAAGAATTGAAGAAGTTGCTACAAGAAAGGGTCACTAATGGTGAAAAGGTAGTAAAGGAAACTCATGATGAGAACAAAAGAAATGTTAATCATGATTCCATAGACTCTAATGTTGGATCAAAGACTCACCATGTTCCAAAAATCGATATGAGGAAGTTTGATGGCAAGGATCCCGCCACATGGATATTACAGATGGAGCAATTCTTCGATCTCAATAATGTGCAAAACACACAAAAGGTACGTATGGCAACTTTATATTTGGAACCAAATCAGTTTGTATGGTATCAATGGCTTTGTTCTCGTAAACAATTTATCACTTGGGCAATTTTTACAGAAGAATTGATAGCACATTATGAGGATACAAAAAGCAACACTTTTTTTAGCCAATTGATAAGTCTCAAACAAAAGGGTTCAATAATGGAGCACATTGAGGAGTTCCAAAAATTGAACATAAGGGTAAAAGATATTCCAGAGGAGCATAGGATTGATGTGTTCATAGGGTCTTTAAAGGATAATATCCAACATGATGTGCGCCTTTGGGAACCTGATTCATTAGAGAAGGCATTCAGGTTAGCAAGAAAAATGGAAAGCAAAATTATGGCAACTAGGAAGCATACCATTCACAACTATAAAGACGGAAGTGTTGTTGCCCATAGTCTTCCACAACCTACAAGGTTGACACCACAACAATTGGAAGAAAAAAGAGCAAAAGGGCTTTGTTACAATTGTGATAGCAAATACACAAAAGGTCATAAGTGTGCTGAGAAGAAATTATTCTACATAGATTGTGAAGAGGAAGAAGAAAAGGAGCAAGAAAGGTCAAAAAAAGAGGATATATTCCAGGAACAAAGCCTAGATGAAGAACAAATAAATCCGACCATATCTTGTAATGCATTGGCGGGAATTACCACTCCTCAAACCATCAAGATAGAAGGACAAATCAAGAAGAAAAAGGTAATAGTGTTGATTGATTCAGGAAGCACCCACAATTTTATTCATTGTAGGGTAGCAAAAGAATTGAATTGCTTCCTATATCCAGCACCAGAGTGTCAAGTGATGATTGCAAATGGAGGAACAATAAATTGTTCTGGAAAGTGCCATAATATCAAGCTATCCATGGGAGAATATGTATTGACTAGCCCAATGCTTTCCATTCCAATGGGAGGTGCTGATGTTGTACTAGGAGTCCAATGGCTACAATCCTTGGGTACAATAGCTTTTAATTTTCAAGAACTTTTCATGAAATTTTCTGTGGAAGGAAAGGAAGTTGAATTAAGGGGTATTGCAGGGAAACCAGGAAAGATAATCAGCTCTAATGGAATGACAAAGCTTCTAAAAAAGGAGCAAAGAGGTGTAATTGCACAATTATGTTCGCTAGATGTTTCCACATTGGAATCATCTATTTCTCCAGATCTCCAAAAAGTCTTGGACAATCATTCCAAGGTATTTGAGACTCCCAAAGGTCTCCCACCTATGCGTGATCATGATCATGCTATTCATCTGATTCCAGGAAGTGTTCCTCCAAACATCAGGCCGTACAGATATCCATATGTCCAAAAAAGTGAAATTGAACGTATGGTTGCAGAAATGCTAGAGGCTGGTATAATTCAACCGAGTCAAAGTTCTTTCTCAGCTCCAGTAGTATTGGTGCACAAGAAGGATGGATCATGGCGCATGTGTCCAGATTATAGGGAGCTCAACAAGCTCACTATTAAAGATAAGTTCCCCATTCCTGTTATTGATGAATTACTGGATGAATTGCATGGATCAATTTACTTCACCAAGTTGGATCTTCGTTCGGGATATCATCAAATCAGAATGAAGATTGAAGACATTTCGAAAACAGCATTTAGAACTCATGAGGGTCATTATGAATTTTTGGTCATGCCTTTTGGCCTTACCAATGCACCTTCAACATTTCAAGGTTTGATGAATTCAATTTTCAAACCATTCCTTAGAAAATTTGTGTTAGTATTTTTTGATGATATACTAATCTACAGCAAGTCTTGGAAGGATCATGTTGAACATGTTGACAGGGTGTTACAACTATTGGAGGAGAAACAATTATATGCAAAAAGATCCAAATGTTTCTTTGGAGTCCAGGAGGTGGAATATTTGGGTCATATTGTATCTCATGAAGGAGTTAAGGTAGACCCTAGCAAAATTAAAGCCATTAAGGAATGGAAAATCCCCACATCCATAAAGCATCTGCGAGGATTTCTTGGGTTGACAGGGTATTATCGCAAGTTTGTTAAGAATTATGGGAGAATAGCAGCACCTCTAACAACATTATTGAAGAAAGATTCATTTTCATGGACTTCAGAAGCAACAAAGGCCTTTGAACATCTTAAAGAGGCAATGTGCCAAGCACCGGTCTTAGCTACACCGGACTTCACAAAAACCTTTATTGTGGAATGTGATGCTTCAGGAAATGGAATTGGTGCTGTTCTAATGCAAGATGAAAGACCCATTGCTTTTGAAAGTCGTCCAATCAAGGGAAAGTTTTTAAGCAAAGCTATTTATGAGAAGGAAATGTTGGCAATACTCCATGCACTTAAGAAATGGCGACCCTACCTAATGGGAAGACACTTCAAGGTAAAAACGGATCATGATAGCCTTAAATACTTTTTAGAACAAAGATTATCCTCTGAAGAGCAACAAAAGTGGGTCACAAAGATGTTGGGTTATGACTTTGAAATCATCTACAAAAAAGGGAAGCAAAATGTGGTGGCAGATGCACTCTCAAGAAAGGATGAGGATGTGGAAGCATTGTTGTGTGCCATTTCTATTATCCAACCAGATTGGATAAACGAAGCAAGGGAGGAATGGAAGAATGACGAAGAAGTGTGGGCACTTATTCAAAAGCTACAACAAGATTCCAGTACTTCTGATACATTTAGCTGGCAAAATGATTCGTTATGGTACAAAGATCGCTTATACCTCTGTAAGAATTCCCAGCTAAAACAAAAGATTCTTATGGAATTGCACACTTCTCCCTTAGGAGGGCACTCAGGATTTTTAAAAACTTACCACAGGGTTAAGAAGGAATTTTTTTGGGATGGCCTTAAATCAGATATTCAAAAGTTTGTGGCAGAATGTTTGGTTTGCCAGCAAAATAAAGTTGAAACAATTAAGACACCGGGTCTATTACAACCTTTATCCATTCCAAGCCAACGTTGGGAGGAGGTTTCAATGGATTTTATCACAGGTTTACCCAAGTCTGAGGGAAAGAGTGTCATCATGGTGGTAGTTGACAGACTTACCAAGTATGCACACTTTTGTGCATTATCACATCCATTTAAAGCCAGTACAGTTTCTACTGCATTTATGGAAACAGTTCAAAAGCTACATGGAAACCCAAAGATTATTGTAAGTGACAGAGATCCCATTTTCACTGGAAATTTTTGGACAGAATTATTTTCTTGTCTTGGTACTCAGTTAGCTCATAGCTCATCTTATCATCCTCAATCTGATGGGCAAACTGAGATAGTAAACAAATGTTTGGAAGGATATCTTCGTTGCTTTGTATATGATAAACAAACACAATGGGTCAAATGGTTGCCTCTGGCTGAATGGTGGTATAACACTTCCTTCCATACAACAACAAAAATGACCCCATTTATGGCACTTTATGGGTATCAACCACCATCCATCACATCATATTTAAGAGAAAATTCTAAGGTTCAGGCAGTGGAACATCACATCGAACATCAACAACAAGTCCTCCAACTCTTAAAGGATAACCTCGTGTTGGCACAAAATAGAATGAAACAACAGGCAGATCAACATCACAGTGAAAGAAGTTTTGATGTAGGTGATTGGGTATTCCTACGGCTACAACCATATAAGCAAATGTCCCTAAAGCAAGCTAAGAAGGATAATAAATTATCACCAAAGTATTATGGTCTGTACAAGGTGTTGGAAAAGATTGGTACTATGGCATACAAATTGGAGCTCCCTGCAGCTTCTCGATTGCACCCAGTTTTCCATGTTTCATGTTTAAAGAAGGTTATAGGTGACAAGCTCCCAATTCAAACGATATTGCCAGAACTTGACAAGGAAGGAAAAATTATATTGGAACCGGAAGCAATCACAGAAACAAGAACTCGACAGCTACGAAATCGATCAATTTCAGAGTATCTTATCAAGTGGAAGAACTTATCCGCTGAAGAGCAATTTATTGTGAGCTGGTTTCATAACATATTATGGCACTTTCCAGCGCAATTTATTGTTCCTCCATTTGCAATCATCACTTGACACTCTGGTGCTGGATATAGGAAGCAATTCAATTCTTTTGCTACCCTACAATGAATAAAATTGTGGGTGCTTCCTGAATCAATCAACACTATTACCTTTTTCTTCTTGATTTGTCCTTCTATCTTGATGGTTTGAGGAGTGGTAATTCCTGCCAATGCATTACAAGATATGGTCAGATTTATTTGTTCTTCATCTAGGCTTTGTTCCTGGAGTATATTCTCTTCTTTTGACCATTCTTGCTCCTTTTCTTCTTCCTCTTCACAATCTATGTAGAATAATTTCTTCTCAGCACACTTATGACATTTTGTGTATTTGCTATCATAATTGTAACAAAGCCCTTTTGCTCTTTTTTCTTCCAATTGTTGTGGTGTCAACCTTGTAGGTTGTGGAAGACTAGGGGCAACAACACTTCCGTCTTTATAGTTGTGAGTGGTATGCTTCCTAGTTGCCATAATTTTGCTTTCCATTTTTCTTGCTAACCTGAATGCCTTCTCTAATGAATCAGGTTCCCAAAGGCGGACATCATGTTGGATATTATCCTTTAAAGACCCTATGAACACATTAATCCTATGCTCCTCTGGAATATCTTTTACCCTTATGTTCAATTTTTGGAACTCCTCAATGTGCTCCATTATTGAACCCTTTTGTTTGAGACTTATCAATTGGCTAAAAAAAGTGTTGCTTTTTGTATCCTCATAATGTGCTATCAATTCTTCCGTAAAAATTGCCCAAGTGATAAATTGTTTACGAGAACAAAGCCATTGATACCATACAAACTGATTTGGTTCCAAATATACAGATGCCATACGTACCTTTTGTGCGTTTTGCACATTATTGAGATCGAAGAATTGCTCCATCTGTAATATCCATGTGGCGGGATCCTTGCCATCAAACTTCCTCATATCGATTTTTTGAATATGATGATTCTTCAATCCAACATTAGCATCTATGGAATCATGATTAACATTTCTTTTGTTCTCATCATGAGTTTCCTTTAGTACCCTTTCACCCTTAGGGACCATTTCTTGTAGCAACTTATTCATATTTATCTTCAATTCATCCATGTCTGTCTTCAAATCTATCTTCAAATCATCCATTTTAGCTTCCACACCTTTCTTTAAACCATCCATCTTAGCTTATACATCTTTCTTTAAACCATCCATCTTAGATTTTGTTCCTTTTTGTGCAAATGACAGTTGTTGCACTTGGTCTTGTAATTTTGATATATCATGTTGCATTTCTTCCTCTTCTTCATGAGTCATGCTAGAGCTTTCAGGTTCCTTACTAGGTGTTTGCATTTTCTTTCCTTGGGGCATCAGTTACCGATAATAATGCTCTACTATGCCCTTTGAATTCCTTCAAAATAAATTTTCAGACCAAGCTTAAGCAAAAATTTAAGAAAATCTACACACCTTTTTTCACTTTGTAGGAGCTCGATATTTCCTCTGATGTATCTCTGTACTTTCCAATCATCTAGTTCTGAATTTGTGATCTGTAGTATCCCTCTGTGTCCTCTTTCCAATGCCACAAGTCTGACCCAAATTGGATTCTCCAAGGAAGAGTTATGTGAAATCTCCCACAGTGACTTGCTTTTAGACTAGTTCAGTAGAGCGAACTTGTACGACGTGCCACGAGTCACTGTTTCAACCTTTGGATCTGAAACTCGCGTACAAGAAACTACAGTCCGTCCTCTTTTTGTAGCTTCTTACAAAATTTCAATCCGATCCCCAGAGAGAAAGTTATGAAGATTTTCCCCAGGTCACCTGTTTTTAATGTAATTCAGGAGTCTGCAAAAAGACCAACTTCCTCAGATCATATCTCCGCAAATATCGCGCGAAAAGCTCTGAAATTCGGATCCAAAATTCAGCGCGATTTCTTATCAAATGGGTTTTTTTTTGCGACTTCTGAAATGTCACAGAAAAAAAGTTATAGCAAAAATGCCACGATGACCTGTTTGGAGCAGCGAAACCCTAGAATCCAAAGCTCTGATAGAAAATGTTATGAAACCAGCTCAAGAAAAGATAGAAAAGATAGATCAACGCCTTAGAATTCAGCCTCTTCAAGGGGGCAACCTCCTTTACATTACATAAATGAACAATTCTTTGATGATACAAATGACAAAACCTCCTTTCTATATATAGGAGTCTATGGAGTCAAAATATAATCCAGCCGACCTAACAATAATAATATAAAGCCATAAAATTAACAATAGAGGGATTCTATGGGGCACAGAAATAACAATATGGGGGTAATAGGGGAACAACAATATAAATAAGGGGTATAACTACAATAGTAATGGGGTAATCACTAGTATTATAGGGACCCAACAAAATCACAGAGAATGTCTATGCAGTTGACACTGCAACTAGTCTTGCGTGAGCCTGTAGTTGCAAATGCTTCAACCTTTGTTGTAATATTTAAAATATTTGAGTGGATTAAGCACTCCATTTCCGGTTTGATCAAGTCAGTTGCAATGATTTAAAAGGTTTCACAATGCCTCCACGTGCAATAAATTCCTAATCCTCAGAATAACTAGGATTTGAGTTTCCAAGAAAGTTGCCTGCTACTGCCCCCTAAGCGCATAACCTCCCTAGGCAACATCGACCTCAATCAAACTACAAGAAATACCATGCTAGAAGTTAACTTGAAGTAATAAGCAAGCATGTTAGATAATTATGAAGGGGTATGAGCTCGTGAGGTCATTTACCAGTGGAAGGGAGCTGCGCAGTGAGGTTTGTTTCAGTGGATTGCAGAGGAGCATGGGATTTGAGCAGTCTTAAGTCACCATCGAATGGTTACCAGTAGATATGTTGCCTAGAACTTGAGTGACAATCCTACCATTCAGCTAGTTGCTAGGCCAAGGACGATTTGATTTTATTATGTTTTTATTTATTTCTATTTTTTTTAATAACCATACAAAATAAATTTTAGATTCAAATTTTAGTGTTTTTAATATAAAAATAAACCATTAAAATATAAAAAATAAACAAAAATACAAAGCAATTTTTTGTGACTTTTATAAGATACAAATTTTAGTTTAAAAAAAATCAAAGTAATTAAAAAAAATCAAACAATTAAAAATCAAAATAACTAAAAGAAAAAAAACAAAATAATTAAAAACAAAAAAATAAGAATAAAAAATAAATAAAATCAAAACAATTAAAAAAAACAAAACAAATATAAAAAAATTTAAAAAATCAAAACAATTAAAAAACGTTTGGAGGATTATGCTTAGAGTTGGCATTAAAATCTATGCTTTCATTATGGTTGTATGCGTTTATGAGACATACTAATCTGTAGCACATGCTCTTTGTCATGCACAAGCAAGGAGACATTTGACACAAAGAGGGAGATGAGTTAATTTTCATGGTTATTACTTAAAAATGGATTATTATCAATTTTATGAATTGGACTGAAAATTATGCTTTTGATTCTCCTTAATCTGTTTCATTTGGCATTAATTTTTGCAAAGGAATCAGGAAGGGAATGACCATTTCTTATTGAACACACTTATGTTCTTTATGCCAAGTTTTTTTGCAGATTTCGGATGATCAACTGATCATTAAGGAAACTAATTGTGCGCACAATTAGTCTTCAAAAGACTAATTTCATGAGAAATTCTAAAGAACAAGTCCATGAACATAAACGAAATTTCCAGAAAATTACAAGTTCTTGCAACTTCTTGTAATAGCTTAATGGTTTGACATGTTTCATGACAGATTAGAAAATTCGAAGATTCGAGATTTGTTCCTAAATGTCCAAGGATGGTGAAAAACCTATCCACTCATGAATTCGAAGACTACAGGTGGCTAGTCAAACTCAGCTACTTTAGCAGAAATTCCCAAATTAATGAGCAAATTTGCTATTTTTGAGATTTTGCATGCCAAAATTCACTTTTTCCCAGCAAGAGTCATTATCCATTTCTCCTTATCCACATACATTTCATTACATTTTCATCAACCCTAACAAACACAATGAAGCTTAGTTACAAGCTTTTTGTTCCGCTTTACATATTCATTGTCACTTTCCTTTTCCCTACCCTTGCAAATAAAACCTTGCTTCCATACACCATTGAGTCCATAGTCCTTGAGTGTAAATATTTTTCTAAAAACACCGTGAAGCTTGCATGCCTTAAGGGTAAGCTATCATCTCGATAATCAAGGGAATACATCAATGTCCCTTGTTTGTTAGATCTTCTGATTATTTGACAACAACAAATTCATTCATACTTAGTGTTATACTCCTATAGCAATAGGTGTCATATTTCATGATTGACTGGTTGAGCTCTGTAATATGTTCATACTTTCCTTGCTGTAAAGTTTTCCATATTATCAAAAAATCAAAAAATTAAAAAATGTAAAGAGGGTATGCCCTAAAAGAAAAATCAAAGGGTAAAAAGAATAAAATGGTCAAAAGAAAAAAATGAGAAAAATGAACCCCAAAAAAGAAAGACCAGGAAAGTGTGCAAGTCCAAAATGCCACTACTTTTTCATTTTCTGCAAATAAAGCATTGTGTGCAGCTTGTTAAAACTTTATGCCGCAATTGATGAATGGCCAAACAACATAATCTTGGCCAGTTTATGTTTGAATTTCCTGTTTTAGAGATAGAGAATACAATTTGGCCAAACTTTTTAATCTTGGCAGATAAGTAGATAGGTAGAGAAGCAAAGAATATCAACTGTTTAATCTGAACCCTTGGATGTAATAAGTGCAGACTTAGGTAGGCTTACCATGAAAAGAAAAGAAAATTTGAGAGGGTTTGCCAGTGTAAAAGTGCACCCAAGAAAGAAGAAAAATGTTAGGCAAAATAGGCAGGGTAGGTAGACTGGTGTTGCAGAAACACACTTGTGATTGATTTTGTCTCTAAAAATGTGTGTTAACTTTCACCTCTATCACAAGTTCCATGACATTATTTTTGATGCAGCTCAAGCGAGGCAAATTTCATAACTAATCTCCCTTCATCTTTTTCCCCAAATCACTTGCTAATTTCCCCCCTCCAAGATTAAGGATCTATTCTTAATATCCCTAATAAGCCACTCCACTTCATCTCATTTCATAAAACATTGCCTAAGTAAAACCCTTTTTACTTAGAAAATTGGCAAAAACTCCTTGTAAAAACCCTTTTCCTCTCTTTTTAGCTTAAGTTTTCTGACATTATGGCTTAACACTTTCCATTTCATAAATTCATATTAACTTTAACTTTATTCCCTTGTAAATTAGTACCCTTCCCCAAATATAATAAAATCCCCAAATAATATATCCCGCTCCGGTTAACTATAATCATATCACTACTTAAAACAGGGCTTAATTAACCCCACGTTAATTAATAACCTAGCCTCAAACCAATAGAAACACACCCGAAACCATTAAAAAGCGGTTTATCATATCGAGCCCACACATTAAACCTCCGCCATATTCTGTGAGCGCCCACCGTTCGATCACCGCTCCACCATCCGACGGCCGATAATCAATATCACGCCACCCTTTTGACCGATGTTTAAGTCCTGGGGAAACGGTGGTTTTGGCGCTGTACCTTTGCCACGCGGCATGCTCCTGGGGCGATCGCTCACCTGCCGCCCGAAACTGCCCACGCCCAAAAGCGGTGCCGGCAAAACCATTTACCCCCCCCCCCCCCCCCCCCGCTGACGTCACTCTGCCACATCACCCCCTACTGATGTCACCACCATGTCATCTGTCTCGTACCTCCCACTGACATCATGCTTACATCATCCGTCCGTCAAATCATGATTTCCCACCAAAATTCATTTTGTCAATTAAAGGGTAAAAACATCATTTTTGCTATATTTTTCCAGCAAGAGGCACTCCAAGCATACAATCAACCGAGTTCACAGATCAGTTTCGACCGCCTCTTGACCATCAAAGCTACAAAAGCGAGCTCCTCAGCCTGTCGTTCAACCTGCATAGTGCAGTCTTCCTCTTTAAAAACCATGTCAAAACAACGCCGAGGGATTTCCAAGCTCGCAGAAGATACCAACAAAGATTTACAGGGATATTTTGCTACCCCAGCCAGTGGGAACCAGCAGAGATATCAATTGCAAATGAAAGACGGTGGGAAGACACCTTAGCAGTTCTATTTTTCCAGACAGCGGTGAGCAGGGGTCAGTTCAGCATTAAAGAGGATGAAAACAAGTCAAAGTGTATCAGTTCAAGCGTTAAAGTGTATTAGACGAGCATTGAAGACTGTCAAAAAAGAATTAAAAAGCAGTAGAGAAGAATTAAAGAGGGTAGATTAGAATTAATACCTCAGTTAAGGCAGGCAGTCGGCACAGAGCTACTTTAGAAGACAGCTGCTGGCTGAATTTAAATCCTGCCTCCAGCACAACATCAGTTATCTTTCTCGAGCCGCTTCTATGTTACTTGTAAACTAATTTAGGTTAAGATCTAGATATTATCTCACAACTTTTATGAGATATATGTTGTACATATTTTGTTGTATATATACCCCCTTCATTAGAGTTTTGAGGAGGTTGGGTGTGTGTAGATTTCATTAGACTTTGCTGTAATATTGAAATTTTGGAATAAAAAAGCTGTTGGAATCAAATTTTTTTTTGGCGTACTGGATGAAGAATTGAAGCAGAGGACCTGTCACAGAATTCTTGAATCAACCTCCGGATCAATAAGTCCCCTATATCTTGTGTTTTACAGTTTTCTGGTTTACTATATCATCTGTGTTTCATGATCTGAATGGTAAAGAAAAAGGTTAA
Organism: Pinus tabuliformis; assembly: GCA_031772625.1. NCBI lineage: Eukaryota > Viridiplantae > Streptophyta > Pinopsida > Pinales > Pinaceae > Pinus > Pinus tabuliformis. The sequence goes on along the minus strand of CM062815.1, from coordinate 812,289,848 downwards.
TTCAGAATTTGCTTAACTGCACTCTATTTTCAGTCTTTATTATTCTCAGTGTTTTCTTCAGAATTAGCATAAACAGTGAATTCTTAATTTCTCCTGTTTCCTGATTCTCTCATGTTGAATATTTGCTAAGGAATTCTTAACTGCTCCTTATCAGTAATCATCCATTTTCTCTCTTTCAATATGATTAAGGATTCTTAACTGCCCTTGACCCATTTGAGCCCATTCCATCTGATTCCAACCTTTAGTTGTTCCCTATTTGACTACCTTGCTCTGTGATGCCATCCTCTATTAAGAAACCAAATCCAAAAATCCTGTTTCTTTGACTCCATCATGCCCAATGGACTGAACTCTTCAGTTTTACTTCTCTGTTCTATTGAATCTCACCACCCAAACTCAAAACAAAACCCTTGAACTTCACAACTATCCTAACACCTTTAAAAATAAAGCTAAATCATAAAGAGAGAGCCCTCTCTGGATACAGATTAGCTAGATTCCATATCTAAAAGATTGGTCTGTGGTTACCTTAGTCGTATTCCCTTTCTTACAACTTTTGGGAACAACCTGAGTGATAACATGATTGGTGACCCCACTGGGGATCTGAAAAATTGTTTGTTACTATGGTTTGTTTCATAAGCTACAGATGGAGCCTGAAGTTAGCCAGGTAGCCTTTGAAACGCTTTTGCTTTGCAATTGCAAAAGTAAATAAAAGCTGCTTCAGTCTATCTTCGGTCTAGTTTATGTATTAAAATGTTAGTTTCAAATCCTTGATCAGTTCCTCTTTTTTCAATAAATCTTCAGAAAAGTTTAAAACTCCCACATCTAAAACCTCCTATAAGAGACTGGTTAAAGTTGTATTGTCAAAACTATTTCAAGACAAAACCAAAAACATACCTAGAAACTAGCTTCGGAAAAGATTCATTACACTATATCAAATCCTGATCCAAATCCTCCACCTATGTTTGAAAATCCTAATCTGATTCCTAGGATTCTTAGAAGTCAAAAGAGCCAAGAAAATTCTGCTAGTTCACACCTTGACAAACATTTCCAGAACCCCATTCAATCTGAACTTACCTCTGGAAAAACACCAAACCTTTTTTTGATTACTATAGCTTCTCCAAGTTCACCATCAACACCTCCAACCACCTTTTCCACTCCATCTACAGCACATGTTCCTATTGTTATCCCTACTCCTCTAGTTGTCACATCTATTTCTGCAACCATGGCAAACCGATATACTCCCCTGAACTTACCTGCCAATCTAGGGGCTATGCCTCAAGATTATCAAAGTAAAATCACCTATTTTGATGGTACTGGCACTTACACAGCTCAACAACATACCAAGAAAATGGCCTACTATTTTGAAAACTATGAGATTGATGATGATGATGTTAGAATGAAATTATTTGTTCAAAGTTTAACAGGAGATATGAGAACCTAGTTTAGAGCCCTCCCCGCAAACAGTATCAATGACCCACAAGCTCTTTATTAGACCTTCTTGAACAGATGGGAAAAGAAGAAATATCCTCTCCACATTTTATCAGAGTATGAAAACCTAAGAAGAGGCACACAAGAAATTGTCCAAGATTACTGTACCAGATTCAATAATATCTACAACGCTATTCCTCAAAATCTTAGACCTCCTCCAGATTTGGCTTTGATCAAATTCCATGATGCACTTGATTCTGATATGGCATACCAACTTATGGAAAGAGCTCCTCGAAACTTAGAAGAAATGCAGAGTATAGCTGTCAGCGTTGAGGCTAACCTAATATCCAAATGATCTAGAGCCAGAGCTGAAAGGAAGACACCTTTCAAAAAAGAACCTTTTGCCTTTGAACAGAAATTAGATGTAATTATTAAAGGAATGGACAGACTTGGATATAGAGTAGAAACAATTGAGAGAAAATCCCCTTGGGATGGTCAACCAAGCAACACTGGGAGAAATCCAAATTTCAGGAAGAACCAAAATCCTAACACTGGAAAGACAGGGCCTGACCAAAATATTAGGTCCCCATTTCAAGAAAATTATGCTGAAGCCTTAACCTCTGATGAACCAACAGAAGACACTCAAATTAATCTAATGGGACTTAACAATGAACAACAAATTTTCTTAACCCAACAGGATCAAGAAGCTAACATGGTGAAACAATTCCAAACTCAGTCAGGTGAATCATTTGACTTTAGGGAGGGATATGATACAACCATTTAAGAAGTCCACAAACAATATAATCTGAGGAGAAAAAGAATAGATGTCCTTGAAATTAACAAACAGAAAGATACCAAAGAGCCCAACAAAGGTAAGATCAATACCCCGCCTGTACATATTCTTGCTAGAACAGGTCCTAACCCAAATAATCCAATTGTGGAAGAGGTATCAGAAAATCAGCCACCTAACAGACAACCTTCCACTGATGTTTCTTCTAAAGAAAAACAAGAAGAACCTCTAGAACTTGATTTGGAAGAAACTTCAGCCCATAATCCCAGTCCTGAAGAAGACAAAAACGCAGAAAATTCACCTGTCTGAAATACAAGAACTCAGATCGAAAAACCTTTCAATCTTGAGACAGAAGTAGGCAAACCAAAGATAGTTGTTCCATAATTAGAATTAGCTAAACATGATGTCTACAGAAATCAAATCAGCAGATCACTCAAAATTTTTGGGAATGAAGATTTAGTAAACATTTTTGATGACCAGCCTGAACTGATATTTGGCCCTGAAGTAAATGGAAAAATAGCAGAGGGAGAAGTTCCTCTTTTCTATGTGGGTCTAAACATACATGATAAAATACTCCATAATGCCATGTTTGATTTTGGTGCTTCCCATAACTTAATGCCTAAATATGTAATGGAGAAACTTGACCTTGACATCACCAGGCCCTATAAAGATCTTTTCTCTTTTGATTCAAGTCAGGTCAAATGTTTGGGTTTAATCACAGACCTATGTGTGTCACTAGTCCAATATCCTGCCAAAACAATTTTAATGGACATAGTAGTAGCTGATATTCCACCAAAATATGGTATGTTATTGTCTAGATCTTGGGGTGCAAAACTTCAAGGATCTCTACAATTAGACATGGCTTACGCTACTATTTCAGTGTTTGGTCAAGCCAAGAGATTATACAGAGAAGCCCTTATGAAGTATGTAGTAAGTAGTCAAGAGAAACCTCAAAATTTCCCTATCTACTCAATACATTCAAATATGGATTCTTTTATCCTTTACAATGCTGAAGTTAATCCCCCACATGAAATGAAAGGTTTAACAGACAAAATAGAAAAATTGGCAAATGAAAGGTCTAGTGTCCGAATCCAAGAAAGTTTTGAAAATCATGAATTATTAGATAAATCAGAAGAAATTGAAAAACCAGATTTCCCTCTTAAACAGACCCCTGAAACTCCAGATACAAATTATGAACATGAAATCATGTGGTATTTGGAATTTTATGGTTCTGTGAACAAATTAGGAGTAGGGGCAGGAGTCTGGGTGAACAACCTTGAAAACAATCATGCAGAAGGTCATGCCTATAGATTAAACTTTAGATGCACTAATAATATGGCTGAATATGAAGCTCTATTGCTAGGTCTTAAACTGGTCAAAAAATTTGAAGCAACTAGAGTGTCAGTCCTAGGAGATTCTGATTTAATCATTCAACAGATAAAAGACAAGTTTTTGACAAATGATCCCAGATTGAGAGAGTACAGAGGCACATCTATAGATATCCTCAACACATTTCTAGAAACTCAGCTTGCCAAAATCATGAGAAAACATAGTTTGCAAGCTCACAACTTAGCAATTTTTGCCAGCACCTGTAAATTACCATTCGAACCAAATCATCAATTCACAACTAAAATTAGACACAGGGCAGCCATACCTGATAATGTGAAGAACTGACATGTGTTTGAAAGCGATAACCAGATCAACAATTTTTTAACCCTAGAAGAGGAATTTTCTAGCACTAATGCAGATGAAAATATGCTTACTAAGATTGATCCAAATTAGATAGAATCACACATTTCAGCAGAAAATGCAACTCGAATGTTTCATCCAACAAAATTTACCAAAGAGAAAATCCAGGATCTTAATGAAACAGATGTTGATGAGATTATTGAAGGAGAATCTGAAATTATCAATTAGAAAGACAATCATTTGCCTAAAGGATTAACTCCTTTGGAAGATCTCTTTGATTTCAACGATATTCCAAAGAAGCACCAGATGGAACCTCCAAAAGCATACATTAAAGACTACAATATAGGAACTGAACAAAATCCAAAAATGATAAAACTATCCAAATCTTTGCCCCCTGATCAAAAGATTAAATATGTTGAACTGATCAAAGAATTTCAGGATGTTTTTGCCTGGAGCTATGAAGACCTGAGATCTTATGACACCTCTGTAATTCAGCATACAATACCCCTCAAGGAAAATCAAAAACCATTCAAACAGAAACTCAGAAGAATAAAACCTGTACTACTTCCTTTAATTGAAAAAGAAATCAAATGAATGCATGATGCAGGGATAATTGCCCCAATTAGATTTTCAGAGTGGGTGTCTAATTTAGTGCCTACCAAGAAGAAAAAAGGAGAGATCAGATTATGTGTTGACTTAAGAAATTTAAACAAGGTTTCTTTAAAAGAAAACTACCCTTTACCTAAGATGGATCATATTTTACAAAGGGTAGTAGGTGCTTCTAGAATTTCACTTTTGGATGGGTTTTCAGGTTTTAATCAGATTCTAGTTCATCCTGATGACCAATAAAAGACTGCATTTACAACACCATGGGGTACATTCAAGTATGTAAAACTGCCTTTTGGACTTAAGAACGCTGGGGCAACCTTTCAATGAGCAATGGACATAGCTTTTGCAAAAGAAATTCACAATTTTCTGGTTGTATATCTAGATGACCTCAATGTGTTTTCCAAATCAGATCAGCAACATTTAGATCATTTGAGACAAGTGTTTTTAAAGTGCAGAAAATATGGTATTTCATTAAATCCTAAAAAGTATTTGTTTGGTCTAGAAGAGGGAAAACTGTTAGGTCACATCATCTCCAAAGATGGCATCAGAATTGATCCTGCTAGAATAGAAGCTATTTTGCAAATATCCCAGTCCAGAAATGTCAAAGAACTTCAAGCTTTCTTAGGGAAGATTAACTTTTTGAGAAGATTCATATCTAATTTGGCTGAATTAATTAGATTGTTGAAAAACACGTTGAAAAATGATTCAAAGGTTAAATGGACAATAGAAGCCAAACAAGCATTCGAAGAAATCAAAATGGCTTTAACCAGAACACCAGTCCTTACCAGTCCAAATTTCGACAGAGACTTCATAATCTTCTCATTCGCATCAGAACACACCATAACAGCTGTTTTACTACAAAAAGATGATCGAGGATGTGAAAAACCCATAGTCTGTTTCAGTAAAGCACTTAGAGATGCACCTCTGAATTACAAAATCATGGAAAAACAGGCTTATGCTCTTGTGAAAGCTATTCAAGACTTCAGAGTCTACATACTGTACTCACATGTAATAGCTTATGTACCAAATGTTGTTGTCAAAGATATCCTGATTCAGGACGGAATTGAAGGCAAAAGAGGTAAATGGATTGCTAAGATATTGGAGTATGACATTGAAATAAAACCTACAAAGATGATAAAAGGACAGGGATTAGCTAAAATCATGACTGAAGCAAACTTTCAAGCGTTAGATATTAATGAACTGGATAACGAACAGGAGATGGCGACTCCACAAATCAGCTAGGCCTTCTTAGAATCACCTTGGTATGCTAATATAATTCATGTATTATTAAACCTGTAGGCTCCTACAGGGTTATCCAGAACAAAGAAAAGGTTTTTAAAGATGAAAGCTTCAAAATTCTGTATTTTAGATAATGCTCTTTTTTGGAAAAATCATGAATGCATTCTATTGAATTGTTTAACAAAAGAATAAGCTAACAAGGTTCTCAAAGAATTTCATGCAGGGGACTGCGGTGGACACATGTACTGGAAATCAACTGCAGACAAAATCCTAAGGGCTGGATTTTACTGGCCAACCTTGTTCGCTGATGTAAAGAAGTTTGTCACTGCTTGCCACAAATGCCAAATTTTTGAAGGCAAAAGAAAACTGTTACCGTTACCTTTGAGACCAATTTCCACTAAAAAGCCTTTTCAACAATGGGGTTTGGATTTCATTGGAGAAATCCATCCTCCCTCTTATGGCGAACATAAATGGATTCTTACTACCACAGACTATTTCACCAAATGGATGGAATCCATTCCTTCTAGACAAGCCAATGATACAGTGATTCTAGGATTCTTAGAGACCAGCATCTTATCTAGGTTTGGTTGTCCCGAAAAGATCATAACTAATAATGTTGCTGCCTTCAAGTCCAAGAAACTGATAAATTTCTGCAGCAGATACCATGTCACTTTAGGACATTCTACAACCTATTACCCTCAAGGTAATGGTCTAAGTTGAGTCTTCCAATAAAATCCTGATCAATATTATTAAGAAACTGTTGGAAGAGAACAAGAAAAACTGACACAAGAAACTCATAAATGCACTATGGGCAGACAGACTTACCACAAAGAGATCAATTGGAACAAGCCCTTATGAGTTGGTGTATGGCATGAGGCTGTGTTTCCTTCATCTTTAGGAGTTCCTATGATGAAATTGCTGCAAGAAGCTCAGGTGGAACCCAATAACATTCAAAGAAGAATAAATCAGACCATCCATTTGCAGCAAACCAGAGAAGAAGTGCACCGAAGATCCCAAGTGTTACAAGAAAAGCTCAAGAAAATATCTGATAAAAGGACCAAAGTAGAAGACTTCTACATTGGAGACAAATTTTTAAGGTGGGATTCTAGAAGAGAAGACAAAGGAAAACATGGGAAGTTTGAATTCCTGTGGAAAGGGCCATTTATCATTCAGGCATTGCAAGGGAACAATACTTACTTTCTGAAGAGCCTGGATGGTACAGAAACAGAAGATGGACCAGTGAATGGTTGAATGCTCAAACATTACTTTGATCCAGTTTGTTGATATATGCTGACTCTAACATGTACATATGAAAATTCAGATTCAACAACTTGAAAGAAGTGATCAGTTTGTTTATTCCAGCAATGAGAATGAGGAGGAAAGTGCAGTAAATGTTGAAATCAATGAAGGAACTTTACCATTTTGTTTTTGCCTCATTTCAGTTTATCAGAGCCCCAAAATTCCATTGAATATTAGATTGCAGAAGAAGACTTGGGAGCACGAACAAATAATCCAACTAAAAGCTATCCAAAATAGATGTATAGTTGTTTGAATCAGCGCAAGAAATAGTGTATATATTTTTTACACGATCCTTTTGTACAGTTTTTAGATTCAACAAAGGAAGATTTCAGAGCACAACAAAAGTTACTTATAAGGCCATCTGACCTACTGTTCTTGACTTTCCACCAGGGAAATCCATCCCCAAGTGGAGCCATTATTATACTCCTATAGCAATAGGTGTCATATTTCATGATGAACTGGTTGAGCTTTGTAATATGTTCATCCTTTCCTTGCTGTAAAGTTTTCCATATTATCAAAAAATCAAAAAAGTAAAAAATTTAAAGAGGGTATGCCCTAAAAGAAAAATCAAAGGGTAAAAAGAATAAAATGGTCAAAAGAAAAAAATGAGAAAAATGAACCCCAAAAAAGAAAGACTAGGAAAGTGTACAAGTCCAAAATACCACTACTTTTTCATTTTTTGCAAATAAAGCATTGTGTGTAGCTTGTTAAAACTTTATGCTGCAATTGGTGAATGGCCAAACAGCTTAATCTTGGCCAGTTCATGTTTGAATTTCCTGTTTTAGAGATAGAGAATAAAATATGGCCAAATTGTTTAATCTTGGCAGATAAGTAGATAGGTAGAGAAGCAAAGGAGCTCAACTATTTAATCTAAGCCCTTGGATGTAATAAGTGCAGACTTAGGTAGGCTTACCATGAAAAGAAAAGAAAAGTTGAGAGGGTTTTCCAGTCTAAAAGTGCACCCAAGAAAGAAGAAAAATGTTAGGCAAAATAGGCAGGGTAGGTAGACTGGTGTTGTAGAAACACACTTGTGATTGATTTTGTCTCTAAAAATGTGTGTTAACTTTCACCTCTATCACCAGTGCCATGACATTATTTTTGATGTAGCTCAAGCAAGGCAGATTTCATAACTAATTTCCCTTCATCTTTTTCCCCAAATCACTTGCTAATTTCCCCCCTCCAATATTAAGGATCTGTTCTTAATATCCCTAATAAGCCACTCCACCTCATCTCATTTCATAAAACATCGCCTAAGTAAAACCCTTTTTACTTAGGAAATTGGCAGAAACTCCTTGTAAAAACCCTTTTCCTCTCTTTTTAGCCTAAGTTTTCTGACATTATGGATTAGCACTTTCCATTTCATAAATTCATATTAACTTTAACTTTATTCCCTTGTAAATTAGTACCTTTCCTCGTATTATGTATATATATAAAATCCCCAAATAATATATCCCGCCCCGATTAACTATAACCATATCACTGCTTAAAACAGGGCTTAATTAACCCCACGTTAATTAATAACCTAGCCTCGAACCAATAGAAATGCGCCCGAAACCATTAAAAAGTGGTTTATCATACCAGGCCCGCGCATTAAACCTCCGCCATATTCTATGAGCGCCCACTGTTCGATCACCGCTCCACCATCTGAGGACCGATAATCAATATCGCGCCACCCTTTTGACTGATGTTTAAGTCCCGGGGAAACAGTGGTTTTAGCGTCGTACATTTGCCACGCGGCACGCTCCCGAGGTGATCGCTCACTTGCCGCCCGAAACTGCCCAAGCCCAAAAGCAGTGCAGGCAAAACCATTTACCACCCCCCCGCTGGCGTCACTCTGCCACATCACCCCCTGTAGACGTCACCGCCATGTCATCTGTCTTGTACCTCCCGTTGACATCATGCTTACGTCATCCATCCATCAAATCATGATTTCCTGCCAAAATTCATTTTGTCAATTAAAGGGTAAAAACATCATTTTTTCTATATTTTTCCAGTAAGAGGCGCTTCGGGCATACAATCAACCGAGTTCACAAATCAGTTTCAACTGCCTCCTGACCATCAAAGCTACAAAAGTGAGCTCCTAAGCCTGCCATTCAACCTGCATAGTGCAATCTTCCTCTTTAAAAAACATGTCAAAATAGCGCTGAGGGATTTCCAAGCTCGCAGAAGATACCAACAAAGATTTACAGGGATATTTTGCTACCCCAGCTAGTGGGAACCTGCAGAGACATCAATTGCAAAGGAAAGATGGTGGGAAGACACCTTAGCAGTTCTATTTTTCCAGACAGCGGTGAGAAGGGGTCAGTTCAGCATTAAAGAGGATGAAAACAAGTCAAAGTGTATCAGTTCAAGCGTTAAAGTGTATCAGACGAGCATTGAAGACTGTCAGAATAGAATTAAAAAACAGCATAGAAGAATTAAAGAGGGTAGATCAAAATTAATGCCTCAGTTAAGACAGGCATTCGGCGCAGAGCTACTTCAGAAGATAGATGCCATTCGAATTAAAAGCTTGCCTCCAGCACAACATCAGTTATCTTTCTCGAGCTGCTTCTATGTTACTTGTAAAATAATTTAGGTTAAGATCTAGATATTATCTCACAGCTTTTATGAGATATCTGTTGTACATATTTTGTTGTATATATACCCCCTTCATTAGAGTTTTGAGGAGGTTGGGTGTGTGTAGATTTCCTTAGACTTTACTATAATATTGAACTTTTGGAATAAAAAAGATGTTGGAATCAAATTGTTGTGTGGCCTACTGGATGAAGAATTGAAGCAGAGGACCTGTCACTGAATTCTTAAATCAACCTCCGGATCAATAAGTCCCCTATATCTTGCGTTTTACAGTTTTCTGGTTTACTATATCATCTTTGTTTCATGATCTGAATGGTAAAGAAAAAGGTTAATTCAGAATTTGCTTAACTGGACTCCGTTTTTAGTCTTTATTATTCTCTGTGTTTTCTTCAAAATTAGCATAAATAATAAATTCTTAATTGCTCTTGTTTCCTGATTCTCTCATGTTGAATATTTTCTAAGGAATTCTTAACTACTCCTTATCAGTAATCATCCATTTTCCCTCTTTCAATACGATTGAAAGATTTTTAACTGCCCTTCACCCATTTGAGCTCATTCCATCTGATTCCAGCCTTTAGTTGTTCCCTATTTGACTACCTTTCTCTATGATGCCATCCTCTGTTAAGAAACCAAATCCAGAAAGCCTGTTTCTTTGACTCCATCATGCCTAATGGACTAAACTCTTCAGTTTTACCTCTCTGTTCTATTGAATCTCACCACCCAAACTAAAAAAAAACCCTTGAACTTCATAACTAGCCTAACACCTTTAAAAATAAAGCTAAATCGTAAAGAGAGAGCCCTCTTTGGATATAGATTGGCTAGATTCTATATCTAAAAGATTGGTCTGTGGTTACCTCAGCCGTATTCCCTTTCTTACAACTTTTGGGAATAACCTGAGTGATAACACTTAGAAAGATGTGTTCGGCACATCTTGACTCTCATCCACATCAAAGATGGGAGCTTTCGTGTTGACTAGTGGCATCCATCAACAACCACTAAGTTAACAATTTCTTGTTATGTTCGACACTGAAGTGTTTATTCACATGACAAGAATTATGCCAATGAGCGTTGAAGACATGAAGACCAATCATTTTGTAGCAGAGGAAGCAGAATTACTTTCATTACTTTTTAGTTTTTGATGTAAATGACTTGAGTATGAGTCAATACATAAGGCTTGGGGGAAAGTGTAAATTCTAAAATTTGTGTACCTTCCAAGCCTTATACATTTCCAGCCGCATTCAATAGCAGATTCCGAACATTCAATAGAATATCCAACAACAGATTTAGCAGCAGATGCGACAACAATAAAAGATTCACTTTTTCGATTTCATCCACCATTTTCACAACCAAGTAAAGGAGACTACGATCATAATTTTGCGGCCACACGTGCACAACTCTCATCCATTTTTGAAAGGGTAAGTCGATATTTTCTAACTTTTAACCATTTAATTCCTTGAAAGCTAGAATAATAATTTTTGGAAAAAAAAAACTTCCTTTCCTCATTTCACAAAATTGCCAAAACCATCAGTTTGGGGGTGGGGTATACATTTACATTCATACTTTGTCACCTTCATATTTTTCCCTATTCATATATCACATTCTAAAACCCACATACTTTCAAAATATATTTACTATTACATCATCATGAGCATAAAAATGGATTTGTAAAAAGTATTTAAAAGTTAATTGGATGCCAACACAATCATGGTTGTTATGCAATAACCAACCATGATGCATTCCAACAAAATACTTTGCGATAAAAATCAAAATATAATTATGCAAATATCATACATTAAAATTGCATGCAACGAACAAAATATGGTTGACACATAAGAACCAACCAAGTTGCAATTCATCAAAAACACTTTGCAAAAGTTTAAGCCAAAGCTCAAGTATCAAAAAGTAATGTAATAGATTGCATGAGGACATGTAATACCTTCAGTTTGGAAGTATGTTGGGCCTAAGAGTTATCCTTAAAATACATCCACTTTCACTCCATTCACGCATTTTCTCACCTCTATTCCACCACCATGTCACCACATCAGCTTCACTTTCATCATTACATGGGTTACCATTGTGTTTTCCAAAATATGATTAATTCTTAGTATTTTTAAGAGAATTTGTGGTTAAACTTTAGAAAATAATATCCATATATTTATACCTAACAATTATAATGAGTTTGTTGACATGAATAGGTACAAAGGAAGCTTCTAAGGCACCCTTATGTGGCACTCTATGTTCAAATTCGAATTTGAGGAGATCATGGACCTCATGGATAAGATCATGGACCTCGTGGAGAAGATCATGGAGGATAGGGTTATGTGTCATCATTGGTTGAGAGATATGTGTATTTGAATAGGGAATAGTGGATCCACATTTATGAGTTTGTTATCATAACTTCTGTATAAATAGAAGTGTTATCTCCTTCATTTGTAATATTAATTTTGCTTAGAATTTAGAAACTTAGTCCTTCATTTGTAATTTTAGATTTTAGGATCATTGTAATGGATATTTAGAATCTCTTGGAATGTAGAACTTGGAGCTTGTAATTGTAATTTGCAATTGATGATAAATAAAGTGGATTGGATTTTCTTCTACATTTGACTTCTTTCTAGGTGTGCTTGTGGAGCTATGGAGGGTCCCCATTTCCTCACTTGCATACTTGTTTTGGTATGGTAAGCTTTAATTTATGTTTTTAATTTCATTAGTTTAAAGATCTTGATGCTGGAAATATAAATGAATAGTCTCTTGTAAGAGAGATTTAGTATTTCCTGTAATCAATTTGAATTAAGTTTAAATGCCTAGATTTATTAGTTTATTGATTAAGATGGTTAGAAATATTAATGAATAGACCTCCTGTAAGGGAGCTTTGGTATTTCTTCACCTAGCTTAATTTAGTTTGTCTCTAAGTCCATATATATTGGACGATCCTTGAAGTTTACTTACCGAGATTGAAAGTAAATGAAACTCTAATTTTCATCCTCATTTTAGACCCAACACGTACCTAGCACAATCATAGACTAGGGTGCATCTGTTAGCATCCTGTACTCAACTACTTGGAAAGCTTTAGATTCTCCCCAGCTTGTCGCCATCACCCAGAATTTGTTAGCTTTTAACAGAGGAACCAATAAACCTTTAGGGATCCTTCCTAAGTTACCTATTACTTTGGGAGGAAATATTTTCTATATAGACGTGATGGTTGTCTGTTATGAAACCAGCTCACAAAAATATAGAAAAGATAGATGAACGCCTTAGAAATAAGCCTCTTCGACAGGGCAACCTCCTTTACATTACACAAATGAACAATTCTTGGATGATACAAATGACAAGACCTCCTTTCTATATATTGGAGTCTAAGGGGTCATAATATAATCAGAGCCGACATAACAATAATAATGTAAGGGCACAATAATAACAATAGTGGGTTTCTATGGAGCACAATAATAACAATATGGGGACTAAATGGGTACAACAATATAATAAGGGGGTTGCACTAATAACAATAAGGGGTTACACTAGTAGTATAGGAGCCTAACATGCCCCACTCCTTCAAAAAGTTTTGTCCTCAACGCTTAAGTAGTTCTTGATGCTTCTGTATAAAATTATTGTCCTTCCATGTGAAATCTACAACAAGTAAGTTCTTCCACTTGATGAGATGCTTTGAAATTGATCAATTTCATAGCTATTGACTTCTCCGTTCTGTAAATGCTTTAGGTTCTAATATTCTTTTTCCTTCATTGTCAAGTTCTGGCAATATTGTTGGAACTAGGATATTCAGAAACTTTTGAATGATTTCCCACCCTACTTCACCATTCTTCCATTCATACCTCCCTTTGTTTATCAAATTTGGTTGGATAATTGTACCAACCTCTACCATTTCTGCAACCATATGTTCAATTTCAATCCTTTGGGCATATGGATATCTATAAGGCTTGACGTTTGGAGGAACACATCCTAGAATAAAATGACTAGCATGATCATGATCACGAATACGTGGGAGACCTTTGGGAGTCTCAAATACCTTGGAATGATTGTCCAAGAATTTTTGGATATCTGCAAAAATACATGATTTCGATGTGCGAACAATTAGCGAACATAATTGTACAATTACGCCTCGTTGTTCTTTCTTTAGAAGCTTTGTCATTCCATCAAAGTTGATTATCTTTCTCAGTTTCCCTGTGATACCCCTTAATTCAACTTCCTTTCCTTCCGAAGAAAATTTCATAAAACGTTATTGAAAATTAAAAGCTATTGCACCTAAAGATTGTAGTCATTGGACTCTTAGTACAACATCAGCACCACCCATTGGAACAGAAAACATTTGGCTATTCAATACATATTCTCCCAGGGATATTTTGATATTATGGCACTTTCCAGAGAAATTTATGGTTCCTCCACTTACAACCATCACTTGACACTCTGTTGCTGGATCTAGGAAGTAACTCAATTCCTTGGCTATATTACAAGTAATAAAATTATGAGTACTAGCCGAATCAATCAACACTATTACCTTTTTCTTCTTGATATTTCCTTCTATCTTTACAGTTTGAGGAGTGTAATTCCAACGAATGCATCACAAGATATGATCAGATTCATTTCTTCTTTCTCTGGGGTTGGCTCCTAGTGAGTATCCTTTTCTTTTGATGTTTCTTGATACTTTTCTTCCTGATATTTCACTATTTGAACCTTCTTCTTCTTGATATGTCCTTCTATCTTGGGAGTTCGGGGAGTGGTAATTTCTTCTAATACTTTACAATATATGGTCAGATTCATTTCTCGATGCTCGATGTGATCTTTCACTTCTTGAACATTTTTCTTCTTGATATGTCCTTCTATCTTGATAGTTTGAGGAGTGGTAATTCTAGCCAATGCATTACAAGATATTTTTGGATTCATTTCTTCTTTCTCGATGTGATCTTTCAATTCTTGAACCTTTTTCTTCTTGATATGTTCTTCTATCTCAAGAGTTTGAGGAGTGGTAATTTTTGCCAATGCTTTACAAGATATGACCAGATTCATTTCTTCCTTCTCTGGGGTTGGGTCTTGGCGCATATCCTCTTCTTTTGATATTTCTTGATCATTTTCTTCCTCCTCTTCATACTATATGTAAAATAATTTCTTCGCAACACACTTATGACCTTTATTGCATTTTCTATCACAATTGTAACAAAGCCCTTTTTTCTTTTTTCTTCCAATTGTTGTGGTGTAACCATTGTAGGTTGTGGAAGGCTAGGAGAAACAACACTTCCATTATTATAGTTGTGAGGGGTAGACTTCCTTGTTGCCATAATTTTACTTTCCACTTTATAACAAAGCCCTTTTTCTCTTTCCCATTGTTGTGGTGTTGCTCTAAAGAAGGTGTTGCTCTTTGTATCCTCATAATATGCTATCATTTCCTCCAGGAAAATTGACCACGTAACAAGTTGTTTACGAGAACAAAGACCTTTATACCATAAAAATTGATCTGGTTCTAAATATGAAGATGCAATACATACCTTTTGTAACAGTGGTACACCATGTAGATCAAAATATTGCTCCATCTGAAGTATCCAATTTACCAAATCCTTGCCATCAAACTTCCTCATATCGCCTTTTCTTGATTTTAGGAGCTCGATCTTGAAATTACTATAACTCTGTAATTTCGGTTCTTCTAGTTCTGAAATTACGACCTATAGTAGCCCTCTACGTCCTATTTCCAATGCCACTAGTCTGATCGAATTTAGATTCTCCAAGAAAGAGTTATTCACAATCTCCCATGATGACCTGATTATATACCTTTTCAGAAGAGTGAACTTGTACAAAGTTCCATGTGTCACTATGTTAACTTTAGGATCTAAAAAATATACACAGGAAACTACAGTCCATCCTCTTTTTGTAACTTCTAACGAAATTTCAATCTGATGCTCAAAACAAATGTTATGACGATTTTCCCCAGGTCACCTGTTTGGAATGTAATTCAGGAGTCTAGAAAAAGACCAACTTCCTCAGATCATATCTCCACAAATATAGCACGAAAATATCTGAAATTTGAACCTGAGATTTAAAACAATTTCAAACCAAATGGGTTTTTTTTAGCGTTTGAAACATCATAGAAAAAAAGGTATAGCGCAAATGCCACAATGACCTATTTGGAGCAGCAAAACCCTAGAATCCAAAGCTCTAATACCAAATGTTATAAAACCAGCTCACAAAAAGATAGAAAAAATAGATGAACGCCTTAGATATAAGCCTCTTCGAGGGGACAACCTCCTTTAAATTACACAAATGAACAATTCTTGGATGATACAAATGACAAGACCTCCTTTCTATATATAGGAGTCTAAGGGGTCATAATATAATCAGAGCCGACATAAAAATAATAATGTAAGGGTACAATAATAACAATAATGGGCTTCTATGGGGCACAATAATAACCATATGTGGACTACATGGGTACAACAATATAATAAGGGGTTACACTAGTAGCATAGGGGCCTAACATTGTCCAAGGCCCTTTATATTTTAATCTACTCCTTGGCCGTGACTATGTTTATGTCATGGGAGCTCTTGTCTCTTCTCTCTTTCGAGTGATGTGTTTCCCGCATGAAGGAAGCATTGTGATCATTGATTGACTTACATTCATTGGTCCTGAATCAAATCCCAATCAACCATCATCCCTAAATGGTTCTCAATTTCAAGTAGTATCACCTCTGCCACATGTTAATTACGTGGCCACCTGTTCCATGCTCACATCTACTGATGATCTAGTAGGTGATGTGGTACATCATGTACTGAGGGTGTTGGAACCCAAATTTTCATTTGGATCCCTAGACATGTATCCCTTCCAGAATTTTTTCTCCCACCTAATGAGAGCCTCTTGGAAGCCATGGCCTCTTTTGGTCTGTGATCAATTTTTTGGAGCAGAGTTCCTTGTCTTGTGTCAATCTCGTTAAAAAATGAAACACGGGCCATGAGGATAATTCTTTTACTATGTCAACCTCATTAGAAAATGAAATAGGTCTCCATGAGCAAATTTATTTTACTTGAATCAAGCTCGGTTAAAAATGAAATGAGGTGTCATGAGCATGGTTCTTTTCCTGTGTCAAGTGTCTAGTCAATTTAACGTCTTAAATTGCTCTACATAAATTATTAATCTGGGTATTATAAACTGATGAAGTGTGGTGCACCATATGTGCTTAGTTAACCTTTTTCTTATTTCGTTGTTTTATAGATTTTATTTTGTTTTGGGGTTTTGTTCTTGTTGATCTCCTAAGGTGTCTAATGCAAATGGAAATCCTATTCTAAGGTTTTAAGAATACTTTTAAAGGTCAAGTATGGATGTAGATTTCAAGACAAGGTTTATGTCCCTAATGGTAACTTTCAAAACTTAGCACTTCAAAAGATCTCAAAACATGTTATTGATGAAATTAGTACTTAAAAAAGGATGGAAATGTGCTGCTATTCAAATCAAACAAATGATTAACTATTGATCATGAAATTACTATCTCTGTTGTTTATCTAAATACAAAAATAAAAGTTAAGCTATTGCACTCAACAAATCAAAAACTGCAAACTAATAAAAGTAAAATCAAATCACGTCATTCATAGTTCGATAGCTCGCCAGGTAGTCTAAGCTATGGCTTTAGGAGATAACGTCAATGATATGAGGAATTTGATATCTAATTACAGAAAAATAAAGCCAAAATCAAATCACATCATTCATAGTCTGATATCTCGCCAGGTAGTCTAAGCTATGGCTTTAGGAGATAACGTCAATGATATGAGGGATTTGATATCTAATTGCAGAAAAATAAAGCTAAAATCAAATCACATCATTCATAGTCCGAT
Source organism: Pinus tabuliformis (assembly GCA_031772625.1). Classification (NCBI taxonomy): domain Eukaryota; kingdom Viridiplantae; phylum Streptophyta; class Pinopsida; order Pinales; family Pinaceae; genus Pinus; species Pinus tabuliformis. The sequence continues at coordinate 812,272,396 of CM062815.1, read as the reverse complement.
AGATCGCCACGTAGTATAAGCTATGGCTTTAGGAGATAACGTCAATGATATGAGGAATTTGATATCTAATTGCAGAAAAATAAAGCTAAAATCAAATCACATCATTCATATTCCGATAGCTCACTAGGTAGTCTAAGCTATGGCTTTAGGAGATAACGTCAATGATATGAGTAATTTGATATCTAAACTAACTAACAAAGAAAATGAATAAGAATGAAATCAAAGCATAACTGAAATTGAAAAGCTAAAAAAAACAAAGTCAGCAGAGAGGCAAATCTCATGTCACTATTTGATGCAAAAACATGTAAAGAAAAACTAATCTACATTCAACCGGTTGAACACACTTACATGAATTAAAATTACATGAATGGAAAAAATAATCTATCAAACTTGAAAGCAATCAAATGACATAATGAAATCAAAGCAAAATTACAAAATGAAATCTACTCTACCTTACATTCTAATATGCTCCATGACATCTACTTCACATCTCCTTCCATGTTGAGAACATCAAAGCTTTATTCAAATTCTTCAAAATTACAAAGTACAACAAAGCTCTCCAAAGCTTTCAAAAGCCCCAAGGAAGAACTACAAACTCCAAGCTAATCTAAGACTCACAAGCTAAGCTCTAAACTCTAAGCTAACAAATGAAGGAGAAATATCTCCTATTTATACAAAAAGATGAGAAGCCATCTCATTAATGAGAGTCCATGAATCTCTCCCTCTACCTCTAGAGTCCTAATCAAAATAGGAACTAATAAGACACATGTCTTCTTAGAGTTTCAATATAATTAGGAGATGTGACACATATCCTCATGATCCCATGATTCTTTCCACTCAACTTCGAATTTGGCCTTAGAGTGCCACATAAGGGTCTTCTAGAAGTATCATTTTGACCTACACATGTCAACAATCTCAACCCACTTGTTAGGTATAAGCATATGCACATTATTTTCTAATTTTTAACCACAAATTCACTTAAAAAGGCTAAGAATTAATAAAGTTTGGAAAAACATAAATGTGGCCCAATGATAATGAAAGTGGGATGAATGTAGTGACATAGTAGTGAAATGGAGGTGAAATGGAAGTGATATAATGGACATAATAGTGAAAGTGTAATGGAAATGAATGACATTTTCAAGACCCAACATACCCCCCAACTGAAGTTATTGCATGTCCTCATGCAATATATATTACATTAACTCTTTTGATCCTTGAGCTTTGGCTTAACTTTGCATGATATCATTTGATAACTTCATATTTCTGCAAAGTGTTTTACTTGAATTGCAACATGGTTGGTTCTTGTGTTACAACTAATTTTTTTGATATTGCATTCTATTTTGATTTTTGAACTTTGCATAATGATATTTTGATTATTTTTGTAAAGTATATCTTTATTAGATTGCATGATGGTTGGTTCTTGTGTGACAACCATGATTTTGTTTGTATCCAATTTATCCTTTAAGCACTTTTTTGGAAAGCCATTGTATGCTCATAATAGCAATGTAATAGTTAATATATGTTGGAAGTATGTGGGTTCCTGAGTATGATATGAACATGGAAAGATATGAAGATGAATGTATTCCCCCCCAACTGATGGTATTGACAATTTTATGAAATGAGGAAGAGAAATGTTTTTCCAACAATTACCATTCTAGCTTTTTATGGAATTCTATGGTCAAAAGTTAGAAAATGACGTACCTTAACTTACCCTTTGGAATGGATGAGTTGGATGTGTGGTGGCTGCAAAATTCTGATCATATTCTTCTTCAAGTGGCTAAACAAGAGGAGTCATGGATAAAGGGATAATATGACTTTTTATTGCTTCTACTAAAACTTGCTGAATCTGCTCCAAAATGTTGAAAATAATAGTCTTCATGTCTTCAAAACTCATTGGCACAATTCCTACTATGTGAAAAGATGGTCTGATGTCAAACATAGTAGGAAATTGTTGACTTAGTGGCCATTAATGGATGCCACTAGTCAACACGAGAACTCTCACCATTGATGACAATGAGAGTCAAGATGCCCAAACACATCTTGCTAAGTACGAATGATTTTGCTGATGTCGAGTCACCTAGAAGATCTGACGAACAAGGGACATTAATGTATTCCCATTGTTTTTCAGCATGAGAACTTGCCATTAAGGCATGCAAGCCTCAAGGTGTTTTTACAAAGAACTTAGACTCAAAGGACTATGGACTCAATAATTTGCATTGAAGCAGGGCTTATTTGCGAAATGAAAATGACAAGAAATGGAAGATGAAAATGGAAGATGGCAATGGAGAGTAGAAATGGAAATGGGCAATAAGCATGTGAATGAGCCTCTTGTTTTTATTTGTGGGTTATGAATGGACAAAAATATATGGAAAGTGTATGTGAATGTAAATGGAAAATATGGAGTGAAATGAGGTGAATATTTTATTATGAAGTATGGATGTGATGGAGACAATAGTATCTGAAAGTTTTTCAAGTGTTTGGATCTAATTTTGCATCAGCATATTTCCTCTTTGTTGCTGATCATCCTCTTATGAAACAAATTGGCCTCTTAGAGAGACACCATTCTCTTGTAGTAATTTGTCCTTCCTCCTGGAACCTGCAAAAACAATAATACTTCTTCTGCAATGGAATGTAATATTATCAAAGGAGAGAAGTGATCAATCTCTCTAGTTATGATATTTACACATAAAACTAAGAATTTGTATTAATGAAACAAGTTCTCAAAGGAAAAATCAAAAGAATTTATACCTTCTTTGGAATTGGTGCCCCAAGTTGAATGTTGCTTCTTTTCAGCAATTTATTTCATTATTTTCCATTTCAAACTCTAATGATGGATTTCTCATTGTGTAGATCTTGTTGAGATCTTTCCAACGATACTTGAATCATCAAAATCTGATTTTGTATGAGAAAGTTAGGCTGATTTGAACAATGAGGTTTTTCAGCTGCAAAATTGGAGAACAGCTGCGGAATTGGACTTTAGCTGCGGAATGTCGACGGTTTCTGTAGCTAAAAATCTTGAATAAAAAGTTAGCCATTCATCTTTCATCATCAGTCCAAAATTAATCAATACTTTCAGAAAAGTGAGCAAATAACTTATTCATTTCATTGATTCAAAATTATTATTTTTTTCTTGACATGCAACGACTTAGTGTGGCGACTTAGTGATAACACACAACTTGACTTCCCTTTGACCGGGGTCTTTTTCATCAAATTGGATCAAATGAATAGGACACCATCCATGTACTGACATTTTCCCAGCTACCCATGTGGCTCGTTTTGTCTCTCGACACTTGTAACCTATAGAAGTAATAAAATGGTTGCGGAATTGCCAGTTAGCTGTGGAATCAGGCTGCATTCCGCAGCTAAAAGACAACCAACCATTAGTTTTACACATATTTTAGATACTTGTGTCGTGCATAGCTTTTTCTATTTTCCACACTTTCTTGTGGAGTTTCTGCAACCTTAAAAGTTAGTGATTCATCTTTAAAACAGAGATTTTCAGTTGAAACAAAACCAACCAAAATGATATTGATCCCTTCTCTAACTAAAAATGCCAGTGTTACTACACAATAAGCTTCAGGCTTCCCATACAAACAGTAGATAAAGTTTGATAAATAATCAAGGATACTAAGGTCATGCTTGATAATAACATAGTTGTTTGGCCTGAGCACGGACTGGACTATTTGTGCAGTTTCATGCTGCAATGATATGTTGTTTTGAATCCACATATGCATATACTGAGCCATAGCTCATGTTTTAAGACAACTCCAAGGAATATCGAGGCGATAATTCTAAAAACAATCAACACAACTACCTGCATGGGATTTATTCCATTTTGATACTTCTTTTTCCTCTCTGGTATTTCTAGGCAACTAATGTAATTAGAGGCAATTTTGGGTTTAACTCACAGGAAATATACATGAACAGAATGTGAGTGAGTTTTCGAATGGCCTCTGCATCGAATGCCAAGAAGCTCTATGCCACGTCTATTAGTTGGTTGTGTATCCAATTAATATTGTTGTTAACAGGTGTTACGTCTATTAGCAAAGAGCCATATCCAATTAGAATTGTTGTTAACAGGTGTTACGTCTATCAGCAAAGAGCCGTATCCAATTAGAATTGTTATTAATCGGGAAGTGGCAGAGTAGGTGTTAGACGGGTGGAAAAAGGTGGGAGATGTATAATCAGCAAACAGTTAATTATCATCACACCATTGATTTCAAATCAGAAGCAGTCGAAAATCAACTGTCAGTTAATTAATTCAAATCCCGTTTTTTCCTCGCGGCCTGCAAAAATGGGCTTCAAAGAACCAAGAAATTCTCCCAAACCGCCACAAATTTCTTAAAACAGTTTTTGGGTTATCTAATTGACCCTACTGCCGAAAAAACCCATGTTTTATTTTTCTCAAATTCATCTCCGTTTGGAAAAATCGTGCATTTTAAGTTTGATGTTTTTCAGCTATTACGCATTTTTTGTCTGTAAAGTATATTACACAAGCGCAATGACAGGGCTGAAGAATTGGGGCAACTAACCATCTCTTGTGGCTCTCTAGAAGAAATTAGTCATAAGTTTGTTATCTGAAGACAGAAGAATGAGCCAATCATCGATCCGTAGTGAGAATCGTCGATCCATTATCCTCATGTTTATTCAATATTTAAGATTACCTGATACGTGAACAACTATTTTCTCTACTAGTTTATTAATAAAGAAACCAGAGAGGAAATGTTAAACGATGACGCCCAACCCACGGGTTGCTAAACAATTGCTGTAGTGGTTGTTTTTAATTCATATTGGTACCTTGGCTTTTTAAAACAATGATTTAATAATTTTGCTGAAGCTTGCAGCTTAGATTGTTTACATTGCAGGTTTTGTAGGTGGTGGAAAGCTAAGTGGCAGCAATATTTGTATTGAGCTCATTGATTCATTTTTAGGTTGGGACAATGCCAAGGCCCCTTAATGGAGTTAACATGGATCTACAAATTTGCATTCACCTCCTCGTTGTTACCTAATCGTTTAACATTCGAACCCTTGGTTTTTTCGCATATACAATGTTTTTTTTTTGCAGGTCTGTTTCAGGGCCAAGGCTTCAAACAAGAATGCAAATTTTCCTACTGAGGCCATAGTGAAAGCTAGGATTCAAGATAGCCATAGATTTTTTTCCCCTTTTTTCTCTGAAATTGTGAAATTTTATAAGAAGGATTAATGATTTTCAATTTCAGGCAGTAAAGACTTCAAGGTAAATGTGCTAAAGCCAGGACTTTGACTGAGGTCTTAAGCTGATTTTTTATCAATCTAGGCTGGGTGACTAGGATAGGATCCATGTCAGGACAATTCTGGAGATGCCCATGTGGTCGGTTTCTTCATTGGATGCCTATAACCTATTAAACCTTGAAATTAGTTGCGGAATTCACAATAAGTTGTGGAATCAAACCACATACATCAGCTAAGTTGCAAAATCTTATTAAAACAGGATACAGTGTTTTGAGGACCACTACAAACCATAACCAGTCAATCTTGGACAGTTGAACCTATCAAAGCAGTTGGGTTTCATCAATATATATATATATATATATATATATTATTGAATCAATTGAAATGATGAAATTTATTTTGTCTTTTTTTTTTTTTTTTTTTTAACATAACAATTCTTTTTCTGATCCTCTAGATCACACAAAGTGTAGGAGGAGAGCATACTCAAGAATTTTTTATTTATTTATTTATTTATTTTTTTTACATAACAATCATTTTTCTGATCCTCCAGATCACACAAAGTGCAGGAGGAGAGCATACTCAAGATATTTTTTTTTTTTTTTTTTTAGATGTAGGAAATAAGGTCTCCTAATTACACTTCTCCAGCAATAGTGCCAAAATGTCTAGTCAATTTAACGTCTTAAATTGCTCTACATAAATTATCAATCCGGGTATTGTAAACTGATGAAACTTGGTGCACCATATGTGCTTAGTTAAACTTTTTCTTACTTTGTTGTTTTATAGATTTTATTTTGTTTTGGGGTTTTTTTCTTGTTGATCTCCTAAAGTGTCTAATGCAAATGGAAATCCTATTATAAGGTTTTAAGAATACTTTTAAAGGTCAAGTATGGATGTAGATTTCAAGACAAGGTTTATGTGCCTAATGGTAACTTCCAAAACTTAGCACTTCAAAAGATCTCAAAACATGTTATTGATGAAATTAGTACTTAAACACGAATGGAAATGTGCTGCTATTCAAATCAAACAAATGATGAACTATTGATCATGAAATTACTATCTCTGTTGTTTATATAAATATAGAAATAAAAGTTAAGCTATTGCACTCAACAAATCAAAAACTGCAAACTAATAAAAGTAAAATCAAATCACATCATTCATAGTCTGATAGCTCGCTAGGTAGTCTAAGCTATGGCTTTAGGAGATAACGTCAATGATATGAGGAATTTGATATCTAATTGCAGAAAAATAAAGCTAAAATCAAATCACATCATTCATAGTCCAGTAGCTCACCAGGTAGTCTAAGCTATGGCTTTAGGAGATAATGTCAATGATATGAGGAATTTGATATCTAAACTAACTAACAAAGCAAATGAATAAGAATGAAATCAAAGCATAACTAAAATTGAAAAGCTAAAAAAAACAAAGTCAGCAGAGAAGCAAATCTCATGTCACTATTTGATGCAAAAACATGTAAAGAAAAACTGATCTACAATCAACTGGTTGAACACACTTACTTGAATTAAAATTGCATGAATGGAAAATCTAATCTATCAAACTTGAAAGAAATCAAATGACATAATGAAATCAAAGCAAAATTACAAAATGAAATCTACTCTACCTTACATTCTAATATACTCCATGACATCTACTTCACATCTCCTTCCATGTTGAGAACATCAAAGCTTTATTCAAATTCTTCAAAATTACAAAGTACAACAAAGCTCTTCAAAGCTTTCAAAAGCCATCAAGGAAGAACTACAAACTCCAAGCTAAGCTAAGACTCACAAGCTAAGCTCTAAACTCTAAGCTAACAAATGAAGGAGAAAGATCTCCTATTTATACAAAAAGATGAGAAGCCATCTCATTAATGAGAAGCTAACTCTAGAGTCCTACATCTAGAGTCCTAACCAAAATAGGAACTGATAAGACACATGTCTTCTTAGAGTTTCAATACAATTAGGAGATGTGACACATATCCTCATGATCCCATGATTCTTTCCACTCAACTTCGAATTTGGCCTTAGTGTTATAGACATTTTTGTGCCTTACAGCTATAAGCATGAAATGTCCATAATATAAGGGATCCAAAGTCCCTAAACATGTTGTTCCTACCCCTAGAGGAACAAGGCTAACAAACCACAGCAATTCACAGAAGTTCTCCACCAGAAACTGCTCAAAAACAAGTCAATTCAGGATCAATTCAGAGGCTCCACTAGCTGTCTGCGCTGAAATGCAGAGATTACACTGGCTAGGTGCACTGCAACGCAGGTAGAAGCACTACCAGGGTGCGCTGAGCGGGAAGTGACAAATGGCAAGTTCATTCAACGAGGTGGAAAGACCCTGGAAGCTTCCAGAATCTTCTCCAATGACACTTGCCTCAATGAATTCGACTAGTGATAAGTAAGAGGCTCTTAGTCTCCAAGTGGAAGCAAGAATTGATAGAGGGAGAGGACACTAGTCAGATCTCAAGCTGACTCATCCTCTCTCCAAACATCTATATATGGATCTCTCCTCCATGGGATCCGAGGAGGCTGGAATTTTGTTATTGCAAAGAATTGTTGTTGGTTTGAGATTGGAGTCATTGGGCGCTTAATGCTTTGAAGGGAGGTGAAGATAGGAATTTCGTTTGCTGGGAAGGAGATGCTGGATTGGAGCCCTCTTGGTTGTATCTCCTCCTGAACCTTGTTATTCATCAATAAAGCTATCTTGGTTTCTCCTATATACTGATGTATCTTTGATGTATGATTGCATTAGTATGTTTAGTTTATTTCTAATCCTGAACTAGTTATGAATATCAATCTATGTCTTTGTGTAGTGTTCTCTTCTTGTGATCTTGCAGGGACCTGTTGAAGCTGGGTGAGCGAGAAGGCAAGTAGCTGGGAACTCTCAAAGAGAAGAGAAACCGGATCGAGGGACAAACGGAAGACACCGGTTAGTCCATCCATCTCTCTTCATTCTTAATTCATAAAGGAAGAATACTAGAATAGCTGTTTCTGTTTGTTGCTAAGGCACTGTCACACCTTAGGTGGATAGGATCGTCCTGCATAGGCATTTTTCCCCACAACAAATTGGCGACTCCGCTGGGGAGATCTGTTTAGTCATTTTATTTGTGTCTCTATCATTGTTTGTTTCATAGACTCAACAACAACAATCGAACTGCATCTGCTATTCTCAGATGCAAAGTAGACAGCTGTTGCTTTGATCCAATCACTAGATTTGTCTATGATCTGAACAATGGACTCACAAATGATTTGATGATCCTTTGTGATAGATCTTAGTCCTCCCTCAAAGCATCCCTTTGATTGTACCTTGCTTGTTGCTTTTATTTGGCCTGAAACCGTAGATTAATCAGCAAACTGTGACCCAGAACCCAGTGAGGAACTCTCATTTCTTCTTCAGCGCAGACTCTGTGAAGAGGTTCTGCATTTCAACGCAGGTCCCGTGAAGGCTACCTGCGCTGAATGTCAAAACCTCTGTGTTGAGGGTGCGTTGATCCAGTTAGGCCTTGTGCAGCTGGGGTTCTCTGCTCTGTTTTGCCTTGTTTTGATCTCTGATTTTTGCAGCCTGTAACCAGCATAGGTACCTGTCTGATAACTCCTTTTCTCTTCTTAAATTCCGCCTCCGTTTGTACAAAAAGACTGTGAGTGTTTTTATGTGTTTGTGGTGTCATTTACAGTTTTCCTTTGCAAGAGTGAAATAATCATCCTGTAGCCCTTGATTCAGATCTGTTGATTGTGATCTTAGGAGAGAGTTCATTGGCTGTTTACAGTTGATTATACGTTTACTTTTGCTTTTGGTTTGAGTTTGTCTCTTTTAAGTGTCGAAACAAGTGTTCATTTCGAAAGTCGTAAAGTGTTGTATTCTCTTCTACCCTTTCTGATTTCGAAAAAGTAAACTTGTTTGTATTTGTCATTTAAAAGCAAATTCAAAGTTGTACAAAAAGCTTTCTTTTTAGGCATCAATATTAAGAAAGCGGAAAACAAACACCTGCATTGTGCATTTGTATCTTGATAGTTTGCATGCTTGATTTAGGAAAAGTGCATTAGAGTGTGCTGATTGCTCTTTGAGAAAAGATGGTGTCTTTCTTTTCCCTTTGTAGCTAGGATTTTCATTGTTGAAAAGATATAAAAGCTTGCTTATCATCTTTAGACTGCATTTAGGAATTGTATCATACATCTCGTGGTGATCCAAAAAGGCAAACTTCTAAAAAGATCAACCTAAAATAAATTGAATGAACTTAACAACGTTTTGTAACTTAACGCACAACATAGAGGTCTAGGCTAGAGATGTGTTCCGGCGTCGTAAAGCCTGGTGACTGTCGATCTCACTGATGGTGGGTGATTCCTCCTGAGGGACGATAGGGCCAGTATGGATTGTGCTCCCACGTACCGTCGAGTATATATTGGGAGACCCCTATAGGCATAAAACCTTTATCCTTAGGAAGCCGTGTCGGCCGCCCTACTGATCGCAATGCACTGAACACAGCATTCAGGAAGATTGACCGCCCGTACCTTAAAAAGTATTCTGCGGTTTTGCGAAAAGTTTGGCACGCCCTCTACCTAGAACTCCAGAGCAGTTCCTTTTGGCCTTTTTCAGACTCTATAATGGAAAAAGTCCATCCGAGCATTTGTCACTTCGGGCTCGTTAAAACATCGAAGGAGACTAGAGTCATCTTTAGCTTTTTCTCGACTCTTTAAAAGTGAAAAAGCAAGTTGTGTCTAAAGCATCAAAGAATTCATTTAATTCAGAAACACACTTTCCCCTTTTGTATTTTGGTTGATCGAGTAATCCGCAATCGTGGAAGAAATTCAATTGAAACCCCATCGTTCGCGGAGGCTTACGAGTCAACCGTCTTTGTCTCCGGAATCGAAAACAGTACGGACGAAGCGAACTCGTTTAACCGGTTCGAAATATCCTATCAAAGTTAGGACAAGTGTTCCAACAACATCCGAGATTCCGGTTACTCCAAACATTTCTGGAAACCCTGCCTCTATAGAAGAAGTTCAACAACCACAGAGGGACAGTGATACTGATCCTAGTCTGAGAGAAAATACTTGCGTTACTGAACCAGTTCCATCCGTAACTGGTTCAGAGAGTCTTGCTCCTCAAATAACTGTCGCTGTCGATTCAACCCCTTCTTCGGCACCAGAAATATTTTACGGACCTGACGGTCTTCCCCTTCCACCTGGTTTGATTGCGATAGAGGAAATTGTAGAAGATCCGCAAGCAAGTAGTCCAACACATTTTGGAGTTGGGGTCACTCTATTTCCTTCGACATCAGAAGTTAGTCTGTCACCAGTGGAAGTTCCTGTAGAATCGCTAGGCAATCTATTGGATAGACTCAAAATGTCTGAACAACCGTCAACATCTAGGACTGTGTCAAATGACACGGTGACAGCAGAACTCCCTGCCGTCACTCCGACAATGTCTGCCGGCGTACCATCTGTCCCGACTAGCTCGCAACCGCTAGAAGGAGTCCATCCAGGGACTATTTTGACAGTGTGGTCCGTTCCTGTTTGTTCTTCTGGAATAATATCCGGCAACTCTTATGTTGAAACTCGACAAATTGATCCATTTGGAGGTCAATTTGGGCCATCCAGTCCCCAAGGGCAAACAATCCCCTTGAGTTCCGGATTACCACCGTATGGGGGGCAGTATGCCCTTTCATTACCCCCTCCGGGAGGATATCCATACTGTAGTTCTCAACAGTATTCAGGTTATACTGGAATTACAACAAGTGGTTGGGTACCTATACTACCCCAACAACCAAGAGTTGTGTATTCTATGCAACAGTGTGTACCTATGTCAAACATCCCTACAATGCCAGCTATTGTAACGGTGTCACAAGTTCAAATGATGCCTGTTGTATGTCAACCTCAGATTTCTCAGGTTGTAATGCAGCAGCCCCTTGACCCTGTGACTCAGCCACAATCGCCAACTGGTGGGGTGACACAGGTCCAAACGGGTACAATTACCCCACATCTTGGTCCGACGGTTAGTATAGCACAACAGAACATGGCTTCACAACCGTGGCTGGTGCAATACCAACAACCACAATTCCAACAAGTGTACCAAGGTTCTGAGCAGCAGATCTTTGCGAACAGTGGACAACCATACATTCAAAACGGTCAAAATCAACCACTTTATAGTGGTCAAGTCCACCAACTGTATCAGTCATACCAACATCAATTACATTATGCTGGTATGCAAAGGCTAACTGCTCAGGCAATTCCATCGTACCCTGGGTATGCTTCACCTAACCTGAATCAATAGTTACCATTCGTGGCAAATTTAGAGTTACCCGATTTACACCGGTTAACAAACTATCCAATTCCTCACAAGCTTCCATCGGACATTCCTAAATTTAATGGAAATCCAGGTGAAGACCCATCGAATCACGTGATGACATTTCATCTGTGGTGTTCATCAAACACCCTAAATGATGATTCGATAAGGCTTCGCCTTTTTCAGAGGACGTTAACGGGTCCAGCGGCTAAATGGTATATTGAATTACCTAGAGCTTCGTTCGACAATTTCAGCACCTTAGCCACGACTTTCTTAACCCATTTTCAATTACCGATAAGGTATGAAACGGGAACGGAAATCTTAACCAACTTCAAACAGACGACGGCCACTCACATATCCGATCATATACATGAGTGGTGTCGTCGTCGTAGGATGGTAAAAACGTACATTCCTGATCAGCTATTAGCTGAATGGTTTATCAAGTCGTTACTTCCTGCCATAACGGAAGATGTGGTGAAGGGGGGAGTCGTAACAGAAGAGCAAGTCATCGCTCGTGCGCAATATCTAGACTTAGTCTATACTCAGTCTGGCACGCTCTACGACAAAATACCTGACGCCCCTAGACCGAAATTCTCAATTCCTCCTCCTCCTAAATCAAATAATGACTCTCATCCCGGCGATGGCGTGATTGGCACGACAAACGCGAAATCGACAAAGGCTTCGTCCAAGAAAGCCCGTAAGATTTCAGATCAAAATGCAAAAGACGAAATTCTTGCTTCGGAAGTAAATGTCGTATCAGCAGATAAATGCAAAGAAACCAAACAACCAGGAAGCAAGAAGAAGCAAAACAAAGGGAAGAAGAAGAAACAAGTTGAATCATCTCCTCAAAAAACTTCTTCAAACCCTCCTGGAGATAGGAAACCCCCTTTCGGGTGTCAGATATGTGATGAGAATCACTGGACGAGAGAATGTCCATACAAAGCTGAGCTTAAAAGATTCTTCAAGAGTTTGCAAACCTCAGCTGTGTTAACTGATCCGTTTCCAAATCCAGGAACAAATTTGGTTGATAGTCAAAATGCTTCCCGATCCCAAGTGCTTATGTTGTCTATCTCAAAGCAGCAAAATGATGCTTTGACAAGGAATAAAGATTACGGGAATCCACAGCTGTCGAATAACAAGGCTAATGAACAACCTAGTAGTTCGACAGCAACTTTGACCGAAGTTGTGCCACCCATCACTCTTGAACAAATGATAGAGTCGCCAAAGGGAGTAGTACACAAGTCGACATTTAATCCTCGCGCCAGAGCAGCGTAGCATTATAACATAGTGGAAGATTTGGCCCAATCGTCGTCCGCTATGTCGACACTTAAGGTACCGCAAAATTGCCCCTCCCAAGAGCAAGCTTTAGTATCAGCAATAGGTGGGATTGGCCCAATGGATTCCAATCTTGTGGCCTTTGATCATAAAGGATATGACCCTCAGTTACCAGCTCAACTAGCTTTCCTTATTCAAGTAAAAGCCCTCAACAAAATTGTTCATCGAACAATTATTGATGAAGGGGCATCTACATGTATTATGTTGATGAGTTGCTGGAAAAATTTAGGCTCACCACCCTTGTCGAGATCGTCAATGACGTTAAAAGCATTTGATGGACGATCATACACCTCATACGGGATTTTAAGTAACTTGCAAGTTGAACTAGGGGGCAAAACAATAGGAATTGATGTTGAAGTAATTGATGGAAACCTCGATTACAACATCCTACTGGGAAGGCCCTGGATATATGCCATGGCCGCAGTTGTGTCGACCTACTTCAGGAAGATTTCATTTCCCTTTCAAGGAGGAATTACAGTCATCGACCAACAAACTTTCCTCCCCGACAGTTCACAAGTTACGGGAAGCATTCCAATGATCCATGGAAGCAATCATTTGCTTCAAAATATTGGAGTAGGTCTCCTAAAAGACCCTGCCTTAATGGGTACTTTTGCCCTACCGCCTTCGAGTAATCTGGCGGAAGTGGCCACAGTGGAAACCTACAATATGAAATCTTCTATATCTAATGGATTCCAAAGATTCCTGAACATTTTGTCAGCATGGATCATCGCCATTTTAGAAATATTGTAGCAATCAATTTTCTTGGCCTGGGGGGCAACCCCAAATCAACGCTCATCAAGCATTTGGATAGATAGGTCTAGAGAATATGGTACCCCTTCAGATCCTTGGTCGCGAGTGCATGGAACCGACGAAGGAATTGTCCAATCAATGGTAATTGACGGGGCACCATGGAATGATTCCCACCATCATTCCCTTCTCCCGGATTGTGGAGAAGATACTCAAGATGACCTTTATCATCCTTCAGTTTTCGATTTTCTATCAAATACTGTAAATACAGTGGGCTCTGAGGACGGTTCTTATCTCGTGTCAACCTCGTTAAAAAATGAAACAAGGAGTCATGAGGATAGTTCTTTTACTGTTTCAACCTCATTAAAAAATGAAACAAATCCCCTTTTCAAATCTCAAAGGTAAACCTTCATTCCAACCACCGAGTTGAATGCAATGAAGCTTGGGGGGCATGCACCTCGATTTGCGTTATTATGCTGGGGGCATGCAAACTTATCATCGAGCAGTTTTATCGTATAGTTCATGCTCGTTAAAAAATAAACATAAAATCGAGCAGTTTTAGCACATAGTTCATGCTCGTTAAAAAATAAACATAAGATCGAGCAAGTGTTTCAATCCGCGTTTAAGCTCGTTAAAAAATGAACTACCCGATAAATAACCACTGTGAATGTAACATTATCAGCCATTAACGCCTTGGTCGTGTTTGCACCGTCACCTCCACTTTTCCATTGGCCGATCGTTCACCTCCATATGATTGTTTACCCATTTTGAGGAACAGCTGCGAAGAGTGATTTCACTAGCCATCCTTGTGACACTGCCGTGATTGGAAAATTCCAACCCGTACCTGGAATCAGTTGCTAACCCGTTTTATCACTCGTTCCTCAAAAGACGAGTCTTCTTTAAGCTCTTTTCATCTGACTCATAAAATATGAAAAGATTGCCGAGTTTTGGCCTTCCAGCTCGTTAAAGCGACCGGAAGTGCTATCCCTCCTCTATATTTTAATCTTTTTGGACCTGAGGGATTATTGCACAAAAAGATCGAGCGCTTGTTTTGTTCGGCTCGTTAAAACTATCGAAAAATCATCCCCTCTGTATTGTTTTATACTTTTTCGGACTTAAGGGATTAGATGACGAAAAAGGACTTTTGGAGTTGACTTTACGTACCTTTTCAGACTCTCTAAAAATGAAAAGGACCGAGTTATCTTTGTCGTTAGACTCGTTAAAATCATTAAATAGTGGCAAACTTGTCTTTAGACGAGAACGAGTTTCACTATCGCTAGGCTCGTTAAAACATAGCGATGGGCTTGCCCGAAGGGCAAGTTATAGAACAAGCATATGTTATCCTCCTCAAGCTTGACAAAAATAAAGAGGTACTGGTCAGCAATGACTGGGGAAAATTGGGAGAAACTCAAGAAAACTTTGATGGTAGCAAGTCGCTCTTGAACATGACACTTTTCCTCCGTACCACAATCGGGTTGGGTTGTTTCATTCACCGGTCACATCACCATGGTCTCACCATACCATCCATATTTGGGGTAATGCTACCGATCCATCGCATAAGTGTCGCCATATGTTCAAGAGAAGTCGTTCAGAGAAGTCAACCGTGTCCCATCCACTGCCGTACATTATCCTTCATCCTTTCATGACCGCCACCCTGAATCATATGTCATCAGATCGTTTTCACCTCCATCAAAATCATTAGCTCCGTTCCGTGTCATTGATGTGGGATTCATTAAGGCCCTCCTTTGACGGATCGCTTCTTGTCGACATCAGCTCATTATCCAAGAAGTTGATCTAGGAACACCCCCTTCAGTACTTTGAAGCTTGCATGCCTCAATGGCAAGTTTCTCACTTTCGGCGACAGGTATACATCAATGACCTTCGACCGAAAGATTTTGCATGGTGTTCGACGCCAAGTCCTTTATTCACACCACGTGAATTGTACTGCAGTACCTTGAGGGTCATTATCATTATCGGTGATTCCTCTCGCGCTTGTTAACAGTTTACCTCATTGACCGGTAATCAAGCGATGTCTTTCCATGTTCGACTTCAGAACATTTCTCACATGGATCGACTTGTACTTAGAGTGAAGATCGAACGAGTTTGAAGACCTCGGATCTAGTTTCATCCATCCGGGCTGCGATATATATTCAGGAAAGATAAAGACATTGACATGTACATCATTGCAGCAGATAATCATCCTACCCAAAGGATGATAATTTCATCAAAATTATCAGTCTACCATCAAACGATTGTCTATTCTATGTACAGAAAAATGAATTTATAAAGCTGAGCATGGGAATGCCCGCCTCAGCTAAATCATGAAAGCAGTATGAAAAATAATGTATTGTATTGTATCTTATTACAGGTCTCCTCCCAGCATTGGATGAACTTCGGATCCTCCTAATAAAGCATTTCACCCGATAAACGACCTCATACTTTAGGGGGCAACTGTTATAGACATTTTTGTGCCTTACAACTATAAGCATGAAATGTCCATAATCTAAGGGATCCAAAGTCCCTAAACATGTTGTTCCTACCCCTAGAGGAACAAGGCTAACAAACCACAGCAATTCACAGAAGTTCTCCACCAGAAACTGCTCAAAAACAAGTCAATTCAGGATCAATTCAGAGGCTCCACTAGCTGTCTGCGCTGAAATGCAGAGATTACACTGGCTAGGTGCACTGCAACGCAGGTAGAAGCACTACCAGGGTGCGCTGAGTGGGAAGTGACAAATGGCAAGTTCATTCAACGAGGTGGAAAGACCCTGGAAGCTTCCAGAATATTCTCCAATGACACTTGCCTCAATGAATTCGACTAGTGATGAGTAAGAGGCTCTTAGTCTCCAAGTGGAAGCAAGAACTAACAGAGGGAGAGGACACTAGTCAGATCTCAAGCTGACTCATCCTCTCTCCAAACATCTATATATGGATCTCTCCTCCATGGGATCCGGGGAGGCTGGAATTTTGTTATTGCAAAGAATTGCTGTTGGTTTGAGATTGGAATCATTGGGCGCTTAATGCTTTGAAGGGAGGTGAAGATAGGAATTTCATTTGTTGGGAAGGAGATGCTGGATTGGAGCCCTCTTGGTTGTATCTCCTCCTGAACCTTGTTATTCATCAATAAAGCTATCTTGGTTTCTCCTATATACTGATGTATCTTTGATGTATGATTGCATTAGTATGTTTAGTTTATTTCTAATCCTGAACTAGTTATGAATATGAATCTATGTCTCTGTGTAGTGTTCTCCTCTTGTGATCTTGCAGGGACCTGTTGAAGCTGGGCGAGCGAGAAGGCAAGTAGCTGGGAACTCTCAAAGAGAAGAGAAACCGGATCGAGGGACAAACGGAAGACACCGGTTAGTCCATCCATCTCTCTTCATTCTTAATTCATAAAGGAAGAATACTAGAATAGCTGTTTTTGTTTGTTGCTAAGGCACTGTCACACCTTAGGTGGATAGGATCGTCCTGCATAGGCATTTTTCCCCACAACACTTAGAGTGCCACATAAGGATCTTCTAGAAGTCTCCTTTTGACCTACACATGTCAACAATCTCAACCCACTTGTTAGGTATAAGCATATGCACATTATTTTCTAATTTTTAACCACAAATTCACTTAAAAAGGCTAAGAATTAATAAAGTTTGGAAAAACATAAATGTGGCCCAATGATAATGGAAGTGGGATGAATGTAGTGACATAGTATTGAAATGGAGGTGATATAATGGACATAATAGTGAAAGTGTAATGGAAATGAATGACATTTTCAAGACCCAACATCAAGATCATTAAAAAATGAAACAAATCCCCTTCCAATTCAAGTCTTTGATTAGATCTCGTAAAATCCCAATCGAGTCTTTCACTTGATCTCGTAAGTGAACCTTCATTCCATCCACTTAGGTGAATGAAATGAATCTTGGGGGGCATGTTCCTTGAATTGCGTCATTATGCTGGGGGAATGAAAACGTATCTCAAGCACAATTTATCTTTGTTTCAAGCTTGTGTAAAAATAAAACCAAACCTTAGCACAGTTTGTTTCCATTTCAAGCTTGTAAAAAAATGAAACCATTTTCAAGTATAGTCAAGCATAGTTTCCCATGTTTCAAGCTTGTGTAAAAATGAAACCATTCCCACTTTACATTTTGTGACTGTCGTTTTTATCATCCTGTTTTTCCAGATGATCCTTGTTTTCTTTTTTCATTCCATCGCCACCATCTCTTTGGCTGATCATACGCTTTCACTTGGTTGTTTGACCCTCGCCTGAGGAACATCTGCAATGAGTGGTATTATTAGCCAACCTCTTGACCCTTACATGTTTTGAGTAGTTCCATCATGATTGGAACTAGTTTCTATCATTTTATACCACTCATTCGTCCAGGTGGAGTCATCTTTCAGCTCTTTTCTGACTCAAAAAATGAAAAGATCATCGAGTACTTGTCTTTTCGAACTCGTTAAATTAAATGAATTGACATTGCCTCAGTATACATTTACCCTTTTTTGGGCTCAAATTGACTATTTACAAAAAAGGTACACCTTGGTCAATATGGTCGAGAGGTTCTCTTAAATATTGTTTTCTACCTTTTTGGGTTCGAGGGACAAATTATGAAAATGGACATGATGGAGTTTTACTTTTCATCTCTTTTTCAAAATCTCTAAATATTTAAAATATACCGATTTATTCTTCTGTTGGGCTCGTTAAAAAATTTACGATGAAATACTTGTCTATGAGAAAGAATTTTTCAGCGTAAATCACATGATAATACATTTGTCGATGCGTTTCAAACCAACAAGTGTGGTTCATCGTCAGGACAAGTTGAAGAATTAGATCATGGCTACATGTTCAATAGGGATAGTAGATCTTCCAACAGCTAGGTTTGAATGGAAAATGACTATATTAGACTAGACTGGACAAACGACTATAATGGGCCAAGAAACGGCTAGAATTGACTAGTTAAATTATTTAATAATAATAATATAATTAGATAAATAGTTATTCAAAGTCTTAGGGTGGATATCATTATATTATATAATGTTCTGAATTTTTAATAAAGTTTAGAATACTACAAATGAACATTATTTTATGTTATTTTAAGTGACACGTTAATCAAATTTGACTTAAAAAATAAATCTAGGGACATCAAGAATAATAATGAGTAAAATGTTAAAAAATATTAATAGATCTAGGGATTATAACAATTAGTAATTGTACGGATTTATAACTATTAGTAATTGGAGAAGGAATCTCCCATATCCAACTTTCACCCAGTCAGAAATCTACCCTCCAGACTTGGGCATCCTCTAGCTCTTCTTATCTTTCTGGCTCATCCTCCCCGCCGACGATTCAAGAAAATTCTCAAAAATCAAAGGTAAAGGAAGGCTCCCTTGATGGCCTCAATCTATTCCAGATTGTATCGATTTCGAGCAAGCAGAACGTAATCCCTGTCTCACCTTCAATTGACTCCCTCTCTCCTAAAGCGCGGTCCAGCCTAACTATATTCGTGGATCAATCCCTCACAGTGGATAGACATTCCTCCATCAAGCCCAGCCATGGGATTATCGCACAAACCCCCTCAGGTAATCAAAAGCCATCACTCCATTCTAATTTGCTTGACCCGATCACCGGATCACGTTGCTCAGTCAGTTCATCACAAAGTTGTGCATCTTCAACTGATTTATCCCTTTCAAGTGAGAATATCCCCTTCCCTTCTAGTCCGCCTAACCCCAACGATAGATCACACTGCACACCTGATATCAATTCATATCGCAGTAATACATCTCTCGTTGGTTCAACGCAATCCAATGTATGTACCCCCCTCCCTTCTAATCTACTTATGAACCCGTCTGAATCTATCAACCAACACTCTACCTTACCGATGCCGGATCTAAACTGCTCGCCTGTCGCAGATGTAGAAATCCATATTCACCTTTGTGGGGAGGGCGAAAATCTCTGTAGTGAAAGCCATAATCGTGATCCTATGAAACCAAAATTAGGTTTAATATTATACAGTAGTAATAATAATAATAATAATAATAATAATAATTATAATAACGATGTATCAATTTCTAAGAACAACAATAATAGATCTTATAATAATAATAGTAATAATAATAATAATTTATTTCTTATTAATGATAATAATTATACTAAGATTGATAATAAGAATAATAATCTATCAATTACTCACAACTATAATAATTTAAAATAGATTAACAAATTTGACAAAAACAATGAATTTTTGATTAATTATAATAAGGATTGTAATAATCTTCCCCCTCCCTCTCGAAATAATAAAGTTATCAATCTTTCTAGGTTCTCCTTTCCCCATTCTGTTTTTAAGCTTTTGGGTAAAGGTTTAAATTTTTCCTTGGCCCCTAAGAAGATCCCGGTAGATGACATTATCTGTGACATGGAATTCGGGATTAGAAGTTTACCCGATAATATTAAGGACACGATTAGACAGGATTGTGTCATTGTCCTTAGAAAGGCAAAGCCCCCTCGTAGCAACCTCAACAAGGAGGAATTTGTTGCCCTTAGATCTTTAAACCAGAACAAAGATATCGTTGTTCTGAAAGCGAACAAAGGAGGGGCTACTGTCATCCTCGACAAAGAGGATTACCACAAGAAGATGTTAGATCATTTGTATAATAGTGGAAGCTATAAAAAACTTCCCAAAAACCCTCTAAAAAAGATTTCTAGGACTGTGGCTCTCGCCATCAAGTCCAGTAGCTCCGTGAGTTCCCTTTTTCATAAACTCATCGAGAGCAGTCCCATTACTCCAAGGATCTATGGGCTTCCGGAGATTTATAAGGAGGGGGCTCCCCTAAGGCCCATCGACAACACCATTGGTGGGCCTACCTACCTTCTGGCTAAATTTCTTGCCTTAAAGCTCAAACACTTAGTTGGCCATATAGAGTCTTTCGTCAAAGACTCTGCTTCCTTTGTTGAAGAGCTCAAGGGCATATATCTTGACAAGGGGGACTGTTGGGTCCCTATAATACTAGTGATTACCCCATTACTATTGTAGTTATACCCCTTATTTATATTTTTGTGCCCCCATTACCCCCATATTGTTATTAATGTGCCCATAGAATCCCTCTATTGTTATTTTTGTGGCTTTATATTATTATTGTTAGGTCGGCTAGATTATATTGTGACTCCATAGATTCCTATATATAGAAAGGAGGTTTTGTCATTTGGATCATCCAAGAATTTTTCATTTATGTAATGTAAAGGAGGTTTCCCCCTCGAAGAGGCTGAATTCTAAGGCGTTGATCTATCTTTTCTATCTTTTTTTGAGCTGGTTTCATAACATTTGGTATCGGAGCTTTGGATTCTAGGGTTTCGCTGCTCCAAACAGGTCATCGTGGCATTTTCGCTATAATTTTTTTTTGTGACGTTTCAGAAGTCTAAAAAAAAACCCATTTGAGAAGAAATCGCGCTAAACCTTGGGTCCGAATTTCAGAGCTTTTTGCGTGATATTTTCGGAGATATGATCTCAGGAAGTTGGTCTTTTTGCAGACTCCTGAATTACACTCAAAACAGGTGACCTGGGGAAAATCGTCATAACTTTCTTTCTGAGAATCGCATTGAAATTTCGTAAGAAGGTAAAGAAAGAGGACGGACTACAGTTTTCTTTTATATATTTTTCAGAGTCAAAGGTTGAAACAGTGACACGTGGCACTTCATACAAGTTCGCTCTACTGAGCTAGTCTATAATCAGGTCACTACGGGAGATTGTGCATAACTCTTTCTTGGAGAATCCAATTTGGTTTAGACTAGTGGCATTGGAAAGAGAACATAGAAGGCTACTACAGGTCACAATTTTAGAACTGGATGATTCGAAATTACAGAGATACATTAGATTCAATATCAGGCTTCTACAAAGTAAAAAAAGGTGTGTAGTTTTTATTTTTTATTTTTGCATAAGCTTGGTTTGAAGGAATTCAAAGGGCATAGTAAAGCATTATTATCGGTAACTGATCCCCCGAGGAAAGAAAATGCAAACACCTAGTAAGGAACCTAAAATCTCTAGCATGACTCATGAAGAAGAGGAAGAAATGCTACATGATATATCAAAATTACAAGAACGAGTGCAACAAATGTCACGCTCACAAAAGCTAACAGATGCTAAGATAAATGGCGTGGAATCTAAGATAAAGGGCATGGAAGCTAAGATGGATGATCTGAAGACAGACTTGAGCACAAATTTGACGACAGACATGGCAGATTTGAAGACAGATTTGACAAATTTTCTACAAGAAATACTTACTAATGGTGAAAAGGTTGTAAAGGAAACTCATGATGTGAACAAAAGAAATGTTAATCATGATTCCATAGACTCTAATGTTGGATTGAAGACCCACCATATTGTCAGGCGGAAAGAGTTGACAATGCGGACACAATCAACCTCCCTAGGAGCCTAAGACTCTCTAGTGACAAACAAAACAAAGTAGAGCTATCCTTCTCTAAACATGCATTATTATATGAGAAATCAAGTACGTGGCTCTTACCTTTGTCCAAACGCCGTTGTAGAAGTCCAAGCTTTGTTGATCCGGATGAGCTCCTCCTTTTCTCCAAAACCTGCAATCACCAATAGTCAAACCATTAAATAGCACCTGATTATAACATAAAACAAAGCATATTCAACATGTAGACCAAGGAACACATGAAACAACTCATAAACAACAAGTTATTGAGAAGAATGGACTAATTTGCATTAAAGGTAACAAAAGGAACAATTACAACCTGAGCGCCTTGGTGTTGTGCAAGTTCCTCCCAAGGGTCCTTCAAGATTTTCCTCTACTTTGACAAAGCTCACCCCACTTCCAAGTAGAACAAGTAAAGATGGCAATCTCTCCTTACAAGCTTCTAAATGGGAGTCTCTATTTCGACAACATTTACCCTTAGAAATCTATAGCTTTTCAACCTCTCCTCCTTCTGGCCCAAGGCCTTTATTTATAGTGCTCAAGAAGAAGTTATTCAGGTCCACCATCAATGGGATAAGTCCCTCTTTGGGTGGGATAGTTCCCCTCTTGATGGGATAATTTCCTCCTTCATAGGGATACATGAACCATCTGGAGGCGCTCAATACACGTCGAACAACCTTCTAGAATGCTCTAGAAATGACTACAAGTAACTTTTTAAAGATGAAACTTGCGCATTTTGACTTTTACAGGGGGACGCACCTGTCCCTTTACATACAGAGCGTCCAAGGATGCAGCTTTTGTGAACATTGGGTGCGTCCCCGCAGGCAAAGCTTGAGAGAACCTGCGTACCCAGAGATAAACACATTTACAAAGACTTTCTCTCATTTTGGAGTTTGACATGACAAGCAGAGGCACAAGACTTGCCCAGGAGGATAGCATGACTGTTGATAGAGCCGTACTAACTGTATATAACCATGGTGGCATTTTTTAGTGTAACAGATTGCCCCCTAAAGTGCGAAGCCTGTAGTAGATTAGGGTTTTGTTTTATCTAGGAAGGGTGAAGCGCTTTATCATTTCAAGGATCATCTCGAGGAGAGCCTGGTCAGAACCTGCAATTTTCAACACAAAATACATGTATAAGATTATATCATTGCTGAGGTAGGCATTCCCATACTCAGATCAAAAACTTTGACTAACAGACTAACTACTCTGATACAGGAATGATCTTGCAGTACATCATAATCATAGACTTGAGTAGACACAGTATGGATGTAGCCATCTGTTTATGATTGGTCTACTATATAATGAATACAAAACTCCTCGCAGCCTGGATGGTGGAAACTAGATCCAGGGTCTTCATTTCTACTTCCCGAATTGGTACGATTCTAGCCATGCGAATAAATGAGTTGATGTCGAACATGGTAGAAACCACTTGATTACCAGTCGATGATGTAAACTGTTAACAAGTGTGAGAGAGACCACCAGTAATGTCAATGGTTCTCAAAGTACCCAGTACAATCCATGAGATGTGAATGAAGAGTTGATGTCGAACATTTCACGGAATCCCTTGATCGAAAGTCAATGATGTAAACTGTCGTCAAAGGCGAGAAACCTGCCATTGATGCATGCAGACTTCAAGGTACTGACGATTTCTAAGTCATCTTTCTAGATAATGTGCTGATGTCGATAGAAAGCGACCCGTTGCAGGCAAGCCCACAACACGAAACCATAGTTCAAGTTGAAGAAAATGTTGCTGTAAGGACTGACTCAGGGATGGTCAAAATGGATGACAAGTATTTTGCAGATGAAAGTTTTGTTTGCAGACCTCTTGAACACATAACGACACAGCAGATGGTTTGGTGACGAATGACTCAAAGTTAATCCCCGAACCCCGGTTAAAGACTTTCAATGTGGCTTGATTGACTGTAAGGCAAAAGATTTCCCAACCCAGGTGAATGAAAAGTGTCGTGTTCAAGAGTGGTTATAAAGTTTCTTCTGTGATAAAGGATAGCAAATAGACTCATTCTTCTCTCTTTTCCCCCACCATTTCTGGCAAGTACCTCTTTATTTTTAACAAGCTTGAGGAGGATAACATATGCTTGATTATAAGCTCATCCTTCGGATGAGTCCAACCTAGTTTTGATTCGAACCCTAGGAAGGAGCGGTTCGTTCCCGTTTGTAATTGAACAGGTCCTTTACTGTGAAATTTTAATGAGTCCAGTATAGGAGAAACTCGGTGTTTTTCAATTTTAGAGAGTCTGAAAAACTTAAGAAGACTCCAAGTTGAACTTTTTCGTAAATTTGTGTCCCACAAGCCCGAAAAAGTATAAAATAATACCTGGGGGAACCGCTTGATCTTGCGACCAAGGAGTACTTTCATAGTTAGTGCCACTGACCTGAAAAGTAAAAAGCGATCAAGGACACGTCGTTTTATTTCCAGTTTCGAGTTTGAAACGACAAAAACCCGGCAATCTTTTCCTGTTTTTCCGGTCAGAAAAGGGCTATAAGGGGACCGTCTTTTAGTTCCGTTTTAACGAGTGTAAAAGAAACGCTCGGCAATCTTTTCATATTTTAGGAGTCAGAAAAGGGCTTAAAAGATGACTCTGCATGTTTCACTTTTTCGTAAGTTTTAACGAGTTCGAAAAAATGATAAAAATGTACTCATGGTTTTCACTTTTTCGTAAGTTTTAATGAGTTTGAAAAAATGATAAAAATGTACTCATATGGCCGACTTTCAATTTAATTTACGAGCAGGAAAAGACGGAAAGAACTCGGCATTTTCGTATGTTTTACGAGAATTAAAGATAGCAAAATAATCTCGGTATTTTCATGAGTTTAACGAGTCTTGAAAATGACTGAAATTGACTCGAGATATGTTTCATTTTTACAAAAGCTTGAAACAGAGAAAAACTATGCTTCAAAGTAGTTTCATTTTTACACAAGCTTGAAACAGAAAGAAAACTGTGCTTGATGCCCCCTAAGCATAACGGCTAGAGTGCATGCCCCCCAGCTTCATTTCATTCAACCAGTTGGATGAAATGAAGGTTCAGTGACGAGATCATTCGAAAGACTCAACCTAAAACTGTAAGAAAATTATGCAAAACACTGAAATAACTAACCTAAATATACAACTTAATATTTACGATATCTAGTCAATCTCTCGACTCAAGTAGAGGAGGATTTGTTTCATTTTTTAACGAGCTTGACACAGGAAAAGAACTATGCTTGGATTCGGTTTCATGTTTACGCAAGCTTGAAACGAAAAACTATGCTTGTTATAAGTTCACATGCCCCCAGCATAAAGATGCAAACCAAGGTACATGCCTCCCAAGCTTCATTGCATTCAATGAGGTGGATGGAATGAAGCTTTACTTTCAAGATCTTGGAAAGACTTGTGGGAGCTGTTTCATTTTTTAGTGAGGTTGACACAGGAAAAGAACTATCCTCAAAAACCCTTGTTTCAATTTTTAAACGAGCTTGACACAAGATAAGGAACTATGCTCATAACTACTCTCTATAATCTACCTACCAAAAAAATTCTACTCTAAAAACCTTGATTCATTTTTTAACGAGCTTGACACAAGACAAGGAACTATGCTCTAAAATCCTTGTTTCATTTTTTTTTTTCTAATGAGCTTGACACAAGACAAGGAACTATGCTCATGACTACTCTCTACAATCTACCTACTTAACCTACCATTGTTTCATTTTTTAACGAGGTTGACACAAGACAAGGAACTATCCTCGAAAAGTTCGCATGCCCCCACTATAATGATGCAAAGCGAGGTACATGCCCCCCAGGCTTCATTGCATTCAACCAGATGGATGGAATGAAGGTTTACTTTCAATATTTAACTTGAAAAGGGAGTTGTTTCATTTTTAAGGAGGTTGACACAAGAAAAGAACTGTCCTCATACTTGATTCATTTTTTAACGAGGTTGACTCAGTAGCAAGAACTATCCTCATACCTGATTCATTTTTTAACGAGGTTGACTCAGTAACAGGAACTATCCTCTACATCCTACTTACTACAATCTACCTACATATCTTAAAATCTAGCTGATTCATTTTTTAATGAGGTTGACTCAGTAAAAGAACTATCCTCATGCTAGCCTGTTTCATTTTTTAACGAGGTTGATACAGGAAAAAACTATCCTCGTTCACACTGATTCATTTTTTAACGAGGTTGACACAGTAAAAGGAACTTTCCTCACTTACACTGATTCATTTTTTAACGAGGTTGACACAGTAAAAGGAACTTTCCTCACAGACACCTGTTTCATTTTTTAACGAGGTTGGCACAGGAAAAGGAACTATCCTCGCCACAGCCTATTTCATTTTTTAACGAGGTTGATACAGGAAAAAACTATCCTCGTTCACACTGATCATGGCTTCCAACTGGAAGAAAGACATGTTAATGGACACACCTTGATCATGGCTTCCAAGAGGTCTTCATCAGAAGGAAGAATAGTTCTCTGGAAGGAACACATGTCAAGGGACTCAAAAGGGATAAGAACATCGTGTTCAAGTAATCCCATAGAGTTTGCCATGTCAATTACCGGATCTAAATCAAAGGAAGATGAGCAAACAGTGAGAGGCTCACTTACATCGGTAACTGAAAACATGGGATCAGTTGCCACATAATTAACCCGTGGCAGGGTAGATACCACTTTAGAATCAGGAACATTTAGGGGTGTCATATTATTGGTAGTTGAGACAAGACTAGGGAACGAAAGCTGGTCTACAGTCACAATACTGCCATTGTGAGGGAAAGACATCACGCGAAAGAGTGTCGATACGACAGCTTTCATTGCATAAACATAGTCTCGGCCAAGGAGTAAATTGAAATCCAAGGGACCTCGAACTACCATAAGATCAATACAGACAGTTTTACCTTCCAAGGTAATAGAAAACTTAGGAAGGATCCCTAAAGGTTCACTAATGGTTCTGTTAAAAGCTTTCAGATTCTGTGTAATAGGCGAAAGCTGAGGGGAACCCAAAGCTTTCCAAACATTTGAGGATAAAATACTAACAGAAGCACCCTCATCTACCTGAGTACGATGTATGTCCCTACCACCAGCCTTGACAATGATTTGGAAAGGGATGGAGGAAGGAAGACGAGGTTCTGTCAGTCTATTCCAATCAAAGGAAAAGACCTCAGTGCTTGGAGGGGGTTCTGTAGAAACAGGTGAAATGCCCCCCGGCATAGAAGAATCTGATGTAACAAGAAGAACCTGAGCGGTATGAAGTTCACTCTCTAAATGGAAAGTGGGATCGACTGAATGTGAAACTGAATCGACCACTTGATCAACTAATTGATCACCAACCTGAGTGACATGAGTTTCACTCTCCAATGGGAGAGTGTGATCGACTGTACTTGAAATTAGATCAATCACTCCGTCAGTTGACGGCAGGTTGGGAGAAAGTTTACAGTAACCAGTTGGAAATTCTTGCTGTGGAACAGTAAGGTTTTCCAACAATTTTGAGGCTTCATCCATGTGAGGGCAAATGTGAGTTTGATGACTCCCTTTGCATAACTTACAAGGAAACCTAACTTTACCCTTTTTCCCAGGAACCTGACTATCACTGGTTGATGGATCAACGGAAAGTTGATGAGATTTTTCTGACCATACTTCCAAGACCTTTGGAATACCAGGACAATTGACAAGGAAGTGGTCACCCTTACAAAGCCTGCAAGGGTATTTGGGTTTACGATGCATGTCGGAGTTTTCCTCAACACAACTAACACTTACAGTCATGGTTGGTTGGTTGACTTCTTTCTTATCTTGCTTCTTTTTCTTCTTCTTCTTCTTCCCTTTCTTCTTCTTCTAAGCCTCCTGGTTACTAGCATCAAGGCTTTTACCAGGCGAAGAGGAAGAAATGGAGGAAGAAAAATTAGGCGAAGAAGATAAAGGGTCAACAGAAGGTTGGTGATGTTGAGATGGTGAACTCTGTTGAGGTGAAGCATCCGGTTGAGGTGGAACAATTGGAGTACTTTGGGCCAACGAAGTTGAAAATAACCATATCGGTAAACCTATTGTAAATCCAGGTAATGACAAAGTAGCCATGTAAGGAGGACCAACATTTCCAAAGTAAGGAAAAGTACTAGGATTCTCATTAGGAGGGGTTCCTAGGTTGATAAATTCTGGAACATTTGCCATTATATTCAACTTCAGTGAATTTTATTAACAATTTAAAACTAAAATTAACAATTCACAATTCACACCTAACAATTAAAATTCACAATTCACACCTATGGTCTCTAAAAGTAAAAACAAACAAATTAACACGCGCTATCAAATCTAGGAGTCAAACCACACACAAACAGTAAGCTCTCCGGACCGAAAACACTAGTTGGTGATTAAGCCCAACCTCGCAGAATCCAGTACAGAAATAGTGGGTGGAACAGTTACCCCGGCAACCTGCTTAATGAATAGACTGGACCAAGTTCCTCCACTTTAACCGTCTCGAGTGAAGTGAACCCCCCAGAAAATCCAAGTGAGTATAACCGACGTCTGTTCCAGGTACAGTGGGATCTTCCCTCCACTGTCACCTTGGGTAGAATCCTAAGATTACGGCCACTAAGGTTACCAACAGCAACAAATACACCTGGGGGAACAGTCTACACTCCGACAGCACGCAAGGGCAGAGTATCAAGCTCAATCCCCTTACCGGCTCCTTGACAACAATCCAAGGTTTACCGATAAGTGACCCCCGGCTCCTCGACAATGGTTAATCCGAGGTTTACCGTTTGTAATACGTGCGTGTCTGGCGTCGTTCCCAATGAGGGAGGATTGATCCCCTCACTGGTTCGGACACGAGCTCGTGCTTCTCCTTTAAGAGGAGCTTTCCCAGAGTATAAATGCAACAGTTGGATTTATCCTACCACAAGATAAGCTACTTGTTTGGTTTTGCTGTCTTGGAGAGTTAATTACTCTCCTACTCCAAGACACTAGCCTAAGCTATGTTGGTGTTTCAGAGCCCTAGAAATGTAAAAATTACTAGATGAATTTTAATTAAGCGCTGTGTTATTAAGGCTGTTATTACTCAAATGGGTAAATGGATATGAAACCAATGGTGTTATGACCCGACTCAACTGAATGCAATCGAATATGATAATGTAATCTTTTCAATTCGATGAATCCTAACTAAAGTAAGGAGAGAGTTTCCATTCACTTCCAACAATGCAAAAAATTGATCACTAAGAGAAAATATAACAAATTCTCTAATGCACTAATTTCATCAAGAAAAACTAATGCAAATCAATTCCAAACCAATTTTTATTTTTTTATTTTGTGTAAATTCAAATCAAAGAAAAATGATCTAAATCTACGATTGATTTTTCAGAATGTAAACTATGCAATTGTAATATAAGCACAATTCACTTGAAAAGTATGCAAATGTAATCTATGCACATTTTTCATTCATATTCTGAGAATGAGAATTCTAATTATGCAAATGTGATCTATGCAAGAGAATTCTCAAACACAAGACGATTCTAATGTGATCTAAGAACCAATCAAGTGCAAGTCGAGAAAATTGGGTGAGAGTTCCAAAGATCAAAACATAAAAACACTCAAAGGCGATTAACACTCATACACAATTTAGCCCCCCCCCCCCCCCCCCCGGCGAATGAGGGGGAAATTTTTTTGCAAAAACAGAAGCAAAAAGATGCAAAATTGTGAAAAGACTGAGAGAAACCTCCAAGTAATGACCAAAGGAAAATAAATCAAGAATTTCTCAAGAAAGAGACTCAAAACACCCAATTGATGAAAGCTTAAAGTAGAAATGCCAATGGAACAAGTTCAGGTGAAGATCTTTGACAGGATACTAATGGATCTGGGCAGTAAAAACTAAGAAAAAGCAAAATCCAAGAGAAGAAAATGTAAAAAATGGAATTTTCTTAAATTTTAGCAGGGGACGCAGGCAACCTGTTAGAACAGGTGCGTACCCGCTCTGTGCGCACAGCGACAGTGCGTCCAGGGACGCACTGTGCAATACTCAGAGGGTGCGTCCTACTGTAAAAATCAAGAAAAACTAAATCTATTTTACTGCTAAGCTAATCCACCCAAATACAAGTTCACACAGTCAAAAACCAGAAAAATAAATCGAATTTCTCAGAGCAAAGTTCATTCAAAGGAAAAATCTTTTATGGAATCCCCAGTATGGTCGCCATTTTGTCAGGCGGAAAGAGTTGACAATGCGGACACAATCAACCTCCCTAGGAGCCTAAGACTCTCTAGTGACAAACAAAACAAAGTAGAGCTATCCTTCTCTAAACATGCATTATTATATGAGAAATCAAGTACGTGGCTCTTACCTTTGTCCAAACGCCGTTGTAGAAGTCCAAGCTTTGTTGATCCGGATGAGCTCCTCCTTTTCTCCAAAACCTGCAATCACCAACAGTCAAACCATTAAATAGCACCTGATTATAACATAAAACAAAGCATATTCAACATGTAGACCAAGGAACACATGAAACAACTCATAAACAACAAGTTATTGAGAAGAATGGACTAATTTGCATTAAAGGTAACAAAAGGAACAATTACAACCTGAGCCTTGGTGTTGTGCAAGTTCCTCCCAAGGGTCCTTCAAGATTTTCCTCTACTTTGACAAAGCTCACCCCACTTCCAAGTAGAACAAGTAAAGATGGCAATCTCTCCTCACAAGCTTCTAAATGGGAGTCTCTATTTCGACAACATTTACCCTTAGAAATCTATAGCTTTCAACCTCTCCTCCTTCTGGCCCAAGGCCTTTATTTATAGTGCTCAAGAAGAAGTTATTCAGGTCCACCATCAATGGGATAAGTCCCTCTTTGGGTGGGATAGTTCCCCTCTTGATGGGATAAGTTCCTCCTTCATAGGGATACATGAACCATCTGGAGGCGCTCAATACACGTCGAACAACCTTCTAGAATGCTCTAGAAATGACTACAAGTAACTTTTTAAAGATGAAACTTGCGCATTTTGACTTTTACAGGGGGACGCACCTGTCCCTTTACATACAGAGCATCCAAGGACGCAGCTTTTGTGAACATTGGGTGCGTCCCCGCAGGCAAAGCTTGAGAGAACCTGCGTACCCAGAGATAAACACATTTACAAAGACTTTCTCTCATTTTGGAGTTTGACATGACAAGCAGAGGCACAAGACTTGCCCAGGAGGATAGCATGACTGTTGATAGAGCCGTACTAACTATATATAACCATGGTGACATTTTTTAGTGTAACACATATTCAAAAAATAGATATGAGGAAGTTTGATGGCAAGGATCCCGCCACATGGATATTACAGATGGAGCAGTTCTTCGATCTCAATAATGTGCAAAACACACAAAAGGTACGTATGACAACTTTATATTTGGAACCAAATCAATTTGTATGGTCTCAATGGCTTTGCTCTCGTAAAAAATTTATCACTTGGGCAATTTTTATGGAAGAATTGATAGCACATTATGAGGATACAAAAAGCAACACTTTTTTTAGCCAATTGATAAGTCTCAAACAAAAGGGTTCAATAATGGAGCACATTGAGGAGTTCCAAAAATTGAACATAAGGGTAAAAGATATTCCAGAGCAGCATAGGATTGATGTGTTCATAGGGTCTTTAAAGGATAATATCCAACATGATGTTCGACTTTGGGAACCTGATTCATTAGAGAAGGCATTCAGGTTAGCAAGAAAAATGGAAAGCAAAATTATGGCAACCAGGAAGCATACCACTCACAACTATAAAGACGGAAGTGTTGTTGCCCCTAGTCTTCCACAACCTATAAGGTTGACACCACAACAATTGGAAGAAAAAAGAGCAAAAGGGCTTTGTTATAGTTGTGATAGCAAATACACTAAAGGTCATAAGTGTGCTGAGAAGAAATTATTCTACATAGATTGTGAAGAGGAAGAAGAAAAGGAGCAAGAAAGGTCAAAAGAATAGGATATGATCCAGGAACAAAGCCTAGATGAAGAACAAATAAATCTGACCATATCTTGTAATGCATTGGCGAGAATTACCACTCCTCAAACCATCAAGATAGAAGGACAAATCAAGAAGAAAAAGGTAATAGTGTTGATTGATTCAGGAAGCACCCACAATTTTATTCATTGTAGGGTAGCAAAAGAATTGAATTGCTTCCTATATCCAGCACCAGAGTGTCAAGTGATGATTGCAAATGGAGGAACAATAAATTGCTCTGGAAAGTGCCATAATATCAAGCTATCCATGGGAGAATATGTATTGACTAGCCCAATGCTTTCCATTCCAATGGGAGGTGCTGATGTTGTACTAGGAGTCCAATGGCTACAATCCTTGGGTACAATAGCTTTTAATTTTCAAGAACTTTTCATCAAATTTTCTGTGGAAGGAAAGGAAGTTGAATTAAGGGGTATTGCAAGGAAACCAGGAAAGATAATCAGCTCTAATGGTATGACAAAGCTTCTAAAAAAGGAGCAAAGGGGTGTAATTGCACAATTATGTTCGCTAGATGTTTCCACATTAGAATCATCTATTTCTCCAGATCTCCAAAAAGTCCTGGACAATCATTCCAAGGTATTTGAGACTCCCAAAGGTCTCCCACCTATGCGTGATCATGATCATGCTATTCATCTGATTCCAGGAAGTGTTCCTCCAAACATCAGGCCGTACAGATATCCCTATGTCCAAAAAAGTGAAATTGAACGTATGGTTGCAGAAATGCTAGAGGCTGGTATAATTCAACCGAGTCAAAGTTCTTTCTCTGCTCCAGTAGTATTGGTGCACAAGAAGGATGGATCATGGCGCATGTGTCCGGATTATAGGGAGCTCAACAAGCTCACTATTAAAGATAAGTTCCCCATTCCTGTCATTGATGAATTACTGGATGAATTGCATGGATCAATTTACTTCACCAAGTTGGATCTTCGTTCAGGATATCATCAAATCAGAATGAAGATTGAAGACATTCCGAAAACGACATTTAGAACTCATGAGGGTCATTATGAATTTTTGGTCATGCCTTTTGGCCTTACCAATGCACCTTCAACATTTCAAGGTTTGATGAATTCAATTTTCAAACCATTCCTTAGAAAATTTGTGTTAGTATTTTTTGATGATATACTAATCTACAACAAGTCTTGGAAGGATCATGTTGAACATGTTGACAGGGTGCTACAACTATTGGAGGAGAAACAATTATATGCAAAAAGATCCAAATGTTTCTTTGGAGTCCAGGAGGTGGAATATTTGGGTCATATTGTATCTCATGAAGGAGTTAAGGTAGACCCTAGCAAAATTAAAGCCATTAAGGAATGGAAAATCCCCACATCCATAAAGCATCTGCGAGGATTTCTTGGGTTGACAGGGTATTATCGCAAGTTTGTTAAGAATTATGGGAGAATAGCAGCACCTCTAACAACATTATTGAAGAAAGATGCATTTTCATGGACTCCGGAAGCAACAAAGGCCTTTGAACATCTTAAAGAGGCAATGTGCCAAGCACCGGTCTTAGCTACACCGGACTTCACAAAAACCTTTATTGTGGAATGTGATGCTTCAGGAAATGGAATTGGTGCTGTTCTAATGCAAGATGAAAGACCCATTGCTTTTGAAAGTCGTCCAATCAAGGGAAAGTTTTTAAGCAAAGCTATTTATGAGAAGGAAATGTTGGCAATACTCCATGCACTTAAGAAATGGCGACCCTACCTAATGGGAAGACACTTCAAGGTAAAAACGGATCATGATAGCCTTAAATACTTTTTAGAACAAAGATTATCCTCTGAAGAGCAACAAAAGTGGGTCACAAAGATGTTGGGTTATGACTTTGAAATCATCTACAAAAAAGGGAAGCAAAATGTGGTGGCAGATGCACTCTCAAGAAAGGATGAGGATGTGGAAGCATTGTTGTGCGCCATTTCTATTATCCAACCAGATTGGATAAATGAAGCAAGGGAGGAATGGAAGAATGACGAAGAAGTGTGGGCACTTATTCGAAAGCTACAACAAGATTCCAGTACGTCTGATACATTTAGCTGGAAAAATGATTCGTTATGGTACAAAGATCGCTTATACCTCTGTAAGAATTCCCAGCTAAAACAAAAGATTCTTATGGAATTGCACACTTCTCCCTTAGGAGGGCACTCAGGATTTTTAAAAACTTACCACAGGGTTAAGAAGGAATTTTTTTGGGATGGCCTTAAATCAGATATTCAAAAGTTTGTGGCAGAATGTTTGGTTTGCCAACAAAATAAAGTTGAAACAATTAAGACACCGGGTCTATTACAACCTTTATCCATTCCAAGCCAACGTTGGGAGGAGGTTTCAATGGATTTTATCACAGGTTTACCCAAGTCTGAGGGAAAGAGTGTCATCATGGTGGTAGTTGACAGACTTACCAAGTATGCACACTTTTGTGCATTATCACATCCATTTAAAGCCAGTACAGTTTCTACTGCATTTATGGAAACAATTCAAAAGCTACATGGAAACCCAAAGATTATTGTAAGTGACAGAGATCCCATTTTCACTGGAAATTTTTGGACACAATTATTTTCTTGTCTTGGTACTCAGTTAGCTCATAGCTCATCTTATCATCCTCAATCTGATGGGCAAACTGAGATAGTAAACAAATGTTTGGAAGGATATCTTCGTTGCTTTGTATCTGATAAACAGACACAATGGGTCAAATGGTTGCCTCTGGTTGAATGGTGGTATAACACTTCCTTTCATACAGCAACAAAAATGACCCCATTTATGGCACTTTATGGGTATCAACCACCATCCATCACATCATATTTAAGAGAAAATTCTAAGGTTCAGGCAGTGGAACATCACATCGAACATCAACAACAAGTCCTCCAACTCTTAAAGGATAACCTCGTGTTGGCACAGAATAGAATGAAACAACAGGCAGATCAACATCGCAGTGAAAGAAGTTTTGATGTAGGTGATTGGGTATTCCTACGGCTACAACCATATAAGCAAATGTCCCTCAAGCAAGCTAAGAAGGATAATAAATTATCACCAAAGTATTATGGTTCGTACAAGGTGTTGCAAAAGATTGGTACTATGGCATACAAATTGGAGCTTCCTGCAACTTCTCGATTGCACCCAGTTTTCCGTGTTTCATGCTTAAATAAGGTTATAGTCGACAAGCTCCCAGTTCAAACAATATTTCCAGAACTTGACGAGGAAGGAAAAATTATATTGGAACCGGAAGCAGTTATAGAAACAAGAACTCGACAGCTACGAAATCGATCAATTTCAGAGTACCTTATCAAGTGGAAGAACTTATCCGCTGAAGATTCCACATGGGAGGATGAGAATTTTATGCAGAAGTATCCTGAACTACTCAAGCGTTGAGGACAACACTTTTTTGAAGGAGAGGGACATGTTGGGTCCCTATAATACTAGTGATTACCCCATTACTATTGTAGTTATACCCCTTATTTATATTGTTGTGCCCCCATTACCCCCATATTGTTATTAATGTGCCCATAGAATCCCTCTATTGTTATTTTTGTGGCTTTATATTATTATTGTTAGGTCGGCTGGATTATATTGTGACTCCTTAGACTCCTATATATAGAAAGGAGGTTTTGTCATTTGGATCATCCAAGAATTGTTCATTTATGTAATGTAAAGGAGGTTGCCCCCTCGAAGAGGCTGAATTCTAAGGCGTTGATCTATCTTTTCTATCTTTTTTTGAGCTGGTTTCATAACATTTGGTATCAGAGCTTTGGATTCTAGGGTTTCGCTGCTCCAAACAGGTCATCGTGGCATTTTCGCTATAATTTTTTTTTGTGACGTTTCAGAAGTCTAAAAAAAAACTCGTTTGAGAAGAAATCGCGCTGAACCTTGGGTCCGACTTTCAGAGATTTTTGCGCGATATTTTCGGAGATATGATCTCAGGAAGTTGGTCTTTTTGCAGACTCCTGAATTACACTCAAAACAGGTGACCTGGGGAAAATCGTCATAACTTTCTTTCTGAGCATCGGATTGAAATTTCGTAAGAAGGTAAAGAAATAGGACGGACTGCAGTTTTCTTTTATATATTTTTCAGAGCAAAGGTTGAAACAGTGACACGTGGCACTTCATACAAGTTCGCTCTACTGAGCTAGTCTATAATCAGGTCACTACGGGAGATTGTGCATAACTCTTTCTTAGAGAATCCAATTTGGTTTAGACTAGTGGCATTGGAAAGAGGACATAGAAGGCTACTACAGGTCACAATTTTAGAACTGGATGATTCGAAATTACAGAGATACATTAGATTCAATATCAAGCTTCTACAAAGTAAAAAAAGGTGTGTAGTTTTTATTTATTATTTTTGCATAAGCTTGGTTTGAAGGAATTCAAAGGGCATAGTAAAGCATTATTATCGGTAACTGATGCCCCGAGGAAAGAAAATTCAAACACCTAGTAAGGAACCTGAAATCTCTAGCATGACTCATGAAGAAGAGGAAGAAATGCTACATGATATATCAAAATTACAAGAACAAGTGCAACAAATGTCACGCTCACAAAAGCTAACAGATGCTAAGATAAATGGCGTGGAATCTAAGATAAAGGGCATGGAAGCTAAGATGGATGATCTGAAGACAGATTTGAGGACAAATTTGCCGACAGACATGGCAAATTTGAAGACAGATTTGACAAATTTTCTACAAGAAATACTTACTAATGGTGAAAAGGTTGTAAAGGAAACTCATGATGTGAACAAAAGAAATGTTAATCATGATTCCATAGACTCTAATGTTGGATCGAAGACCCACCATATTCCAAAAATCGATATGAGGAAGTTTGATGGCAAGGATCCCGCCACATGGATATTACAGATGGAGCAGTTCTTCGATCTCAATAATGTGCAAAACACACAAAAGGTACGTATGACAACTTTATATTTGGAACCAAATCAATTTGTATGGTATCAATGGCTTTGCTCTCGTAAACAATTTATCACTTGGGCAATTTTTACGGAAGAATTGATAGCACATTATGAGGATACAAAAAGCAACACTTTTTTTAGCCAATTGATAAGTCTCAAACAAAAGGGTTCAATAATGGAGCACATTGAGGAGTTCCAAAAATTGAACATAAGGGTAAAAGATATTCCAGAGGAGCATAGGATTGATGTGTTCATAGGGTCTTTAAAGGATAATATCCAACATGATGTTCGACTTTGGGAACCTGATTCATTAGAGAAGGCATTCAGGTTAGCAAGAAAAATGGAAAGCAAAATTATGGCAACCAGGAAGCATACCACTCACAACTATAAAGACGGAAGTGCAGTTTCCCCTAGTCTTACACAACCTATAAGGTTGACACCACAACAATTGGAAGAAAAAAGAGCAAAAGGGCTTTGTTATATTTGTGATAGCAAATACACTAAAGGTCATAAGTGTGCTGAGAAGAAATTATTCTACATAGATTGTGAAGAGGAAGAAGAAAAGGAGCAAGAAAGGTCAAAAGAAGAGGATATACTCCAGGAACAAAGCCTAGATGAAGAACAAATAAATTCGACCATATCTTGTAATGCATTGGCGGGAATTACCACTCCTCAAACCATCAAGATAGAAGGACAAATCAAGAAGAAAAAGGTAATAGTGTTGATTGATTCAGGAAGCACCCACAATTTTATTCATTGTAGGGTAGCAAAAGAATTGAATTGCTTCCTATATCCAGCACCAGAGTGTCAAGTGATGATTGCAAATGGAGGAACAATAAATTGCTCTGGAAAGTGCCATAATATCAAGCTATCCATGGGAGAATATGTATTGACTAGCCCAATGCTTTCCATTCCAATGGGAGGTGCTGATGTTGTACTAGGAGTCCAATGGCTACAATCCTTGGGTACAATAGCTTTTAATTTTCAAGAAATTTTCATCAAATTTTCTGTGGAAGGAAAGGAAGTTGAATTAAGGGGTATTGCAGGGAAACCAGGAAAGATAATCAGCTCTAATGGTATGACAAAGCTTCTAAAAAAGGAGCAAAGGGGTGTAATTGCACAATTATGTTCGCTAGATGTTTCCACATTAGAATCATCTATTTCTCCAGATCTCCAAAAAGTCCTGGACAATCATTCCAAGGTATTTGAGACTCCCAAAGGTCTCCCACCTATGCGTGATCATGATCATGCTATTCATCTGATTCCAGGAAGTGTTCCTCCAAACATCAGGCCGTACAGATATCCCTATGTCCAAAAAAGTGAAATTGAACGTATGGTTGCAGAAATGCTAGAGGCTGGTATAATTCAACCGAGTCAAAGTTCTTTCTCTGCTCCAGTAGTATTGGTGCACAAGAAGGATGGATCATGGCGCATGTGTCCGGATTATAGGGAGCTCAACAAGCTCACTATTAAAGATAAGTTCCCCATTCCTGTCATTGATGAATTACTGGATGAATTGCATGGATCAATTTACTTCACCAAGTTGGATCTTCGTTCAGGATATCATCAAATCAGAATGAAGATTGAAGACATTCCGAAAACGGCATTTAGAACTCATGAGGGTCATTATGAATTTTTGGTCATGCCTTTTGGCCTTACCAATGCACCTTCAACATTTCAAGGTTTGATGAATTCAATTTTCAAACCATTCCTTAGAAAATTTGTGTTAGTATTTTTTGATGATATACTAATCTACAACAAGTCTTGGAAGGATCATGTTGAACATGTTGACAGGGTGCTACAACTATTGGAGGAGAAACAATTATATGCAAAAAGATCCAAATGTTTCTTTGGAGTCCAGGAGGTGGAATATTTGGGTCATATTGTATCTCATGAAGGAGTTAAGGTAGACCCTAGCAAAATTAAAGCCATTAAGGAATGGAAAATCCCCACATCCATAAAGCATCTGCGAGGATTTCTTGGGTTGACAGGGTATTATCGCAAGTTTGTTAAGAATTATGGGAGAATAGCAGCACCTCTAACAACATTATTGAAGAAAGATGCATTTTCATGGACTCCAGAAGCAACAAAGGCCTTTGAACATCTTAAAGAGGCAATGTGCCAAGCACCGGTCTTAGCTACACCGGACTTCACAAAAACCTTTATTGTGGAATGTGATGCTTCAGGAAATGGAATTGGTGCTGTTCTAATGCAAGATGAAAGACCCATTGCTTTTGAAAGTCGTCCAATCAAGGGAAAGTTTTTAAGCAAAGCTATTTATGAGAAGGAAATGTTGGCAATACTCCATGCACTTAAGAAATGGCGACCCTACCTAATGGGAAGACACTTCAAGGTAAAAACGGATCATGATAGCCTTAAATACTTTTTAGAACAAAGATTATCCTCTGAAGAGCAACAAAAGTGGGTCACAAAGATGTTGGGTTATGACTTTGAAATCATCTACAAAAAAGGGAAGCAAAATGTGGTGGCAGATGCACTCTCAAGAAAGGATGAGGATGTGGAAGCATTGTTGTGCGCCATTTCTATTATCCAACCAGATTGGATAAATGAAGCAAGGGAGGAATGGAAGAATGACGAAGAAGTGTGGGCACTTATTCGAAAGCTACAACAAGATTCCAGTACGTCTGATACATTTAGCTGGAAAAATGATTCGTTATGGTACAAAGATCGCTTATACCTCTGTAAGAATTCCCAGCTAAAACAAAAGATTCTTATGGAATTGCACACTTCTCCCTTAGGAGGGCACTCAGGATTTTTAAAAACTTACCACAGGGTTAAGAAGGAATTTTTTTGGGATGGCCTTAAATCAGATATTCAAAAGTTTGTGGCAGAATGTTTGGTTTGCCAACAAAATAAAGTTGAAACAATTAAGACACCGGGTCTATTACAACCTTTATCCATTCCAAGCCAACGTTGGGAGGAGGTTTCAATGGATTTTATCACAGGTTTACCCAAGTCTGAGGGAAAGAGTGTCATCATGGTGGTAGTTGACAGACTTACCAAGTATGCACACTTTTGTGCATTATCACATCCATTTAAAGCCAGTACAGTTTCTACTGCATTTATGGAAACAATTCAAAAGCTACATGGAAACCCAAAGATTATTGTAAGTGACAGAGATCCCATTTTCACTGGAAATTTTTGGACAGAATTATTTTCTTGTCTTGGTACTCAGTTAGCTCATAGCTCATCTTATCATCCTCAATCTGATGGGCAAACTGAGATAGTAAACAAATGTTTGGAAGGATATCTTCGTTGCTTTGTATCTGATAAACAAACACAATGGGTCAAATGGTTGCCTCTGGCTGAATGGTGGTATAACACTTCCTTCCATACAGCAACAAAAATGACCCCATTTATGGCACTTTATGGGTATCAACCACCATCCATCACATCATATTTAAGAGAAAATTCTAAGGTTCAGGCAGTGGAACATCACATCGAACATCAACAACAAGTCCTCCAACTCTTAAAGGATAACCTCGTGTTGGCACAGAATAGAATGAAACAACAGGCAGATCAACATCGCAGTGAAAGAAGTTTTGATGTAGGTGATTGGGTATTCCTACGGCTACAACCATATAAGCAAATGTCCCTCAAGCAAGCTAAGAAGGATAATAAATTATCACCAAAGTATTATGGTCCGTACAAGGTGTTGCAAAAGATTGGTACTATGGCATACAAATTGGAGCTTCCTGCAGCTTCTCGATTGCACCCAGTTTTCCATGTTTCATGTTTAAAGAAGGTTATAGGCGACAAGCTCCCAGTTCAAACAATATTGCCAGAACTTGACGAGGAAGGAAAAATTATATTGGAACCGGAAGCAGTTATAGAAACAAGAACTCGACAGCTACGAAATCGATCAATTTCAGAGTACCTTATCAAGTGGAAGAACTTATCCGCTGAAGATTCCACATGGGAGGATGAGAATTTTATGCAGAAGTATCCAGAACTACTCAAGCGTTGAGGACAACACTTTTTTGAAGGAGAGGGGCATGTTGGGTCCCTATAATACTAGTGATTACCCCATTACTATTGTAGTTATACCCCTTATTTATATTGTTGTGCCCCTATTACCCCCATATTGTTATTAATGTGCCCATAGAATCCCTCTATTGTTATTTTTGTGGCTTTATATTATTATTGTTAGGTCGGCTGGATTATATTGTGACTCCTTAGACTCCTATATATAGAAAGGAGGTTTTGTCATTTGGATCATCCAAGAATTTTTCATTTATGTAATGTAAAGGAGGTTGCCCCCTCGAAGAGGCTGAATTCTAAGGCGTTGATCTATCTTTTCTATCTTTTTTTGAGCTGGTTTCATAACAGGGACATTCTTGTGAGTTTTGATGTGGTCTCCCTTTACACTTGCATCCCTATAAAGGAGGCCATGGAGGTGATCAACTATCTTACGGATCTTGATACCGCTCAATTAGTTGAGATCTGTCTCACTTCCAATTTTTTTAGGAATGAGGGTGAATTCATTAAACAAACCTGTGGTGTTTCCATGGGCTCACCACTGTCCCCTGTTGTTGCTAATCTTTTTATGGAATATTTTGAATCCAAGGCTTTGGCCTCAGCCTGTCTCCTACCCAAGCTCTGGAAAATATTTGTAGATGACACTAATGTCATCTGGTCTCATGGACAGGAGGAATTGGATCTCTTCTTCAAACATCTCAACAATCAATCCTCTGCCATTAAGTTCACCATGGAATAAGAGGTAGATGGTTTCCTCCCTTTCCTTGATATTCTTGTTTTGATTAATATTGACAGTTCCCTCTCCCACCAAGTTTTTCAAAAGAAAACTCACACGGAGCAGTGCCTGCATGCTAGTTCCCATCATTTCCCTACTCAAAAGTTGGGCATTCTCAACACCCTCGCTACTCGTGCCCTAAGGATCTCTGATGAAAAGAGCTTCGATAAAGAGAAATCCCATCCCTAGGTCAGAAGACTTTCCTTGATGCCTACAAGAATTCAGTAGTTAAAAAAGAACCTAAAGATTGAGTCCCAGGGGTCCATCTACCTTTTATCCAAGGGACCATTGATAGGATTGCTAGGATTATTAAGAAGCATAATGTTCCCTCGACCTTTATACCCCTCAACACCATTTGTAATTCCCTCCGATCAGTGAAGGATCCTGTCAACCCTAATTACATGAAGGGTGTTTAAATTATTCCTTGTTCCTGTGGAACCCCCTACTTTCGCGAGACTGGTCGTTCTATTAATCAAAGGATTAATGAGCATGTAATAGACCTAAAACATGGGAGAACCAAGTCTTATGCACTAGCGGAGCATGTGGAGAAGACTAAACATCATATTAGATATCATTTTTGGGATTCAACTGCGTTAAGTAAGTCATTCAAACGTATGACCATTTCCATGAGAGGTAGTCGTAACTGACTAATTTCTCATGATTTTCGAATAGTTCACTTAGCACTCATTGCATCGGGTGATGCTCACAGGGGTGAAGAAGTGGGATTGAAACTAGTGAAATGTGGAGAACGAATCACATAGCATCAATCATCACTTCCGGGGCTTGCACCCGGTAACCAGGACTTCCCAGGAGGTCACCCATCCCAGAACTCCTCTGGCTCAAGCGCGCTTAACTGTGGAGTTTTTCCCCACAATCAAGCCCACTTAGCTTGCTACCCCATTTGCAAAACCTTAGCAAGTATTGTGCCTCATGAACCATTCAAGTAGAGATCCCTTGACTCTTTTTGAATTTAAGTATGGGGGATTTACGCAGTGCATTATATTAGATATCATTTTTGGGATTCAACTGCGTTAAGTAAGTCATTCAAACGTATGACCATTTCCATGAGAGGTAGTCGTAACTGACTAATTTCTCATGATTTTCGAATAGTTCACTTAGCACTCATTGCATCGGGTGATGCTCACAGGGGTGAAGAAGTGGGATTGAAACTAGTGAAATGTGGAGAACGAATCACATAGCATCAATCATCACTTCCGGGGCTTGCACCCGGTAACCAGGACTTCCCAGGAGGTCACCCATCCCAGAACTCCTCTGGCTCAAGCGCGCTTAACTGTGGAGTATTTCCCCACAATCAAGCCCACTTAGCTTGCTACCCCATTTGCAAAACCTTAGCAAGTATTGTGCCTCATGAACCATTCAAGTAGAGATCCCTTGACTCTTTTTGAATTTAAGTATGGGGGATTTACGAGGAGGCCCAAGTTATTGCTAAGGTTGCGCAGTTCTGTTATCGGAAATTTAGAGAAGCCATTGAGATTGAAAAAAGACCAAGCAATCTCAATAGAGATGACAGTTGGAAGATCAGTAGTTGCTGGATCCCTACTCTCTCTTCCTAGTCGTTTCTTCCCCTTCCTCCCTGTCCCTCTATTAATGACCTGTTCTTTATTTTCTTTCTTTTTTCCCATAGTGAAGCTTCTATCTAACTTGTTTTCTTTATCCATTCTTATTTGAGTTTTTGGTCCTCTTTGGAGATCTCCCTCATTCTCTTTTCCTTTTGTTTATGGGATAGTCCTTTTCATGACTATCTGAATAGGTTAAAATTATCTAGTATATGATAATTAATTAAATTTAAGTAAGAAATTTATGCTCACATTAGATAACTTAACTAATAAATTTATATTAATTAGTTACCCAAACCATTAGTAATAAGAATAATATTGTTATTGTAATATTATAATAATAATAATAAAGCCCCAAGGGTTAGCTCATTTGGCCAAAATCAGTGCCTCGCCATCGGGAGGTCATAGGATCCATTCTCCTCGAAGCCCTTGGGGTTAGGCCTTTCTAGTGGGCCGCGGGGCTAGATTCCCTTTGAGGCCGATCAACCCAAATTTTTCCATGGACATAGCACCACCCGTTGACCAGGGTGTCTGTGAACAACAACAAGATAATAATAATAATTAATATTATTATTTTAGTATTAAATCCATACAATTACTAATAGTTATAAGCCCTAGATCTATTAGTATTTGTTAACATTTTACTCATTATTATTCTTAATATCCCTAGATTTATTTTTTAACTCAAATTTGATTAACATGTCACTTAAAATAACATAGAATAATGTTCGTTTGTAGTATTCTAAACTTCATAAAAAATTCAGAACATTATATAATATAATGATATCCACCCTAAGACTTTGAATAACTATTTATCTAATTTTATTATTATTATTAAATAATTTAACTAATCAATTCTAGCCATTTCTTGGTCCATTATAACCGTTTGTCTAGTCTAGTCTAATATAGTCGTTTTCCAGTCAAACCTAGCTATTGGAAGATCTGCTATCCCTATTTGACATGTAGCCATGATTTGATTCTTCAACTTGTCACGACGATGAACCACACTCGTTGGTTTGAAACGCGTTGAAAAATGTATTATCATGTGATTTATGCCGAAGAATTCTTTCTCATAAACTTATGGATCACAGAAGCCTCAATTCAACGAAAGACTTGTCACTGTGACAAGACCAAGTTTCTCCTTCCTAGGACTTGTAAAACTTACTAGGATGGATTCATTCGAAGAATGAACTTATATGAAAAGAATATGCTATTCCCTTCAAGCTTGTGATTAAAAATAATTGGGGTACTCGCTAGAAATAGTGGGGAAAATTAAAGTGAAACATCCCTTGTATAGGTAGGATGTTGCTCTTGAACATGATACTCATCTGTTTATCGTGTCGGGTTTGGGATATCCTTGCTCATTCACTTGTCCTTCCGAGTTTGGGTGATCCATTTTGCATCTCATATCACTGTTCCATTTCATCATTATGACCCCTGGTC
Organism: Pinus tabuliformis; assembly: GCA_031772625.1. Taxonomy (NCBI): domain Eukaryota; kingdom Viridiplantae; phylum Streptophyta; class Pinopsida; order Pinales; family Pinaceae; genus Pinus; species Pinus tabuliformis. The sequence continues at coordinate 812,227,740 of CM062815.1, read as the reverse complement.
TTATGCTGAGTCAAATGCTACCATACTCCGAAGTTGTGTCGCCGATGTTCAAGAGAAGTCCTATCTACAATCTATTACCTATACATTGTCTTAACCTTTTCTACAGTCTTGGATCCTATTCATTTCATTCTACTTTATTCCTCATTTCATGTCAATGATGGGGGAATCATCATGACCCTCCTCCGATGGGTCACTTCTTGTCGACTTCAACTCATTATCCAGGAAGGTGACTTAGAGAATCCCTTTTAGTACCTTAGAGCTTGCATGCCTTAATGGCAAGTTCTTCACATCCGATGACATGTTTTCATCATTGATATTTGATCAGATGATTCGACAAGTGTTCAACTTTAGCTTCATTTTCACATTCACAGATTGTACTGTCGTACCTTGAGGGCCATTGTCATTATTGGTGGTTCTTCTCATGCCTGTTAATGGTCCACATCATTGGCTAGTAATCAAGTGGTTTTTTAGCATGATTAAATTCGACACATTCATTCTTATGTTAGAATTTGTACTTTGATCAGGTTGGGATGGAGTGCAAGACCCTGAGTTTTGTCTGATATGACTCAAGCTGCATGGAGTTATGTATTGTTCATGATTGTATGCATGTTTCTGCTATATGGATGGATGTGACCATACCATGGGACTTTACATTTATGATGATCCTTCTATATCGGGTGGTTGCATCCATACCTTGGGTCTTAGATTTACAGATGATCCTTCTCATTCAGATGATTACGCCTATGCCATGGATCTTTTTCATAGTCCTTACTATTCGAATGGCTACATGCATACTGTGGATTCATGCTTTGATGTCAGATATGTATATCTATATGCATCCTTGATTTGCAGGTCTCCTGACAATGTTTGTTCTCGTCCTTGCAAAATATCGTAAAGCATCTCATCCATCACTCCTTGTTCTGATTTCATGCTATAGGGGGCATCTATTACACAATATTTTGTCACACCTCTTGCACTTCCCTGTGACATACCCTAAAGTACTCAAAACATGACCATCATGCAATGTACTCATTCAGAGATGCAACTTAAATCCTCCCTAAAATACTGATTGAAAATGCCTTGAGCTTCCCCTCAAGAGAAGGGCTCTAAAACCCTAATTTGAGGATCATCGCTCCCCTTGACACTGAAAATTGTGATGGTTTCTAGTTGCACTATACTAGTCCCGTGATGCGAGTGTGCTTTTGGCTTGGATACCATCGATGACCCCTAAAAGGAAATTTTCCCAAAGAGGACAAGAAGCTTTGTGATCTAGAGGCTTCTATAACGATGAGCTAGAGGTTGGTCAACATGGATGAGGTTGAGTTCTCTGAACTTGGCCTTTTGGTCTTATCCCTATGAGCTACCTCCTTGAGATGAGGGCCTTCTCCTATATTTAGAGAGATCTTAACTCCCTTTCCCTGCCTATATATTCACCCTCTCCCATTCCCAAATGGTTGGCCTTTGGCTATTTGCACCCTTATGCTGGGATAGTGCCTACATGCTACTCATTTGCCTTGGAGAAGGAGTGCTTGGAAAGCTTGAGCTTGGACTTGGAAATTCACTCAAGGAGAGCTTATTGACATCAAGGCTTGGTTGTATGATTCCTCCTTTATTCTATTGATATATAAAACTCTTGGTTCACTTTCCATAAATGTGTATATTAATGCATCATTTATCGTAATGCTCCTTGATCTGTTAAGTAGGTTACTTTCTATTATGCTATTTGTAATTGTATGCTTTGTTGTATCTTGATCTCTTGTGCAAGGATTCAAATGATGTGATCAGTAGGACCAAGCCTGTGGCACAAGCGATTCAAGGTCTTCAACAAAGGAGTATATTATAGTATCAGAATGAGGTAGGTCATCTTCATCTTCTCCTATTTCGTTTGTAACTTAGTAAAGTGTCTAGTAGATTGTCACGTAGGTTGCTAGTCCCACTCATTGGGCTAAGGGGATCATCTCTACACACAGAGATGATTGCCTAGACAACAGAAAGGGAATAGAAATATAGTTCCAATAATTCTCCTAACAATATACCTTTGAAGATCTGTTATTGAATACTTAAGTCGATCTTACAAATCAAGTTGAGTATGTTTGGAAGGAGGTTGTGATATGGTAATGTATCAACCATTTACCCTAGATAGATCAACAAAATCTCGATTTAGAATTGACCCCATTATTTTCTTGTAAAGTCTCAGTTTTGAACAAAGAAGTCATATCTTTGACTTTCCAGCTGGCCACTTTGATCATCATCTTATGCCTCGATTTTCCATCAGGAATAACAACAATACTCATTCCTTGATTCTAGCACAAGGTCTATGAAACTTCCAGTTGGCCATGGGCCCCTGTGGATATAAAAAACAAACCATCTTTGACTAGTGAAGGCATCCTATAGAGTGTAGGCAGTTTATACATGTTGTAAGAGTGTGAGTGCAGGATCAAGGCCTCCTACCATGAGTCAACAATTTAAACACATTTTCAATCTGAAGGCACATAAATCCATCATTAATATTAATATTTAGAGTTAAATCCTACTAAAACAAGGGAGATGTGTAAAATAGTAAATATTCACTTTACAATGCACAAAAATACATGAAACAACGATAGTAACCATAGAAATCATGAGGGATTTCAAAATAAAATATGATGTAAAATTTGATAAATCAGAAGCCTAACATCCCCTCATGCTGATCATATTGCATGTCCTCATGCAATCGAATAAATTGTTGTACTCTCTACCTTGCAAAAAGCAAGATTAAAACATCTATGGTGATCTTGTTTTTACGATGATATTCCTACAACTTTGTGTAAACAACAATTCCTTTGCAAGATATGGCTGTTCTCAAAGGAGAATGCATGCTAGTTCATTCTTGTAATGGAATCTGATTTCAAGAAAGTCTAATACCAAGGTTTCCATACTAACTGCAAGGATAGTGTTGTTACTGAAGAAAATATCTAGTTATTAAAATGATGTACAAAGCATCTTAGGAGTAGCCTTAGTCAGAAGTTCTTCACCTCAATATCCTCATTACAAATAAAAGTGACATAATTTGAAATCCATGATGTTAAGATGGATATAAATAGGGAAAAAGAAATATGACAAAATTATACCTTCCCATGATGATCATCTTACCATTATCCAAAGCATCTAAATGAAGCTCCTCTTGTTCAAGAATAATGAATCACCTGCACTAAGGGTTCCACATCCATCAAAACAGGATTATTCCAAAAGATATAAATCGAAAGCATAATACCAGAAGGATCTTAAAGATATTATCAGAGAGATATGATAATGAATTAAGCGAAAGACAAAAAAAATAAGCCAAGTAAATCTTAAGGCAAAACTAACTTTAATACCATAGGCATGGCCCTTCTTCCAGTAGGTGTCCATAGCCTCGAAAAGGATGCATTTTAAACTAATGAAATTCCTATGTCCCATCTAATAGGTATATATTTAGATTCATTTAAAAGCATTTAAATTTATTTAGAAATTAATTGAAGGTTGTTGTCTCAACTTGGTAACCATCTAATGACAGTTCCATTCACAAGAACTAACAAGAATGAACAAGTTAGCTTGTGATGTGACCTCTTGTCTTCCAACTTTTCAACTAAAATCCATTACCTTGGCTTGGTGACCAACAACTGTAATGTCATTCTCATTAGGACCCATGATCAAGGTAGGTCGGCTCGTAATGAGACCTCCCATCCCCCAATTAATCCTTTTAAAAGAAAATTGATTATAATTAACCTTAAATGGGTTATTTAGTAGGTGGGGATATAAATCTTCTCCTTAAGAGCACAAGATGGCGTGAAAAGTCTTTAATGACAAATCTTCACTGGTTGGTCTTGCTACCCTAAATACTCATTTTTAAAGAAAGCATCTCAGATAATGATTGAAAAATTCCTCTAGTTAATCATGCTAGGGTTCTCATGAGAGCTCATTAGAGTTTTACGGGACAACAACTTGTTAGAATGACTAGGCCATGGTTAGGGTTTTGGCTTGTGAATGGAAAGTATTAAGCATAACAATGACAAATTCCCTTGAGTGACTCCATGGATGACCAAACAATATGAAGAAGAACCACCCAATAAATGATCAATGTCACTTTACAAAATAATGAGGCATTAAGAATGCATTTCTTTTGACAGGAATCACCACAAGAGTGGATAGTAATATAAATTTCAATAGTTGTGCCTTAGGGAATTGCAATTTTAAGAGTGTTTATATACTAATTTGATTCCAAATGCCACTTTTATTTATTGTTTCTATACTACCCTACCTTGATTTAGAGAGAGGAAGATCTCATTCAAGTGTAGGAGTAATTCCATTGTAACTATGTGCCTAACAAAATGATAAATATACTCACACTCAGGTTTAAATGTAAACCTCCACACATACCAAACTCATGAGAAACCAACTGCTTTAATTGATATGGTACCAAGAGATTTTGAATGATGAAGGAGTGGAGTGTGCCAATGATTGTTTGGAACCAATATTTAATAGGACCCACATAATCATGGCTCTCCAAATTGTAGAAATATTCCACAACTTGATGTTTTCTCTCTTCAGATTGACAAGGATGGTTAAGGAAAATTCTAGGGTTTTCTTCTTGGTGAGCTTCAACAACAATTTTTGAACAAGTTTTAATCACATATTTCTCCTCTAATAGTTTATATATTAAAGTTTCTTCCTAAGGTAAATGTTGCGTGATAATAGGGGAAGTTTTTGAATTCACTCCTCCCCCCTCTCTAAAATATATGACATTACATTCAATAGGGGAGTGAGTAGGAAAAATACTTGCTTTAAATTGATGTGAAACTTGATTATTGGAATTAATATTTGGTTGCACAAATGGTTGGGCCCATAGAGAAGGATAACATGGTGGTGCATTGGATGTGAATTTCATCTGTTGTGGCTCAAGTAATGGAGTTTGCATGGGGAATTTCCCTAGAGAGGAGGCTCTAAACCATCCTTGAGGCTACAGAAATATCTGGCTCAAGAGAGAGCACCACTTTGGCTAAAATTTTGGGTATCGAATCAGAGGAGGGATCAATTTTCCATGAAACTGTAGGGTTATAGACCCATTGAGGAAAGTATTGGGGGCAATAAATATTATTCCAAGTATTAAATGATGATAAGTTTTGAGTTATACTTGACGGTCGATTTATTTCCTTACTTGATTCCTTAAATACTTTTTGAAACCCTAGCAACAATGGGAAATAATTTATCATGTGATCCTCCTTGCACTACTTCCATTATTCTTGAAAATCATCCAATTGTAAATTTAGAGAGGCTTTTGTACCAGATTTCAAAATTTGATAGGAAAGTCATCTAGAATTCTTACCAATATTGGATATTCCCCTTGAATACTTAATACATAATTCATAAACATCATCATATGGTAAGCAAAAAAAATCACTTGGTCGTATCAGATTTAAAGGTTCTAAAAATTTATCTTTGATTCCTTTGAGTAGGAGTGTTTTTAAGGTATCTTTTTCCAAATGCTCATGTTTTGATTTTGAAGGTTGTATTGAAATCACTCCACATAGTCCTCTAAACTTTCATCTTCCCCTTGTATCATTTCAAAAACATTTTCACTGTCTTGGCAACAGTTTTGGTACTTATCCAAGAATACATTCTTCATGTCTTCCCATGTTTGAATGCAATTAACTCCAAGGCTCATGAACCATAATAGAGTTTCTCCTTTAAGAGTAAGAGGAAACACTTGCAACCTTTGAGCATTAGCATAATAACCATATCCTATGAAAATTACTTCAAACTCAAATAAGAATGTATCTGGGTCTTTGTTTGCCAAACCATGAAATTTTGGTAGAGAATATGGGGAAATATTTTGCATTTGTATCACTCCTCCTAGATCTTTAATATGGAATCAAAAATTAATGATGTGTGTCATTTCTTCCCAAAATAAAATAGGTTATCCATGTACTACTTTGAGATTCCTTCCTGGAATGCTCCTGCCAACCAATTTATGAAATAGTTGCATTATATGATTGATATTAGCCTCAAATCCTCATTGAAAAATGCCTCAAAATACAAATTTTTTATTCTCAACAAGATAATTGGTGTATAATGTTAGCATATGGATTAGTATTGGTTCTTACAACACCCTAAAAATGAAAATAAAATATGCAGGAAAGAAACAAAAATAGTTGCAAGAAAAACTAGGTAAAAAGAAAACCAAATTGCAGCAGGTTACCAAGGTCAATCCCCTTAACGCCTCCCTGGAAATTACACCAAAATGTTGGGTGTAGTATATGGTACAATAATGGAACAAAATTTAATGTCAATTCAAGGTCCGTTGACTTTGAATCACAACACTGGAAATGCAGAGAATGATTCCAACAACCTGCAAAATAAAACCCTAGACTATCTTGCTCATTCCTTTACTTCCTACAAACACTTAATCAAGCACTCCAAAACAATGTTTAGAAATAAAATCATGGACACTAATCCTGCAAAACCAAACTCTATCTCCAACCCCATAATCAATCTCTCTAAGTTCTAAAAAGAAAAAGGGAAATGAAAACCCTCTTATGTGAATCATGTACTAACTGTTATGGAAACATCTAGAAAAATTCTAAGTACTGGCTACCTTGTTCATAGACATTTTCAATCAAACTAAAAAATGAAATAAATATCTTCAAAACACAGGCTTCCATAACAAATTCAAACAAATCATTCATGTACTAATCAATCTCATTCCTACACTACAAGAGTTATGTGCTAGTAAACCCTGTATCGCCTTACTTTACACACTATGCATTCAAATCAAACTCATCTGGATGTGTCACTCCAAGCACAAAGCATACATGCCTTTAAAATCCTCACTATGTTCACGCTGACTAGAAAGACATTCCAAACCCTAAAGTTAGCATTTCAAAGACAATAATCTATAAAGGGAATTACAACAACTGAAATTAAGTCCAGGAAAGGTTGACAATGACAATCCAACTTCTCTAATGTACCTTCTCTCTACTCACAAGAAATCAAAGGAAACCTGTCTTGTTCAAATATTAGTCAAACACTTTGAACTCAATGATACTTTGTTTCCACTTTAAATGTTCAGTTACAGTAGGAGAATACCAAGTAATTAGAATTAATTATACTCTTCAAATCATTCACCCATGACCTGAATCTTGCCTTAATTTAGAAGAAAAATATTATCATGAAAATAAGTTTTCACTAAAAGGCTCACAAGGGTTCTATTACTGCACTAGAGTGTTGTTCACTAAGGCACTCCAGTATTTATGAGTTCACAAAAGTTTTAACACTGTTTATATTTTCAATTCCCTTCTCTAAGTTACTCGAATCATCAAATGGCACTTTAAAAGATTATGATCTTGAATTTTAACAATCAATCCTAGAACCTTGAGTTTAAATTGACCAAAATTTGACATAAAAGCCCAAAATGAAAACACGATTCATAAGATTACACATTGATATTGGAAGTCAATTTTGGGTTTCTTATGAAATAGAGTATGTAACCAATAATGAAACAATTTCAGGTCTATATTAATTGCAAAGAAATCACATTAAAGAATTCATAAATGCTTCTTAAAACTAATACCCTGAACTTAATGAAACCATACGAAAAACAACTTCATCAACCCTTAAAGATTCACACCACTCCTCCAAATATGGACTATATCAAACCACACACATCAAATGAGTAGAATAAACAATCATGTACACATATGGAAACTTTATAACATTATTTCTTCACTCTACAACTAGATACATAAAAAATAAATTTACACAATACTACTAGTTAAAGGAGAACGAGTTGGGTTGGCTGGGTCATGGCCAACCAGCGCGTTTACATTTAAGGAAACAAATAAACTATCAGATACTCAAATGAATCAACATGATTGAATGCAAATGGAAATGGAACCTGTCATTGGAGCTCACTTTATTAATCAAACTGAGTTCATTCCATTTTTCCCTCGGTGGTCCAACCCCGGAGAGTCTTTGAGCGATGCACAACTTGGCTTAATAGTGTACAATGAGTAGGAATAACATCATTCCCATTACATCCTGAAGCTTAAAATATATATAATTTACAAAATTTATCATGGATGTAGTTAAGCCAATACAAGGAAGGGAATAAAAAGACAGTTCCAAAAGTTCTCCTAACAATAAACCTTCAAATATCTGTTATTGAACATTGAATTTGATATGCAAAATCAAGTCAAGTATGTTTGGAAGGAGGTTGTGATCTGTTAATGTCTCAACCATTTACCTTGGATAGATCAACATGATCCATAATTGTCCCCATTATTTGCTTGTAAAGTCTCAGTTTTGAACAAATAAGTTAGATGTTTAACTTGCCAGCTGGTCACTTTGATCATCATCTTATGCCTTAATTTTCCCTCAAGAATAATAATAATACTCATTCCTTGATTCTAGCACAAGGTCTACCAAAATTCTAGATGGCCATGCGCCCTTGTGGCTATCAGCAACAAACAATCTTTGACAAGTGCCGGCATATGAACTGGTGCAGGAATCCTATAGAGTGTAGGCATTCAATACATGATGTAAGAGTGTGAGTGCAGGATCAGGGCCTCCTTCCATGAGTCAACAATTTAACCACATTTTAGACCTGAAGACACAAAAATCCATGATTAATATTAATCTTTAGAGTTAAATCCCACTAATAAGGGAGATGTGTCGAATAGTAAATATTCGCTTTACAGTGCACAAAAAAACACGAAAAATGATAGTAACCATATAAAGGACAAGGGATTTCAAAATAAAATATGATGTAATATTAGACAAATCAGAGGCCTAACAAGCCCTGGGGTGACATCATACACAATAACCTTAAATCTCAACTATCAATCTGTAATAAAGCATCATGGATAATGACTGAAAGGTCCCCCCTAGTTATTCATGCCAGGGTTCTCATGAAATCCCATTAAGGTTTTATAGGAGTGGTCTACCATAGGAGGATTTTCATCAATACCTTGTTAGAGAAAGTCAAAAATATTTCTTGGATAATAGTTCGTTAGAGAAACTAGGCCATGAGTAAGGTTTTGAGATTTTGAATGGAAAGTGTCAAACATATCAATGAAAAATCCCCCTGACTGACCTAATGGATGATCTCGACCATGGAGAAAAACCAGTCAATTACCAATCAAATTTACTTTACAATATATGATCCATTAAGTGTGAATTTCACCTAACAGGACTTACCACAAGATTGTTTAACAAAAGTTTCAATAGCTATGCCTTAGGGAATTTAAGTTTCAAGAGGGTTGATGTAACAATTTTATTTTAGATGGCAGTTTATTTATTGGTTCTATACTACCCTATCCTAATTTAGAGAGAGGATGATCTCCTTCAAGTGTAGGAGTACTTATGGTGTAACCATGTGCGTAACAAAATTCTAAATATACTCACACTCAAATTTAAAAAGTAAGCTATTACGTTTATTGGAGTATGAGAGACCAACTTCTTTAACTGATATGGTACCAAGAGCTGTCAAATGATGAAGGAATGTGGTGTTCCTACAATCATTTAAAACTAAGCTTCAATGGGATCCACATATCCATGATTTTCCAACTCATCAAAAATGGTTGGCATGTTCTCCTTTGGTATGTTATGCAAGTTTTCCATAGTTTGATGATTTCTCTCTTGGAGGCATAAGGGATCTGGTAAGAGGAAAAATAGATACTCCTCGATCTCGGGCTCCAACATCTGCTCTTCAAATTGACAAGGATGGTTAATGGAAATGCTAAGGTTTTTTTCTTGATATTGTTCATGAGATTCAACAACAATTTTAGATTAAATTCCAACTATAGATAGCTCATTTAATGGTCTTTGGATTGAAACTTATTCCTGGGGTAAATGCTATGTGGTAATAGAGTTAGTTCCTAAATTGACTCCCTTCCCTGATGTAGAAGATATGGCATTGCATTTGATAAGGGAATAAGTAGGAATAACAAGTGTCTTAAATTTCTGTGCAACTTGATTGTTGGAATTAGGGTTTCGTTACACAGGTGGTTGGGACAATAGAGAAGGATAACTTGGTGGTACATTGGATGTGAATTTCAGCTTTTGTTGCTCAAGCAATTTAGTTTGCATGGGGAACTTCTCTAGAGAGGGGGATCCAAACCATCCTTGAGGCCACGGGAATATATGACTCAAGAGAGAGGGATACTATGGCCATAAGGTAAAGTATTGAATCAGAGGAGGGATACAAGTTTGCCATGGAACTATAGGAATATGCATTTTCTGATGAATTTTCTAAGGAAAATAAACATTAGTCCAAGTTATACTCGACAATCGATTTTATTCCTTACTTGATTCCATGAATGCTTCTAGTAATCCTGACAGTGATGGGAAATGATCTGTTGAGTGATTATCATCACAAATACCACAAAATTTCAGGTTGCTAAGGGGAAACTCTCTAAGGGAGTGCTTTTCCCTACAGTTGGAGAAGAATCTTAGGAGTGGTTCTTCAATTTTAACATTCTTCTATTCTTTCTACAAACCATCTGATTATGAATTTAGGGAGGTTCCTATAACTCCTATTCTTATAGAAGATTTAAAAAATTGAAAGGAAAGTTCTAGAGAATTCTTACCATTCTAAGAGATTCCTCTCGAATACCTTATGCATAATTCACAAACATCATCATATGGTAGGTGAAAAACATCACCTGTTCCTATCATATTTAGGAGTTCTAAAGATTTGTCTCTAATTCCTTTGAGTAGAAGTGTTTTCAACGTCTCTTTTGCCATTTGTTTATGCTTTGATTTTTGAAGGTCATATCGAAATCACTCCACATAGTCTTTCAAAATTTCAATTTCCCCTTGTATCATACTAAAAATATATCCATTGGGTTTGTATTAGTCTTGGTATTTATTCAAGAATAAATACTTCATGTCTTCCCATGTTTGAATGCAGTTTATGCCAAGGCTCATGAACCATCAGAGAGCTGCTCCTTTTAGATTAAGAGGAAACATTTTCAATATTTGAGCATTAGTAGAATAATAATATTCTCTACAAAGTACTTCAATCTTGAATAAGAATGTATTTGGGTCTTTGTTTTCCAAACCATGAAAATTTGGTAGAGAATATGGGGGAATGATGTGCATTTGTGCCACTCCTCCTGGATCTTTGGTAGGGAATTCAAAGGTAACGATGTGTGCCATTTCTTCCCAAAATAGAAGAGGTTATTCATATGCTACTTTGAGACTCTTCCTTCAAATTGTCTTTCCAATTCGTTAGTGAAAATTGAAGCCTTCATGAGTTCACCATTGGATGATTTCATTATCTCAACAACAAAATTTGATATTAGCCTCAAACTTCTGATTAAAAAATTCCTCAAAATATCATTTTTTTCTTAACAAGCTAGCTGGTATATTTTGTCAGCACGTGGATAAGTATATATATAGGGGGGGTTCTTACAAAACCCTATAAATTAAAACAAAATATGCAGGAAATAAAATCTACTCAAATGAAAATCTTCTAGGAAAAGCTAAGTAAAGAATCAAACCAAATTGCACCAAGTCACCAAGGTCATCCCCTAAGCGCCTCCCTGACAATTACACCAAAATCCTAGGTATCGTATGATGTTAGATTAATGGAGCAACATTTAATGTAAATGCAAGGACTGTGGACTTTGAGGCACAACAATGGAAATGCTAGAGAAAGACTTTAAGAAGTTGCAAGACAAAACCCGAATCTGTCCTATCTGCTCACACATTCTAATTCCTACAAACACTAGCCAATCATGCAATCAAAGGCATTCATTAGTAATGAAATCCTAATTACTATGAACATTAATATTGTAGTCTATCAACAATTGGAAGTAAAACCTGACTATTGAAAAATAAACCCTAATTGAAGAACAAACCCTAACTAAATAAAAATAACTCTAACTATCAAAATGAAAACCATAACGACTAATTGGTTGGAAACTTGAGCCTTCACTTAAGAAAATGTAAATAATGTCTTCAATAAATCAAAGACAAGACAATTGAAATCCAAGACAACCAATTTTATAATAATCATGTAATAGTCTGAGACAAAAGGATGTTGAGATTTTCTGTTTGGAGCAAAATAGGAAAAATCTCAGCTGATGACAACAATAGAATTCAGGTCCTAGATTAACTCCAGTTTGTTGGGAGGGAGTTAATGCCTCCTATATTTGATGTGAGGGAGTTAATGAGGCTGTTAGATTCTCTATGCTATATAACAGGCAACCATTCGGATGGTTTTCTGAGAGGGTGAGAGTTTTATGAGGTTTTCATTATGTAATCTCCTGTTTGATTAATAAATTCCTGATGCCTATGTTTGGTGGACGTAGCCCAGATTGGTTGGGTGAACCACGTTAAAAACTGTCTCTTATGTGATTGATTGTTCTGCTGTGTTATTTTTTATTTGTTTGTTGTGCATCTGGGACCAACAATTGGTATCAGAGCGATGTTGGAGCACAGCTGAGCGCTGGTCGTGGATTAGCGCTGGTGCGTGAATGTTTGCTGCTACGTGTAGATCGTGGGTTAGCGCCGAGACAAGTTCTATACCTGCGTGCTGTTGCGTGGAGGAGAGGCACCAAACCAGCGTGCTGTGGCATGGAGGAATGGCACATTACCTTGCGTAAAGCTGTTTTGGAGCGTGCGTGAAGCGCTGTTTCGTGGAGCCTGAACGGTTTTTGTTGGTGCTTCAGGCGAAGAGGAGAGTGATTGCTGTGCGTGTTGGTACCGTGGACCAAGGCGTTGGAGGTGATATGCGTATTCAATGGTGCGTATTCAATCCTGGTTATCAATGGTGCGTATTCAATGGTGGTTATCTAAAATTTTCCATTTCTGTGCATATACCAGTTTTGTAATGTATACCAGTTCTGTGCGTATTACATTGCTGATTGAAGTTGCGTATACTAGATCTGTATAGAGAATCACATACGCTTCAGATCTGAAATTGAATGTTAAGAACAATTGAAATGTGCCTCTAAATAGTGACAAGAAATAGCCCCTCCGCGTTTTGTAATTGCCCCTGCGCGGTTTTGTTTTTTAAATAGCCTCTGACCGGTGCCATTCACCTCTAGCATGCTCTTATTGAATGCAATTCAATGGGTGTTTTTATTTTGATCTGCGATTAGTGGAAGAGTCGCAACATTATTTTTGATCTGCCAATAGATCCTTCAATTTACGTCCCTTGAAACATAAATATTTCATAGCTTACCAAAGGTGAGTTGGTTGGAATCATTGGAAAGACTGTAGGTGTGTGAATGCATGGTTTTCAGAGGATTTTGTAGGTGCGTGGATTGCACAAGATTTTTTTTTTTTTTTTAAGGATGTATATCACATTTTTAATATAAGTGTAAAGGGCAGTTTTTTGTTTTAAAGGCGAAGGCAGAAAGGCATAGGCAGTTTTTTTTTGCTGGTATTTAAAGTTGGATATTGGAGATTATTGTGTTTTTTGATACAAAATGGCGAAAACTCAAAGTGCCCGGTTTGAAATTGAGAAATTTAATGGGAAAAATAATTTCGAGATCTGCAAGGTCAAGATGCACGATCTGCTGGTTCAACAAGGTGTGGCGAAAGCACTGTTGGGGAAAAACAAAAGGCCTCCTTCCATGACGGAGGATGAATGGGATGAGATGGACGATAGAGCTCTGAGCGCAATTCGGTTGTGTCTGGCGGACGATGTTCTGTTCAACATTGTGTCAGAGAAAACTGCCGCAAGTTTGTGGTCGAAGCTTGAGAAGCTCTATATGACGAAATCTTTGACAAATCGGATTCTCCTGAAACGGTAGCTTTACGGTTTAAGGATGAAAGAAGGTACCTCAATTGCTGATCACCTGAATGTTTTTAATACCTTGTTGGTGCAATTAGACAGTCTAGATGTGAAATTTGATTCAGAGGATAAGGCAATAACTCTATTGTGTTCATTGCCTGAATCTTGGGATCACTTTGTTACTTCCATAAGCTTTAGTACATCGGATATCCTTGAGTTTGACGATGTTGTTGGAGCCTTGTTGGCTGAGGAGACGAGGAAGAGGTCGAATGCAGACACCTCTACATCAGAGGTAATGATGGCCAGAGGTCGCTCACGAGAGAGACACTCCGGGGGAAAGCATAGCGACTCTCGTTTGAAGTCCAAAGGAAAGAAGCCCAAGGTGAAGTGTTGGCATTGTGGCAAGGTTGGACATCTGAAAAAGGATTGCTGGAAGCGAAAGCAGGCTGCTAAAGAAGGCTCTTCGACAGAAAAGAAGGAAGCCAACACCACAGATACAGGTTCAGTATCTGGTTCAGGTATGAGTGATGAGGTATTGTCAGTTAATATTTCAAAACATGATCAACATTGGTTGTTAGATTCCGGGGCATCTAACCACATGTGTATACATAGAGATTGGTTTAAAACATATAGATCAGTTGATGATGGAGTCATGTAGATGGGTAATGATGTCACGTGCAGTATTGTTGGAATAGGAAGTGTACAACTACAAATGTTTGATGGCACAACAAAAATATTAACAGATGTGAGGCATGTACCAGATTTAAGGAAAAATTTGATTTCATTAGGAGCACTTGATTCAAATGGATATAAAACTGTAATTCAAGGTGGAGTAATGAAAATTTACAAAGGCATCTTACTAGTTATGAAAGCTAAGAAAGTAGGAAATCTATTTCAGTTAGAAGGTAGAACTGGGTCAGATCATGTGTCTATGTCTGAACATGACAATAGTTCCATTCACTTATGGCATCAAAGATTGGGGCATATGAGTGAAAGAGGATTGAAAATTTCGGCTGACCGAAAGTTACTTCCTAATCTAAGATCTGGAAAATTGGATTTCTGTAAACATTGTCTGTTTGGTAAACAAAGTAAACAAAAGTTTAAAACAGGCAAACATACTAGTAAAGGCATACTTGATTATATCCATTTAGATGTTTGGGGTCCAGCCCCTATAGCGTCATATGGTGGCTCATCATATTTTGTATCATTCATTGATGACTTTTCTAGGAAGGTCTGGGTCTACATGTTGAAGAGAAAGTCTGATGTTTTTACAGTTTTCAAGCAATTTAGAGCATTGGTAGAAAACAGCACTAGTAGAACTATAAAATGTTTAAGAACTGACAATGGTGGTGAGTTTTCCTCCAAGGAGTTTGACAGCTATTGCAAGGATGCAGGGATCGAAAGACATAAGACCACGGTTTATACTCCTCAGCAGAATGGAGTTGCTGAAAGCATGAACAGGACTCTTCTAGAGAGAGCAAGGTGTATGTTGAGTAACGTCGGGTTGCAAAAGGAGTTGTGGACGAAAGCAGTGGCAACAGCTTGTTATGTGATAAACCGATCTCCATCAACGGCGATAGGCTGCAAGGTTCCGCAAGAGGTATGGAAAGGACACCCTTGTGACTATTCTAAACTTAGAGTGTTTGGTTGTGATGCATATGCTCTAGTGCCTAAACATCAGCGAACTAAATTAGATCCAAAGTCGAAAAGGTATGTCTTTGTTGGGTATGGTGATGGAACAAAGGGATATAGATTGTGGGATCCTACTACCCGCAAAATCATCATCAACAAAGATGTAAAGTTTGATGAATCCTCTCTTGTACAGTTAAATGTAGATAGAAGATTGAAACAGGATGATGTATCTGATTTCCAGCATATTCAGTTTGACAGCATTTCTAATGATAGTCATAACGACCATAGTTTAGATTCTAGTCATGAACAGGTTTCAGAATCAGATTATGAACAGGGTTCAGATGGAGGACATGAACAGGTCTCAGATGGCGATCATGAAGAAGTTCCTACAGATTATAGACAACCAATTGTGGAAGCACCAGAAACGTTCTTAAGGAGGTCTACAAGGATCAAACGCCCTCCGAGAAGGTATGATGATCATGTTACTTCAGTTGCTTTGATCGCTAATGATGATGAACCTTTGTGTTATCAGGAAGCTGTAGAAGGTTCAAATAGTCACAAATGGAAAGCAGCCATGAAGGAAGAAATGATGGCCTTAGGTAAGAATGGTACATGGGATCTGGTTGAACTTCCCAAAGGCAGGAAAACTGTGGGATGCAAGTGGGTGTTCAAGGTGAAACGGGGTGTGAATGATACGGAAGACAGGTACAAAGCGAGGCTGGTTGCAAAAGGGTTTTCTCAGAAAGCTGGCATAGACTTTCATGAGATTTTTTCACCAGTGGTTAAAATTGTTTCAATTAGAATTGTGTTAGCATTAGTGGTTTTGTTTGATTTGGAGTTGCAGCAGTTAGATGCTAAGGCTGCATTTCTACATGGTGACTTAGATGAGGAAATATATATGGAACAACCGGAAGGGTTTGTTCACCATCGCAATGAGAAATTTGTCTGGAGGCTCAAGAAGTCATTATATGGCCTGAAGCAGTCGCCTCGGCAGTGGTATAAGAAGTTTGATTCTTTCATGTTGAGTCAGAAATATGTAAGAAGTGAATATGATCATTTTGTTTACTTTAAGCAGTTAAATAATGGCATGTTCATTATCTTAGTGTTGTATGTTGATGATATGCTTTTAGCAAGCAAGAGCATTGAAGAAATCAACAGGTTGAAGACTCAGATGGCAAGGACGTTTGATATGAAAGATCTAGGAGCGGCAAGACAGATTTTGGGCATGGAGATTTTCAGAGACAGGGGCAATGGTAAGCTATGGCTATCACAACAGAAGTATGTTGAGAAAATACTTTTGAGGTTTGGTATGAACAATGTGAAGCCTGTGTCGATCCCTTTAGCTTCCCATTTTAAGCTTTCTTCGAGTTTATGTCCTAATACAGATGAAGAAAAGGATTATATGTCTCGAATTCCTTATGCCAATGTAGTAGGATGTTTGATGTATGCGATGGTGTGTACGCGACTAGATATTTCTCATGCAGTTGGGGTTGTCAGCAGGTACATGGCAAATCCGGGTAAAGAACACTGGTCAGCAGTGAAATGGGTGCTTCGGTACTTGAGAGGCACAAGTAGTTATTGTATTTCTTACAATAAGAGTAGTGAATTTGTTTGCGGATATGTTGATTCCGATTTTGCAGGTGATTTGGATAAGAGAAGATCAACTTCAGGGTACGTCTTTACTCTTGCAGGTGGAGCTATAAGCTGGATGTCAAAGCTACAGAATATTGTTTCTTTATCCACTACTGAAGCAGAATACATTGCTGCTTCTCATGCTTGCAAAGAGGCGGTTTGGTTGAAAGGTTTGCTTGGTGAGTTTGGTAGGTTACAGGACAACATCAGGTTACTTTGTGATAGTCAAAGTGCAATACATTTGGCTAAGAATCCGGCCTATCATAGTAAATCAAAGCATATTCCAATTAAGTACCATTTTGTAAGACAGGTTATCACTGAAAGAGGAGTCTCTCTTGAAAAGGTGCATACAAAGGAGAACTGTGCAGACATGTTCACGAAACCAGTTTTGTTGGAGAAGCTACGCTGGTGTTTGGCTTCTCTTGGCTTGCAGAAAAGATAAAATAATAATAACAGGGCATCAGGGGAATTGTTGTCAAGGTGGAGATTGTTGAGATTTTCTGTTTGGAGCAAAATAGGAAAAATCTCAGCTGATGACAACAATAGAATTCAGGTCCTAGATTAACTCCAGTTTGTTGGGAGGGAGTTAATGCCTCCTATATTTGATGTGAGGGAGTTAATGAGGCTGTTAGATTCTCTATGCTATATAACAGGCAACCATTCGGATGGTTTGCTGAGAGGGTGAGAGTTTTATGAGGTTTTCATTATGTAATCTCCTGTTTGATTAATAAATTCCTGATGCCTATGTTTGGTGGACGTAGCCCAGATTGGTTGGGTGAACCACATTAAAAACTGTCTCTTATGTGATTGATTGTTCTGCTGTGTTATTTTTAATTTGTTTGCTGTGCATCTGGGACCAACAAAGGAATGTGCAGAGAAAAAAGACTCTTAGATATACTCTAATCTCATATTAATCTAGATTCAAATGATAATTCCAATCCAATATTCCATTGAACATCTAGTGTTGAAACTTGTGCATGTATTTACAAAAAGAACAAAATATATGGAAAATAACTATGATGCCTCAAATCGACAAGAAAATATTATAGTAGAAGATATCTATGTAAACACCCTGCATAATCAATCATAAATTATGATTATGTGAACTCTGAAATCATGTTCTTCTTCCTCGTACATGAATTCCCTTTAGACTGAATTTGCAAAAAAAAAAAAACAATTTAAAATATGATATAAAAAATCCACAACGTTCATATGCAATCAAACTTGCACTATGTTCGTTTATAACTGATTCTAGACATGTAGCTATAGGTGAATCACAAAGATCTCATCAAATTTCAGTTACACACTTTGAATTCTTTAGGGATCAAACTCTTGTGCATGGAACGCTACTTAGATTCGAACCCTTGTGTACTGGTGTTTTATTAAAATATATAAGGAAACATAATACAAACCACTAATGTGAAATGTGTAAACTATAAAAATATTACGTATTATGAAAACATGAATAAATTGAGAAGAAATGAAATCCACAACTTCTATTTACGTGGACACAAAGTAATCTTTTAGATTTGAAAATAAAATCACAAATTAACACACCAGATTTTCAAAATATCAAATGATGTTAGTAGATCCAAAGACTAGTTAAATAAATGCACAATAAGGAGGGCAACGAGCTAGATTAGCGGTCCCAGCCAACTAGCTCGTGCCTCTTATAGAAAATTTAGATCACAGAGATGGATTAAATGAAAAAAAATAAAACATAGAAGCTGGCATGAATTTATTAAAATGTTATTCAGTTTTTTACATTGTCAAACAAATTCTCAAGGTCCAAACCAACAATATAAAACTATAATAACATCCTCCCCCTTATAACAGGCCAAGGTTGGTATTTTTATACATGTTATATTACAAATTTAGGTTGTAACAACCCATTTTCTTCAAATATGTGCATAATTTGGAATTCTAGAAAATTGTGTTTTTTAACAAATCTGCCTCAACAAACCTTTTGTATCTTCCAAAGCATGGTGAATTTTGGCAAAGTTACTATGCATTACTCAATTTTTCATACTAGGAATAAAACCCATATCCCATAATTTTTAGATTCGTCTTCATCTAGACAAAATCGAGGAGGAAGTTGGATGTTTGAAAACTGCTACAAATTTGGGGTAGAGGCATTAATTAGCTTCTAGAGATCCACATGTGTGACCTGGGTATGTTTTGACTCATGTGAGAGCATGATAACATTGTTGTGGAAAAAAAACCAATTACTCAATTTCTTCTCGGAAGTGTGCCAATGTGTAAAACTATAAACGGGTGCAGGAATTATACTAGTGGTGCAAGATCAAGCCAGAAATTTGGTGCACATAATAATCAATTGTTGATGTGTTATCACCTAGAACTGCAGTCACATGTACATAAATTTTGTCCAAATTTCACTGTCAAAAATGGGTGTCAAATGGTTGTTGTCCTATGTTTACTACTTAGGGGTCATGTTTCTAAAGGATTTTGATGTGAATCATTTTCAAATACCGTTGGTCATCCTCCATCATGATTGTATAAGACATGTCTTATCTTGTATACGTCACTGGTCCTTTCCGTATTTTCGCAGCGCAATTTTATTGGTTGATTTTGCAACGCAATGATGTTTTAGCCTTTTCGCAGCGCGTCAGTATCCAGCCATTTCGCAGCGCATTTTGCTAATTTATAACTATCTGCGCTACGAAATCGCGGATTCGGGGATTTTGCAGCGCAGATTCTTAAAGTGTCATGTCTGGGGATGAGTCATTGTGTCTGTTCGGTTATTGTCAGTTGACGTACCTCCCAAGCACTTATGAGCCATCACTCCACCAATAGATTCATAGCCACGCACATAAAAATCATTCAAACGGTTTTGTCATGCATGGTTGTGTTATGATGTTTGTTAACGATGCATAAAGTGTCCAACTTGTATGATTAGATATTTCAATTGCAAATGAGCCCGAGTTTCTTTTTCAAGAGAGCCTGATTACAAGCGAGCCTGCGTTCTAAAAATTTGAATTTGCCATTTGAGTTAAAGCTGGTGGTGATTCTCCGTGCGGAAAATTTCAAAAGCGGAATGGAGAGGAAGGAGCATCAGTCTGGAAGATGTCAGAGAACAGAGCCTGAAGGATTGGACCTTGCATTGAGAGATGAAGGTGTGAGGAAGGCTTTCAAGGATGCTGGCTGTTGGAATTTCTGTGAGAAACTGCAGGGTGGCCATGCTCAGGTAACAAAAGAGTTTGCTTTGAACTTTACAGGTTTAAATTCTAAAGTATCTATGTTAGAATTCCAAGTATCTCCAGAGGCTATTGCTAATGTAACTGAGATTCCAAGAGGGGGGCAGGAGTGGTTTAAAAACTTTAAATTTGATATGAACCCCTGCAAAGAATTCTTGAAAGAGGCCTATGTGAATGAAGATCTGACCAAGGCTGTGCCTAGAAATTATGTTAAGGAGCACTATGCCCTTCTGCTTACCTGTATTCAAAAGTATTTAACCTGTGAGGGGAGATATAATAAGGTTTATTCCTATCATTTTAAGTTGTTGTTGCATTTTACGGGTAAAGCATCTATAGATATCCCATTTTACTTGTTTCGTAGTCTCAGCAAGATGTGTGACAAAGTCCAATTGAGGAAGGATGATTGTGAGACATCATTATTTCACCATGGTCTAGTCAAACTGTTAGTGCTGGATGGTCTTCAGAAAATTGGTAGGGATTGGAATTCTTTCATCTATATGGCTGGTTTCCAGAGTAAGACAGGCCTCACCCCACAGCCGGTTAGAGAAAGAGAAGAATCAGTGGAGGAACCTACAATAGCTGAGCTTAGAAAGGAGGCTAGGGATAAAAAGAAAACCAAGTCTCAGTTGAACAAACCAGTAAAGCCCTTGGTTATTAAAGAGCCACCTCAGCCATCATCAAAGGAAAAGGTTAAGCACAAGAAAGATGTACCTGGATCAAGTGGGTCTGAAAGAGTATCAAGAGTTAAAACAAGGAGTCAATTAAGCAAAGAGAAGGGCAAATCAGTAGCTGTTGAGGAAAGTCCAATATCAAAGGCCAGCTTAAGTGATTTGCTTGAGGCCATTGAGTTTGAGCAGGTAGAACCGGTGCATATTGAACCCATGCATATTGATTTGACTCAATCATCACCGGAGAGCACTAAGAAATCCAAAGCTTCGAAGAGACTAAGGTTTGATGAACCTAGTGAGGAGTTTATTTTCAAACCACGAAGGCCGGTTACAAGGAAACAAGTTAGAGAAGCTGAGAAAGTGCATAAAGGAGAGAAAGTTGTAAAGATGCCCAGAACAGAGGTAATTGAAGTATTGTCCAAAACAGTGGAGGCAGTCAAGCATAAAGACAAGAACAGAAAAGTTATTATTACCCAAGGAGGAAATGTTATAGCCATAAAGAATCAAGCGGGGACAGCAAAAGATGAAGTTGCCCAGGCGAAGAATGTTACTAAGGAGCTTGCAGTTAGGTATGCCAACTATCGAAGAGCTGTGTTAAAAGGTAGCAAAAACCTAGTGGGTCAGGTAGATTCAGTGGCTGATGTATATACATGGACGGTTCCAGCCCTCAAGCAAGTTAAACTCATCAGAAAAATGAACATGAGCCTGAGAGCTGAAAATAAAGTCTTGAAGAAGGAGGTTGCAGATTTAAAGATACAGCTAGGTCAACTAGCTCACTGATTTGAAGAAAAAGGTGCCATTCTTAGTTTTGGTCAATTTTGTTTAAGCTCCATTATTTTGAAGACATATAAGTCTCTGACACCTGTAGAGGAAGTTTAAAGAGTCATAGGTTCAAGCAAAGAACGCCTTAATGCAAATATACTCTGTTTTAGCAAAAACAGCAGTTTCGTAGCGCGCTACGAAACTGCTGTAGGTGTTGTTTTATGATGAAGACAAACAGTTTAATGGTAAGATCAGCAAATTTTTGAAGGAAACGCCTAAGGAACATAAGGGAGACCACATGAGGCTATCCTAGCCATTCAGATAATGACAAGTGTGCCTTTTTGTAAAGGTGAAATATTTTGTCTCAAGTTAAAACTTTTATAAAGGTACTTTATGACCAGTTAGGGTTTGGCAGAAATGGCATACGAGGAGTATTGTTTTGGTTTATACACATGTCCATCAACGAAGCCTCCAACACATCTGAAATATGGTGATGCTCATCAATTTTGGGGTATTAAAGAGCTGGGAACATGTTGCTTAACTCTCGAAGGATGGTGGGAGACAAGGACCGGAAAAACAGGGGTTTGTTCTTATGATCAATGAACCATCAGCACATTCAGTATCCAATGCTAACCTTGTTCATTGCATCCACTTCTCAGTTATCTCGGCCAAACTGAAAGGAGACAGGTGTCCAAGAGCAAAGAAGGATCATGATACGAGGAAGATAGAATTAGATATGTAGTTTAATTAGCACTCTTTGTAATTACAGTCAGCACTTAATGTATTTAATGAATTAGTTAATTGGTAGATAGGGGTAATTAGTAATAGTCTTCGAGCTCCCCTCATGCTGGAGGAGGAAGCTCATAGTGGTTAAGGTTGTATCTCTATATATAGATCAGACTTTGATGTAATGGGGGTTGGATGTTTTGGAGAAGACTGTTTGGTTTATGTATAAACAGAGTTTAGTAATGCAAATGACTATTTTTTTTCTTCTCAGGATTCACAATGGATCTTCTTGTTCAAATGTATGATGGTATATTTTCTTTAATGTTCTTTTACAGTTTTGTTAATGCATAATCACTCAGAACTCATGGATCATGCTCTGACTTCCTGTATGCCTTTGCAAACTGTGGTTTCATGTAAGTTATGTTTGAACATTTAGATGTTGAGTGCCTTGATTTCTATGAAAGAGAGTGTTATTGTTTACTGAGATATGAGTGACTCCATAAGCCCAATGGGAATCAATTCAATGTTGTCCAGCCAGAATACTTGTTCATGTGTCTTATAAGAGTTAGTCATCTTGTCATTAGTTAACATTCATAACCTTTGAGAGAGCCCTTAAGGAGACTAAGCCTTAGTCAAAAGCTTGGTTTGAAATAGTTACACAGAGTCTTACTGATTGGCAACCTTCAGTGCTTGATTTTGTGATAACATGATGTATGTACAAATAAGCATTTTGACTAAGCCTTTAATCGGAGTTTCATTTGAATACCTAAGAACCTAGGCATAATTAAAATAACACAAAAACCATCATTAATGACAATTTTGATGTAAATCTTAGTGAAACAAAGGTAATATGTTAAACAATAAACAATTACCTTATCATGCTCAAGTTCAAGATAATTAGCCCAAGAATTATGAAAAATGACACCAATGACCATAAAATCTTGGTAAAAGCATGAGGGATTATAGAGCAAAAAGGTGCATAAAAATAGACAAAATGGAGGCATGACAACTACCGCATGTGATAATGAATTTGTTGAGGCCAAAAATAAAAATAAGAGTTGGAAGAGGACACTGAAGGAAGGAGTACCAAATGTAAAATACCTACAATTTCACCTTTGGAGCCTCTTGAATAATATTTTAAACTCGAGAAAAGAAAAATCTATTGTCAACTTAGTAATAAAAGGAAGCATTACCTTCCACACCCACTAGTGCACTTTAAAAGTGTATTAGAACTTTGATTTACAAAAACATGTATGTGATAGATGACGCATGCATTATTTTTACAACATAAAGTCTATGTTATTCCTCTTAGATCCCACTAGATAAACAACAATGAAAATAAGAAGAAAAACACAAAAACAATAATCATAACCCATATGTTGCCTTCAACTTAAATCATGTAGAGCTCTGCATCCCCTGTAAGAATCTCTCAAGTGATGCTAAGGTAGTTCACATTGGGGAAAATCCTCGATTTTCCTTTATAGTCTAGTGAAACCTCTTTCCCTAGATCTTCTCCCAAAACATCTTCACAATATAGTAGTATGCGCTGGACTTTGAGCCTTATCCCACTAGAGTCACACCATGGTCCAACTGAGTTCCTTAGGTACATGTGAACATGCTAGATTCATAAAAATTGGAACTCTTGATCCTATGAATGGATTCTGATTCCTAGCTTCGTGGTGTTGCATCATTTTCAAGGAATGTTCAACTATAAATTTCTACCTCAATTCCATTTCCCTTTAATTGTGTGGATGTGAAAATGTATTTCTCCTTGTCAACCTCATGCATTTTCCCAACCAATGACACTGGCAAACAAATAGGAAAGTTGATGGCCTACATGCAAGCTACTAAAAAATGTTGTATTGGTTCTCTCAACGAGCAATGGTGACAGAGAAACAATCAAACGTATGTGAGACAAGATAGAGACAGATGGTTATTTCTTCACAGGGAACTAGTAGAGTGACTATTAAAGAAGGAGTTACACTAAGAGGGGTAAAAGTGTCTAAATTTGGAACCTGTGGGTTTAACGGAAAAATATGGTATAGGAAAAGAGGTAATAAGCCTTTTCTTTGACATATGTAAAAAAAACACAGATAATAATTTCCTTACAAAGTGATAGGTCTAGTTTGTTCTCAGAGCCCAATGATACTTGATTAAATCCACATATTATATGGCATGAGTTCGATCAATGGCCACTCACAATGGATTGGGCGATATGGTTCAACTTCTGGGCATCACTGTGCGTGTACACAACTATTACACTAAGATGATTCAAAAGAAATGAATATGAGTGTATTCATAACTAATTGCAAAAGAATTGGACCAACTAAATAAAAATATACTCCACTTTTTTATTATTTAAAGGCAGAAGCAAGATTTATTGAGCTTGCTTTCTTATAATTGAGAACCATAATTAGTAGTAAAGCGATTCAATTAGTGACCAGATGGCCCAGGAGTTAAAATCGATGATAAGCATTCATTAAATGAAAAATTCTACCAATATTGAATTAAATCAATAATATGGAAGCCACAATCAACCAAGTGGGAGGAATTACACACAAATTTGGGCCAACAAAATATATATTCTTTCAAGCCATGACTTACATATTGAAAGGAAACAAACCTGTGGCTCTTAGACAAATTGACACTTTAAGAAGACCACCAAACCATGGCTAACACTTAAATAGGGTAGGTGACGAGTCATTCATTTGGCTTCCCTTTTTCTAATTAAAAACACCTATTTTTCCATCTTTGATCACTTATATTTCTCACTCTTCATGACTACGTGTATACATACATGCATTTGTTTAAGTAGTTTATTTATTTTTCTTAAATTAAGATCAAAGGGCCATTAAGAAGCACTTTGGTGTGTATGGATTAGCATACACACACACACACACACACACACACACACACACACACACACACACACACACACACACACACACACACACATATATATATATATATATATATATATATATAGTAGGGACAATCTTCCCTTACTCTGGACCTAAAGAAGAGGATCTAGACCTCTTATTTCTACCTAGATTATTCTTTAGCAAATATAGGTTGTCTAAATTTCTGAATCCTTTTCCTATAGTTTTCCTAGTGTCTTGTTTTACAATTTTGCATCCAGTTAATGTGAATATAATTACATGCCCTTTGTCAGCTATTTGGCTTACACTTAGAATGTTATCCTTTAGCCCATCAATCAATAGTACATTAGATGCTTTTGTATTTTAATATCAACATTAGCATTTTCCTTACCTGGAACCTTTGTAGATGTACCATTTCCAAGAATAATATTACCACTCTTTTCTTTGAGAGACATGAATTTGTCCGTATTTCTTGACATATGATGAGAGCATCCATAATCCACATACCATTTATCTTCTTCTTTAAACAACCATTGAGCAAGACCACACCTTACTTGTTCTTCTTCTTTTTTCTTAGTATGAGGGGTATTGGTGGATCCAAAAAATTTCTTGTATTTCTATGTGTTTTGTTTTCTGAATGAATTCATTGATTTGTTCTCGAATTATTTTGCTATATGCCCAAACTTGTTAGAAGTATAACATCTTATATGACTAGAAAAGGGAGCAAAAGAATCATAATATTTCTATTTCACATTCCTCCTATTACAATTAACAACTTTGTGACCAAACATGTTGCAAGTAAAACAATATCCCTTAAAGAAGACCAAGTACCTGGGAGCTGATGATATTTCTGTAAATCTTCTTCTGTAATTGGGTACAAATTGTCCAACGTTATGATAGATAAAACATTCAATGTCATTTTTCAAAGGAAAGAATCGATTATTGTTTTTATTATTGGGAGCAAATGATATCCTTTGAAAATTTTCTTTGCCTGGTTTCCAGTTCAGTTGACTTCTTAATTATTTACCAGTTTTTTCAGAGTTTTATTTGTTAACCTCATCATTGCTTGCACATGATTGTGAGCTAGATTCTCCTTTCTTTGTTTCATGAAAAACAAGACCAGATTTAATAGAGGGAGACCCTTGACTGTTAAAGAGGTTGTCCAATATGTTTGAGCTATCTTGAAATCTCAATTGCTTATCCTTTTTTTCTAACCTACCTTCGAAAACACTTACCTCAACCTCTTTTTCTCCTTTTGTATTTTCTAGCTAATTTATCAACTCGATCATCTCTCTCTTAAGCACATTTTCTTGTTCTTCAAATACTTGAAGTATCTCCTCATATTGCTTGTTTGATTTTTCAAGATCAGATTTGAGAGAGATGATTTTGGCTTAAAGTCCTTCATAGTAACTGATTCTTTCCTTAAGTTTCTTGATTGTTTCTTATTTTTCAATTTTCATTGCCTCCTGTAGCTGGGATCTTTTCTTTCTGAGTTCATCCTCCAGTCTTTGACACTGGTCTTCTTTTTCTTTATATTGCTTCCTCATTCCTTCTTTAGTTGTCCTTCCTTCTTTTAGCTAGGTTTTTAATGTGACAATATCTTCTTTGTAGGAACACTCCTTTACATCAAACTATTGAAATACCTTTTGTTAATCTCTATTTTCATCTGTAAGCCTTTTAATCTATGTTTTTAGGGTAAATAGTTTTTAATTCGATTTCTATGCAGAATGATTACTTTTACTTCTACCCATAAGAGAAATTTCAGTAGAATCAATGTCATCATCGCTACATCACCAAGGGAATAGAAAATCACTTGTACAATGGTCATCACATCTATAGTTAAAACAAAAAAAAATACCTGGTGATTCTTGGCCACTATCTTCACTATGTTCTTCATTCTTGATCACTAGAAAGCAGGGTGTTCCTATAGCTGAATATTTGTTGACATCTATAACCACCACTACATCTGATATGTCATTTTCACTACCACAATTTCCTTGAATTGACTTCTTCCCTTTGAGTTTCCTTCTTCTTTTGACCCTTTCCCATTGTCCCTGATCCACTCTCAAGTGGTTAATCTTATGTTGGAGCGACATGCTATGATACCAATTGTTAAGAAAAATACTTAGAGGGTGGTGGGGGGTGGGACGAGTCAACATTTTTAATTTATTTTAACTTTCAATTTCACATTCAGAATTCTATATGCTACTGTCCTTCATGTGTGTGTATGTGAATCTAGTAAATAAAAACCTCATATATCCAGACAACTATTTTTTCATATGTTCCATTAGATGTATATCTTTATCTAGTGCATCATTATTTTAGTATCCATTAATTAAACAGTAACCATGATCAAAAGAGCAAAATAAACCATTATACATAAGAAACACAACAACACATGAGAGCACCAATATTTTAGGCGGAAACCCAATGTGGGATAAAACCATTGTTGTTATTGTCTTTGTCTTATTCTTTTATTGTAAAGAAAAACTTCATTACATGTTGCACTGACATAGACTCTTACCATCACACATGCACCCACCTGCAGGAGGCTACAATCTCCACTCGTTCTCCAGCACCCACTGAAAGGGAGCTACAACCCCGTAATCTCATTTACCAGCTCCTACTGGAAGGGAACTCCTACCCCCTCATTGAAGGCTACAACCCTTAGCACCTTGTGGACCATGTTTCGTAATATTTCATATTAGATCCACATGTCTCAAACAAACATAAAATCCTGTAGGCCACCTTTCATAAAATTTTCACACTAGATCCAAACTTAACATTATGCTCAATACCAAACTAAATATTGAATTTGAAATACACTCATTGAAGCATTGTAAACCAACTGAATCATTGAAACATCAAGCTACTAAATACTGAATCAACCACTGCAACCAGATCAAATCAATGCACAACCAAACCACAATAGATACAAACCATCTTGATCAAGACATCATTGGCAGACACCAAAAAATATAACAGAAATCATCAACTATCATCATCAAGCAACAAATCAAACCCTAGTAAAAATACATGACCTCCATAAAAAGATCTATATATGTAT
The DNA here is from genome assembly GCA_031772625.1 of Pinus tabuliformis. Classification (NCBI taxonomy): domain Eukaryota; kingdom Viridiplantae; phylum Streptophyta; class Pinopsida; order Pinales; family Pinaceae; genus Pinus; species Pinus tabuliformis. The sequence continues at coordinate 812,199,397 of CM062815.1, read as the reverse complement.
GTGATTACCATGCATAACACCTACGTATATATTTCAACATACTGAATAAATCATCACCTAATTTATACGTGACAATATTGAACCATATTTGTGCATGTACATGATCATACCGAATGAAACCTACGTATAGTTCTTAAACTACTAAATCAGATCTTCGCTGCAAATCACAACATCTATTAAACCCATATCTCAAAACACATCACTACATTCATATCGTACCATCATTATAGCTACAAATCTAACATTGTTAGATACATGCATAAACAAATAAAGAAAGTATATTCATTAGTTTTCACTATGCTTTCAAATCTATCATATCTGAGCCATATCCATACTTCTTGGTGCACACTTATTCTAGATTAAATCACACCCATACATTGCACAATTAAATCCTTGATCTCCATCTACTTATATAGCTTTTTCCTTTGCCAATACCTTAGGTAAATCCTTTGGTAATGTTGTTAGAATTAATTGACATGATCAAATAGATGTTGACACCACAATTACTACAGGAAATTACCATGTTGATGGCCCATGGTATCCAATTTTTGATGGTTCAGATTATGTACGTGACTTTTGTTCAAAGAACCTGCATATGTATGTGACCCTTCTTCATAAGAACCGCTTATACTTTCTCAAACTTCACATTTTTATGCACACTGTGACTAAGTTGCCAATTTTCTTCTATATCCTTTGTAATATATGTACCAATATTATTGTTATATGTATTAGTTCCATAACCATCATATATGGCTGAGTTGATGTCAAGGACATCTTTGTCAAATAGGTTTCCATCAAGGACAACACATTAGCCATAATGTGAACAAAAACAACTATTACTCATGGTAGAGTAACTAGGTGGCTTCTTCTTCTTCAAAAATTTGATATCACTACCATTGATAAGCTAGGAAAGGAAAATCTTGTAGCTGATTTCCTATCATAGATTCATCATAAAGATGAATCTAATCATATAGAAGATTTATTTCCTAATGAACATTTTTTTTCTTTGTATACTAAGACACTTTTTTTCACAAATGTTTCTAACTACTTGGTTGTAGGCAGACTCCCACAACATCTATCGCGCAAAGAAAAACAAAATGTTATTCAAGGGTACCTATTCTAAATTGGGCCTAATCATGTGATCCAACGATGCATTCAGGAAGACGAAATTTACAACATCCTAAAAACATGTCATGGCGAGCCTTATGGGGGGCTCTTTGTCAATACAAATCTAAAAAAAAAGTTCTGCAACATGGATATTACTAGCCAACTACATTTAGTGATGCCAAGAAGTATGTTAGGAGATGACAAATGTCAAAGAATGGGAAAACTAACATAGTCTGATGAAATACCTCTACAACCACAAGTAAAGAATTTTGAAAACCATTAGAAAAAAATTGAGTTAAAAAAATGGGCCTCAAAACAAAAATGTACAACAAAAATAAAATTAATAAGATCCAATAGGATTCAATATGATAATGCCAACCATGGCGAATAATGCCAACCATGGGGAATGATTCACCATTTTTGGAGTAAAAAGGTAAAAAGATAAAATAAAAAGTAAAAAAATAATTTTTCAACTCATATTTTCAATGTATATCCCTATGACTATACTCATGTTTTGAGCATGAGCACTTGTTGGATCATAATTTAATTTTGCATCCAAGGAGTACCCATGTTGCATACTTTCGATGGACCCTACTCCACGAAAAATTTGAAATACATGAAAAAACATTAATGTAATCATGCTTTTCATGTATTTCAAATTTTATGTAGTTGGGTCCATCAAAAGTATGCAATATGGGTACTCCTTGGAGGCAAAATTAAATTCTACACCAACAAGTACTCCCACTTGAAATTTGAGTAAAATCATAGGGAGATAAGTTGAAAAAGTAGTTTTTTTCTTTTTTCCTTCCAAAACTTCATGTGGTAATCTAACCTTATTTTATTATATCCACTATTATTTTATAATATTCCTTAGGAGGCCCATTTTAGACCTCAAAAACATAAGATATACTTAATTTTGTAGGTCCGATTTACCAACCATCAAAACATAAGATATACTTTTTGGTGTGCACCGACTGTTGAATTTTGTAGCTATGGCCGGTCTTCATAATTGATATTTTAGCCCTGGACTTATCTAATACATGTTCTTCATTTTATTTTATTTTATCTCTTGAAAATATATGTAATGAACAATGTAAGACATGTTCTTCTTGTCGGCTTCAAAAGAGAGGAAATTTTGAATTTCTAATATTGATTTTTTGGCTCCAAAAGACAAATTTTATCCCCCAAGAAGCCAATTTGGCTTGCCCCTATGGTCACACCAATTCAGTTCACTAGAAGATTATGTAAAGGTTTCGTACTCCTCAAGCAAGCAATTTATATCACCTAAGGTAGAAAAAAAAGGGTGGATCTTAGGTAGAGCATAGGACAAATCTGAGGCAAAGCATATGACAGATCTAAAGAAAAGTTAAAAATGATCCAAGACAATAATTTGAGGTAGATTTTCTGGGCATACAGAGAATCAAGGCTGAGATTCTTTGGCATAGTAGGAGGCTGAAATTTGGCCCTAGCAGATTTGACTAGGTTGATTTCATTTGGAATTAGTTTGACTTGACAAGAGGGAAGTTTGACTAGGTGTAACTAGGCTATGTTACTAGTTAGTTTGACTTTAAATTTTAGATGTATCTCTTGTTGAATTGAATAATTTCTCTAAGGAAAAGGTTGTTGGGGTTTCCCCCATGTGGGTTTTCCCAGGGTAAAATTATTATGTCTCTTGTTCTACTATTGAAGATCTTCTATATAATTACTTAATGATGAATGTGAAATACAAGTGGATTTAAATTAAAAAATTATTAGAAGTAATTATCAACTACAAGACCATGAAAAATCAACATCGAATCAAATCTTTGATGAAAGAGAAACCTTGATAAGTCTTGAAGAAATCAAGATCCTTAAGAAGAATCCTCATTCAACTGAGGAAGTTTTCCCTAGAAGTAATCAAGCTATCCTTTTCTGGTCAAACTAAATCCAAGCCTATATCTCTCCTTGAAGAAAGACCTCAAGTCATGATTAGATAGGGCCGAAAATATATAAATCCTAAGGCCAATTCTTAGGAAGGATGAGGGTCTATTTAAGGGCCTTAATGTCCATCTAGTCTAATAAAAAAACATCAGATCTATCTCATTCAAGCTGAAAGTCCTTAGTTTGAGCCACAAGAATCTAAGAAGGACTCTAAGCTAGGTACAAGAGGTCGTGAATCCTAGGGTTATCCTAGCGATGTCTCAACAAAAGTTGTAAATGGTAACTCTTTGAAGAAGTTATTCATTGAAGAAGGATATGCCTGGGACATTGCCCTGAAGCAAACATTTTAAAATATTTGGACATACCTACTTAAGGCTTGTGAATTGAAAATTTATATTTAGATAGGGCATACTAATGATTGAATTTGTAAGAAAAAATAATTCATCATTGTGCTATGTTGAACATACTCAGAGACTAAGTACAATTGACATGAAGGATGTTGATCCAAATTTAAGACTTATTGTTGATGAATATGCTGAATGGGTCTCAATTCCATTCCAAGGCATATCTTAGGACAATCGTGAAGAGATGAATGAGATGAAGTGACTATATGAAGGTATGAGTCTTACCAAACACATTTAAAGCAATAATATTAATTTTTTTGTAAGATAATGACTCTTGAGCAAGTGTGTATCATCATAATTGATGACCTTATGATTTGTAAAATTGTAGAAGATCAATGTCGTGGAAAAGAAAATGTCAACTACTTCCCTATAACATGTAAACCATCCTCTCAATCTTGAATATGGATCGAGTATGGAAATGTGTAAGAACATTCCGCTTTGGAAATTATGTTGCATAAGGACCCTAGAATATGCCTTACATATGTTGCTAATATTTTCGTTTCTGATGCTAGGGTATTTAGATACTATAAGAAATTAAGGATGTGACCTATTTTGTGAATGTGACATGTTTATATAAATGAATTCCCAACCCTTAATACTGCAGTCTATTCCCTTCACATTAAGGTAGTTAAACTTGAAATGCAGAGTGAGATCACTGCCATATACATATATATTTTTTAAGAGATCATATGTTGATGGAGTGAGTTCATTATAACACATTATTCACATGAAATATTTTTATATGACAAGTTTATAATGAATAAGAGGTTGATTCCCTTATCCTATTTGGAGACAAAATTCCTCTTGTAAAGATCTAGTCACCTCCAATACTAGACAAATTATTGTTGTCACTACAATGGTTTTAAGGAGGCCGAGTTACTTGAAAAACCAAGGGTAATTATCTGAAATATGTAAAATAGTTTGTCCTACTCCGTGGACATAATTTACTAATGCCTCCTCCATGAAGGAAGTCTGGAATTATTGATGCTACAATGGACCATTAATCTTGATTCATTTTCTTAGATTGAATCAAGATGAAACATCGTTTATTGATTCCATTACATATGCAGAGGCATGAATATTCTATGATTTTGAACATTTTGGATATGGAAAGATAATTTTCTACTCGTGTTAAAAAATACACTTGCTGTTATTTTTACTATAAGTATAAAATAAAATCTTAATGTTATAAGAGTTATTGAAGAGTGTGGAAATTTTGATCCCTGTCAAAAGGCTTTACTAGGGAATTTCAATTGCATGGTGATGTTATGTCTAGAGATAAATGTTTTTGTCAAAGAGAAAAGTATTACAACATTAATGAAGAGCTATCAAGCAAGATGAAAAAGGAGTATGTGTGGTGCACATGACATAATCTAATGATGTTGTTTACCCTGGGGTTTGTAAACCCTAGGTAAGTCTAGAAGAATATGATTAAGAAAGATCTAGGGTTTGTCAACAAAACCCTAGAGATAGACCTTAAGTATTGAAGGTTGTTGTTTCTGCTGAAAGAAGAAACCATTTTTCATGGAAGAAATAGCAACATGCTAATAATGAAGACAAGAATGATGAGCTTACAAATGGTTTTTACAAGATGGCTAAGATTAAGAGGGAGATAACATTTTCCTATAATTCTCAATAGATGGGATAGATATCTCTTCTTTAATTATTATTCTTATTGTTTTACTATTAATTAGCCTCTTTTCTTTGTATTCTTTTCTTGGTTATAATTTTTCTTCCATGGCATACTAGTGAGGACTGCAGGTACATAGTGAAGGTTGCCAAGGCTCTGGAAATATATGGAAGTGGTGGAAGTATGAAGCAAATCTTGTGACAAGAAGATTTTGTTGAAAAATGTAGCAAGAAAGGCTCAATTTGACTTTAGCCTTAGTCAAATTGAGTAAACTTCATTTCCACATCAGCAAGACAACTTCAAGGTAGTTAACTAGTGTGACATGGATCTTGTCACTCAATTAGCTTAGTAAATTTGAGTTAGAGGGCTTGGATTTCAGTTGTTCATGTGTGATTTCTAAATTTTAGTAATCCAGTTCAGTTATTTTCAGTTGTAATCAATTAACTGACCTCTAAATACTTTTGGAGTCAGTTGAAGGTCAGTGGTGTAGTGGGACAACAGTCTAAGTCAGAGATATGTTAATTAATTGATCAATCAGCCAAAAATAGCTAGTGCGTGCAAGGAATTCAAATTCCTCAGTTGAAGTGGAGATGACAAGATAGTGTAATATTAGTTGTAGAATAGTTTTGAGTGTACATGTGTTGCATGATTCAGGAGATCAATCCTTGGGAATTGCACAATCAATTTGGAGGAAATTCCTATCTTTTAGGGGCTAATTTCCTCAGGATTTGTGCAAGGAAATAGAAGGATTTGTGGGAAAATAATTGGCTAATTGTTGGCCGAAGTTTCTCAATGAGAAATGAGAACAATTATTCTTTTGTAGGTTGAGCTCAGAGTTGGAGCTAGCAATTGTAATAGTTTCTCTATTCAATTGATTAATGAAAAAAGGCTTAAGGGGTTTTTCCTAGTTGGGTTTGTTGAAGGAAATGCAACTAAGTTCGATCTTCATAAATGTACTTTTCATATTTGTAATTATTCAATAAAAGAAATATTATTTTTATAATATATGTCAATGAGTTTTTTACTCATTGAAATAGGTATAGCACATGTTAAAGTGTTATAGGTGAGTCAAATAGTCAAAAGAATTATGTCAAAGACCTTAAGGGCATGTTAATGTAGGTATACTTATGTATTACAATCAAGGAAGTCACCTCCAAGCAAAGTCAAGTCTCTTCCAAGCATGTGACACCACCAAAGAAGCAATTTGAGCTATATATGTCAAGTCGACTTGCAATCTTCTAGTTGGCCTACAAGTCGATCTAAAGGAGGGATAGACCTCTATATATAGAGGTTGTCCACTCCTCTAAAGACACACATTCACATCTATGAAACCGGCGAAGCAAGGAGGCAAGAAAAGGGTAGTTGAAGGATGAAAGAAAAGTTTCCAAGAGAAATGAAGAAGGATAAGTCATCACTGAAGGGTTAAGGATTGTTTTCTAGGGTAAATACAGTTACACATGCGAGAAAAAGGAAGGACAATCTGTAGTTATATCAGCATTAAGGTCATAGTCACATGTTCATCATTGGTTGGGCTAGAAATTTAGGCCTATAAGGCCTCCTACTTAAGCAAAGGTAAGGTTCTCTCAAGTGAAGGTGAAAGGACCCTAACTTGCAAGGTTACCTACCACACGTGCGAGAATCTAGGGCTTCTATATAGTTACCTCAATCTACACCTACATTTCAAGAAGGATCTCATTTGGGTGAAAGAAGGAAGGTGTCTACATAAGTGAAGGATATCTCTAAGTATAGAAGATAAGCATCTCATCTAGAGCTCACATAAACAAGGTCTAACAACAGTTCAAAGAAGGACAAAGTGCCGCGTAACAAAGTGCTGGAAGAAGGAAGATTAAGTGTTGGGGAACAAAGTGCAGAAAGGAGGAAGGACTTGACTTGTGCTCGGAGGATATTCTTTTCAAGGGTCTGGGGTTTGGCATTTATCAATAAGAAGCTTCAATGAGAGAAACTTACTAAAGGTTTTTCCTCTCAAGAGAAGAGAGATTTTGGCCGTGGTAGAGAGCCAACATATTGTGTTCTTGTTCTTATGTTTTTGGTAGCAGTTCGATGAAGTACACACACATGGAATAATAATAAGAAGAAGAATATTAAGCTAACAATAAAAAGTAAAAAGACTCCACAAATTGTTATCAAGTCAAGAAGAATCAAAATACACCTAGTTTCCCTTGTTTCTTCAACATGGTATCAGAGCTAAGGTAAGACTTCAAGGATAGGGCATCTCAAGAACACTCATCAAAGAAGGACATCTACAAAAGTTGACGCAGCTAGCCAATAAGTATCAATCACTGGAAGCACAATAAGGTATACCATATATCTTTCATCAAGGAAGACTACAAAGCAATAAGAGGCTTACATAAAGGCACCAACAAGAAGAGAAAATCAAAGAAGGACCTACACCAAGCTATAAGTCATCAAAAAAATCTCAAGCAAGTCCACTTGGAGAAAAGAACTTGAAAAACATCAAGATCTAAGGAAGGAAAGCCATAAAAAATTCAAGGAGAAAGCAAGTCCACTACGTCTAAAAATATATCACGTAAGTATATGTCCCCTTCTAAATATACATCAATGTCTTTTTGCAAGGAAAACAACAAATTGGTAGGTACTGTTATCTCAAAATCAGGCCCTGGAAGGCTGCTGACCAGGAAGACTTCAAGTAACTATTTCAGACCAATCTTTTGACTAAGGCTTAGCCTCCTTAGCCTGAGAGGGCTCTCTCAAAGGGTTATTGATTTTGACTATTAATAAGATGGCTAACTCTCTTGAAATAACATTACAAATATGAAGGCTGGACAAACATTACATAAGTTTCCATTGGGCCTATGGAGTCAAACATACTACAGTAAACAATGATATTGCTTTAACATAGAAGTCAGGGCATGTGACATTTAAATGTTCAAAATACAACTCTTATAAAACCACAGTTCATAGATGAGTACAGGAAGTCAGAGCAGCATAAGTGAATTCTGAGTGATTACTCATCCAAGCAACTGAAAAAAGACATAAAGGACAAAGTAAAATAACACATCTTGAACATGGAAATGCTGTATGAATCCTGAGAAGAAAGGATATTACTGGAATCTGTTCTTTACACAAGCCAAAACAGCACTCTGTTTTTATAAAATATCCAACCCTCATTACATAGATGTTTCAGCTATATATAGAAACATTATTCTAACTACTTCGAGCTTCCTCCTCCAGCATGAGGGGAGCTCGATGACTGCCACTAATGACACCTATTTGCTATTGAACTGACTCATAAATACAATCAGGAACTAACTGTAGTGTTTAAGAGTTCTAAACTAACTATAACTCTAACTCTATCTTCCACGCATAATGACTTCTCTTTGCTCTTTGACACCTGGTCCTTTTTGATATGGCTGAGCTAGATGTCTTTAGTACTCCATATCGACCTTGTACGCCAACTCCTTTAACTGCTCAGTGATGCTAGGTGATATCCCCTGTTTTTCGGTTCCAGTCCTCCATAACTTCGAATATACAGCAGCACGTTTTTAGCCCTTTAATAACCCAAAAATATAGAGCACCACCATATTCCTGATGTGTTGGAGACTTCGTCGATGGGCAAGTGTGCAGGCCAAAATCCCTCGTATGTAGCTCATTCAAAACCCTAATGACCGGTAATAAAGTGGCTTTATAACAAACACTTCAAATTTGAGTTAAAGCATTCCACCTTTTAAAGGAACAACTGTCTTGATCTGAATGGTTGTGATGGCTTCATCTGGTCCCTTTGATGTCCTTTAGGTGTCTCCTTTTGGAAATTCCCGCACATATCACCAAACTGTCTTTTTGCGTTGAAAACACCACCTACAGCAGTTTCGTAGCGTGCTACGAAACTGCTGAACTGTTTAAACAGCTTGTCTTTTTCCTGAGGTATTTACCGCCTAGACATTTGATTGCCAAAACTTCTTTTGATCTTTGATACATATAGCAGGGATATACATGTCCTCAAAACAACAAAACTAAGAAAAATTTACCAAAATTGGGAACAAAACCTTTCTTTGAACAACAACTTCATTTATCAGCTAATTGGTCTAGCTGGGCCTTTAAGTCTTCAACCTTCTTCCACTGGCCTAGCTGTGCTTCCAAGTCTTCTATCTTCTTCTTCATAGCTTTGTTTTCGGCTCTTAAACGTATATTTATCTTTCTGATGAATTTGGCCTCCTTAATTGTGGGAACTGTCCATGTATAAACATCAGCTACTGAATCCACCTGGTTTACTAGGTTTTCACTTCCTTTCAATACAACTTTACGATAATTTGCATACCTGACTGCAGACTCCCTAGTGGTATTCTTCAGCTTAGCAATCTCATGTTTAGCTGTTTCTAACAGGTTCCTTACAGCTATAGTATTACCTCCTTGAGATATGATAACTGTTGTATTTGTGTCTTTTTGCTTAATTTTCTCTGCCTCCTCTGTTCTTGGCAATTCCTCGGCTTCCTCTGTTCTGGGCAATTTCTCAGCTTCCTTCACTTGTTTCCTTGTAATAGGTCTTCCTGGTTTGAAAATGAACTCTTCACCTGGTTCATCAAACTTTAGCCTTTTTGAGGCCTTAGGCTTCTTGGCACTTTCTGGTGATGACTGTGTTAAATCAATATGCACTGGTTCAATTTGCTCAAACTCAATGGCCTCCAATAAATCACTCAGGCTTGCTTTAGATATTGGGCTTTCTTCAACAGCTAAGGCTTTACCTTTTTCTTTACTTATTTGGCTTCTTGTCCTTACCCTTGACACTGTTTCAGCTCTGCTTGTTTCAGCTGCAGCCTTTTCATCCTGAGTCTTTTCTTTTGTTGCTTGCTGAGGTTGTTCTTTAATAATCAGTGGCTTCACTGGTTTTTTAGGCTGTGACTTGTTTTGCTTTTTAGCTCTGGCCTCCTGCTGAAGCTCATCTATTGTGAGTTCTTTGGCTGGTTGTTCTCTGACTGGTTGTGGAGTAAGGCCGGTTTTACTTTGGAATCCGGACATGAAGATGAATGAGTTCCAGTCTCTGCCTATCTTCTGGAGACCATCTAAAACTAACAATTTAATCAAGCCATGGTGAAATAAAGAAGTCTCGCAATCCTCTTTTCTCAGCTGCACCTTATCACACATTTTACTTAGACTGTGAAATAAGTAAAAAGGAATATCTATGGAAGCCTTCCCAGTGAAATGTAAAAGCAACTTGAAATGATAAGAGTAGACCTTATTGTATCTTCCTTCACATGTCAAGTACTTCTGAATGCAGGTGAGAAGAAGGGCATAATGCTCCTTAACATAGTTTCTGGGCACTGCTTTTGTTAGGTCTTCATTCACATATGCCTCTTTTAAGAACTCTTTACATGGATTCATATCAAATTTAAAGTTCTTAAACCATTCTTGCTGCCCTCTTGGAATTTCTGTTATAGCAGCTATTGCCTCCGGAGACACTTGAACTTCCAACATAGCTATTTTTGAATTTAAACCGGTGAAGTTCAAAGCAAACTCTTTGGTTACCTGTGCATGTCCTCCTTACAGCTTCTTACAGAAGTTCCAGCACCCGGCATCTTTGAATGCTTTCTTCACGCCTTCATCCCTCAATGCTATGTCTAAACCTTCAGGTTCGGTCCTCTGGCATTTTCCAGACCTGTGTTCTTTCCTCTCCATTTGCTTTTTGAAATCTTTACACTCACAATGACCAACAACTTCAGTTGAAATGGCGGTTCAGTTCTTTCTAACTCGGGCTCACTTGTAATCAGGCTCGCTTGAAAACTCAAATACATCATCCGATCAGCTTGTCACTTATGTAACACTCACGATCATCATCAAGATCCATGCACGGTACAATCCAACAGAATGATATTTCTGTGCGTTTCATCAAATCTACTGGTGGAGTGATGACTAATGAGCGCTTAGACATGCTACGGAAGGTACACAAAAACTGACATGAGAGGACAGAATGGGTGACTCATTAACAGACTTGACACTTTAGGAAAGATTCGCTGCGAAATGCACGAATCCGCGATTTCGCAGCGTGGTTAGTTTAAAATTCTAATAATGCGCTGCGAAATGGCTTAATGATAACGCGCTGCGAAATGACTGAACAATGATTACGCTGCGAAACTGGCCAATAGGAGATTACGCTGCGAAATCACGAAAAGGCTCGGTGAATAGGATAAGACAAGACATGGCTTATAACACAATGATGGTGGAGGAGAACCAATAGGATTAGAGTATAATTTAAAACAAACACCTTTAAAGCTCCAAATCCTAAGTATAAAACATAAAATGAAAACCATATGACACAGACCTTTGACATTGAACTAGGACCACGAACTATATACATAAAATTTTTATTCTAAGTGATAACAGTGGCTCCACTTGGGATAGTGTGCTCCTGTAGTACACTAAGAACTCGTAGGTCCAGTGCTTTATTCAAATTCTAAAAACACACACACAGAGTTGACAAGCATTCCTTTCTAGCTTTGTGGGCCTTCACCTCAGGCTTAAGCTTCCTGTTCAGCTTGTCATTCATTTTCAACAAGAAAAACTCATAAAACGGTTATATACAATTTTTGTGAGACACTTGGCAGAGATTCATTAATTGTAATGCTTTAGGAACCTGCCATTAACAGGTCCTCCAGCATATGGTGTTCCATCAACCTCCTGCAGAATGTAGGTGTTATTTCCATGGAAAGCAGAAATCTGATATGGCCCTTTCCACAAATTTTCAAATTTACCATGTTTACCTTTCTCTTCAATTCTGGCTTCCCATTTCAGGACTTTATCATGAATCTGAAATGAAACTTCTTTGATCTTTTTGTCAAATGCTCTCTTGACCCTGTTCTGATTTTGTTGATGACTATCAAACACCTCACTTCTTTTCTCCTGCAAAGCTATTAGCTGATTGATCCTTCGTTGTATAGCATTTGGTTCCTCTTCTAATCCTTGAATCAGCTTCATTACTGGTACCCCAAGAGATGTTGGGAATATAGCCTCTGCTCCATACACAAGCTCATATGGTGATGTTCCAATGGATCTCTTTGTGCAAATCCAGTCAGCCCACAAGGCATATTTCAGTTTCAGATGCCAAGCCTTTTTATTTTCTTGCAGCAGTTTTTTAATGATTCTCATCAGACTCTTATTTGAGCTTTCAGCTAAACCATTTCCCTGCAGATAATAAGCAGTGGAATGTCCAAGGGAAATATGATACTGATGACAAAAATTAATCATTCTTTTGGACTTGAAAGCCTGAGCATTATCTGTAATGATCTTGATTGGACAACCAAACCTTGATAATATGTTATTTTCTAAGAAAGAAATAATCACAGAATCATTTGCTTGCCTTGTGGGTATTGCCTCTATCCATTTTGTAAAGTAATCAGTGGCAGTGAGGATCCAGCGATGCTGTCCTGATGATGGAGGATGGATTTCCCCTATAAAATCTAATCCCCACTGCTGGAATGGTGCTTCAACATAAATAGGAACCAAGGGCATTGGCATGAGCTTTCTTTTACCTTCAAATACTTGACATTCATGGCATGTGGCTATCTTCTTATAAATGTCTCTAAACATAGTTGGCCAAAAATAGCCAGCTCTCAAAACCTTGTTTGCAGTGGCTTTCCAATAATGATGACCTCCGCAATCCCCTTTATGAAACTCATCAATTACTTTATCAGCTTCTTCTTCAATGAGACAATTTAATAATATTCCTCCTGCATCTTTCCAAAACAGATTTTGATCATACACAAAATATCTGAGAGATTTCAACTTGGTGAACCGAGCTTTGGACTTTGAAAGGTTATCAGGAGCTCTATTATGCTGCAAAACAAATGATATATCCTTGTACCAATCTGAGATCAGGAATTTTTCATTTATCTGGATCAACTCATCTTCATTTTCAGAAATTTCTGAGATTTCTGTGCTTAAATTCATATCAATACAATCCAGATTTGACTGAGTCAATAATTTAGCTAGGCCTTGACCCTTTACCAACTTGGTGGGTTTGATTTCAATATCATATTCCAACAACTTTGCTATCCACTTCCCCCTTTTACCATCTGGGTCGGCTTGTGTAAGAATGTCTTTTATAACAGTATGTGGCACATATGCAACAATGTGAGAGTGCAAAACATAAATTCTGAAATCCTTAATGGCTTTCACCAATGCATAAGCTTGTTTCTCTAAGATATTATATTTCAACTCAGCATTAGCCAATGTCTTGCTAAAGAAGGAAATGGGTTGTTCAGTACCTTGATTTCCCTTTTGCAATAAAACTCCAGCAATTGTGTCTTCGGAAGCAAATGTGAAGATCAGAAACTCCTTGGTAAAATCTGGGCTGATAAGGACTGGTGCTTGAGTAAGTGCTTTCTTAATTTCTTCAAATGATTTCTTTGCTTCAGGTGTCCATTTAAAATCTGCTCCTTTCTTTAACATCTTTGTTATGTTCTTAACCACTTCAACAAAGTTAGGAATGAATCTTCTAACAAAGTTAACTTTCCCAAGAAAAGATTGAATCTCCTTCCTACTTCTTGGTAAATCTAACCTTTGAATTGCACTAACTCTATTAGGATCAATCCTAATTCCCTCTTTAGAAATAATATGTCCAAGCAGTTTGCCAGAAGTTAAAGCAAAAATACTTTTGGTTGGGTTTAGAGAAATACCAAACCTCCTACATTTCAGTAGGACCCTTTCAAGGTGCTTTAAATGATCTTCTTCCTTTTTTGAAAAAACTGTGATATCATCAAGATAAACCACCACTGATTTGTCCTTTTCTTCAGCAAAAGCAATGTCCATTGCTCTCTGGAAAGTTGCTCCAGCATTCATGAGGCCAAAGGGCATTTTTGCATACATGAATGTTCCCCAAGGTGTAGTGAAAGCTGTCTTCTCCTGATCATCTGGGTGAACAAGAATCTGATTGTACCCTGAGAAGCCATCAAGCATAGACATTCTTTGTGAACCAACAATGTTTTGCAAAATGCGATCCATTTTGGGAAGAGGGTAATTATCCTTCAATGAAGCTTTGTTTAAGTTCCTGAAGTCTATACAAATTCTGATTTCCCCACTCTTTTTCCTAACTGGTACCAAGTTAGCAAGCCAATTTGAGAATCTGATTGGAACAATAATTTTGGCATCAAAAAGCTTTTTCACCTCTTTTTCAATCAGTGGCATTAGAAGAGGGTTAATCCTTCTTAACTTCTGCTTAAAAGGCTTCTCATTTTGCTTAATTGGGATGGTATGTTGTATGATTGAAGAATCATACTGTTTCAAATCAGCATAGCTCCATGCAAAAACATCAATGAATTTTTTCATCATTTCAACATATTTAGTCTTCATATCAGCTGAAAGGAACTTCGAAATCTTGACCATTTTAGGCACTACTGAGTCACCTAAATTACAGCTTTCCACCTCCTCCTCATTGGCTTGCAATCTTGGTGCTTTGAACACATCATTCTGATCAAATAATTTCTCCAAAGGAATGAGGCCCTTAGGGATTAAATTATTTTGTAACTGTAAGACTTCAGAACCTCCCTTTGATTCTACTAACATGTTCTGCTGATCTATTTGATTGTGCTCAAACTCTTCTTTTAATTCAATGAAATTCCTTACCTGCTGATCATCCTCAAAGACTTGCCAATTTATGATATTATCTGGTATGACTGGTCTATGGCGAACCTCCACCTCATAACTATCAGAAGAGTGCTTAGGAATGACAAATAAACTGGCTGAAACAGCAAGAGAATCTGCAATAGAGTTTTGGTCTCTAGTTTTGATGCTAAAAGAGTAAGTCTGAAATTTTTCTAGCATCTCCAACACTAAATTTCTGTATGCTCTCATTCTTGCATCCTTGGTTTGATATGCACCCTCTATTTGTTTAATTACCAATTCAGAATCTCCACAAACAGCAATGTTTTTGGCTTTCAACTTTATCAAGGCTTCCAGACCTAAAACTAGAGATTCGTACTCAGCCATGTTGTTGGTACAATCAAAATTCAATTTGTATGAGAGAAACTTACTTTCTTCAGTTGGACTAGTGATCCAAACGCCAGCTCCTGCCCCTTCTTTTTCTGCTGATCCATCAAAGTACAATGACCAATAGCCCATGATATCTTTTTCATCTCCTTGTTGTCCTTCATGACTCTGATTTTCTGCAGGTTTATCTTCTTGTTCTCTCCCAACTGATTCATTGAAAAGGATAGCTGAACCAAGACCAGTATCACATGAGTAAATAGGAAAATTCTGAGGCTTTTCTTTGCTACTCACCATGTAGGCCATCCTTGTTTCACGGTACAACCTCCTTTGCTCACCAAACACTGGAATAGTAGCATATGTAAGATCCATCTGCATTGTGCCCTTGATTTTGGCTGCCCATGACCTTGAAAGAAGCATTCCAAACTTAGGTGGGATGTCTGCAACAACAATGTCCATGACAGTGGTCTTTGCTGGAATTTGTGTAAGACCCACAACAACATCTTTTATCAAACCAATGCAATGAACCCTCTTGGAATCAAAGGAGAATAAATCCTTATAAGGCCTAGTAATCTCCAACCCCAATCTTTCCATAATTACCTTAGGCATAAGATTATGTGATGCCCCTGAATCTAACATAGCATTATGTAGAGTCATGTCATGGATAGTAATGCTTATGTAGAAAGGAGGAAATTCTTCATTTTGTTCATCTTCAAGCCTTGGACCCAAGTATATAATAGGATTATCTTCTTGTACATTTAGGATATCAGCCACTCCTGGTTGTGAATTTAGCATTTCAACAATTTTGCTTTTGTACTTATCTACCTTGAGAATCTCATTAAAAGGGACTGATATTTTAATTTTTGCAATCTCATTCTCAATATTAAAAACAGAGGTAGACTTGTCGCTTTCTTTGGGAGGAGAAGAAATTTGAATGTCTTTTTTGTCAAGAGGAGGATCATCTTTACTTTCACCTACCTTTGCTTTTCCCTTTTTATCATCAGCTGTCCTTGAGGTATTCTTCTTGAACTGTGCTTTGTTTGCTGTAATAGGAACCTCTCTATTCCTGAGATTATACTGCTTTTGCATCTCAAAAATAGCATGCTGATAGCCCTTTAAAAAATCTGAAGGTTCTTCCTCTGACTTTATCATGCTGGATTCATCATGTTCCTCTTTGGTCAAGAAGATTCCTGACCCTTCTTCATCAAAACAATGAATTGATTCCTCAGGAACTTCAGGTTCATCCTCTTCATCTACCAAATTTTGCTGGAAAGGAGGTCTCACTGGAGGATCTGCCTGCTGATCTCGGTTATCTCTTGGCCTTTGCTGATTTTGAGGTCTCCTGAACTGTGGGTTTCTAAACCGAGGTTCTTGTTGTGCTTGAGGAGCAGAAGCATTCCCAAGGGCTAATCTGTCCATCAATTTCTCCATGGTTTTCATCATTGTTTCAAACTTGTCT
The DNA here is from genome assembly GCA_031772625.1 of Pinus tabuliformis. Lineage (NCBI taxonomy): Eukaryota > Viridiplantae > Streptophyta > Pinopsida > Pinales > Pinaceae > Pinus > Pinus tabuliformis. The sequence goes on along the minus strand of CM062815.1, from coordinate 812,182,923 downwards.
TCTTGAGCAGATGTAGAAGGCTTCTCTTCCTCTTTTAATTTAGATTTTTCCATTTTTGATTTCTTAGCAGCAAGCATATTCACCTCTACTTTAATTGCATCATTTTGCATGTCAGAAAGAGAGGCTAATTCCCTTTCTCTGAGTAAAAGGGAAAAATCTGAATCAAATGATTCAGCATATCTCAACTGTGCCAGAGCTCTAGGAGGCTTCAAATGAGCTGGAATAGAATTATAAACTTTGTTGAACCTCTTAGAGAAACTTTGAACAGTTTCCTCTGGAGCTCTCCTAAGACTGTTATACTCAGTAAGGGCTTGGATAGGGTTAGTTCTGCTTCCCCATTTTCTTATAAAGTTGTCTTCAAATTCTACCCAACTATGAATGCTTCCAGCTCCAAGGGCTTTAAACCATTTTCTGACTTCCCCAATGAAAGTCTGAGCAAACAATCTTAGTTTTACATCTTCATCATCCACTTCTTCCCTATCAACAAAATCATTAAACCTATCCACATGTTCTTCTGCTGTAATATCTTCATCACCTCCCCATGTTGGAATCCTAGCAGCATATTTACTAGGCAGATCATGTAAAACAGCAGGGAGAGCCAGAGGAGCATACCTAGCAGGTACGGCCATAATGAATGGAGGAGCAGTGACAACAGGTATTGTATGACCAGAGGGAGCAGCTTTAGTGTGAGACAATGCCTGAGGACTATTTGGACTAACAGAGGCAGAAGATAAAGTACTAGTACGAAAAGGGTTGTTTGGACTTTGCAAACCACTGACAAAAGAACTCCAATTGGGGAGAGGTAAACCAGTTTTAGATTTGAGCAAAACTTCAAAAGGATCAAGTTCTTTGAGCTGATTTAAATCCTCTTCCTCTAATAGCAATTCTGAAGTAACAACCTCCCAAAACTCTACCTTATCTTTTTGTGACACTAAAGATGAAGTATCAATGCCTCTCCTTTGTAAATCTAAAATAATTCCAATAAGCTCTTCTTTGTTTTCAGACCTCAACAATACCTCTTGAATTTTATCATCAACAATTTTATCTTCAGGACTTCTAGAAAATTCATGAAACAAAGATTTTGAAATGTTTGAAGTACCTGGTATATCAGAAAATCTCTGTCTACTCCTTGAAATAATGTTAGGATTATCCACAGGACTAGGTGGGTTTGGGTCAGGATTACTCCTTGTATATCTTCCTCTCAAAGCCACCTTTTTTAACTTTAAGATTGAATGGAGTCACCAAGGTAGAATGCAGCCTCGAAAACCTTTCTGAGCTCCTGCTACCTTCAGAAGTTCAGTCTCATAATTTCGGGAATGAGTAATCTTCAGACTCCCGGCAGACGCACCAAAATGTTATCTCAAAATCAGGCCCTGGAAGGCTGCTGACCAGGAAGACTTCAAGTAACTATTTCAGACCAATCTTTTGACTAAGGCTTAGCCTCCTTAGCCTGAGAGGGCTCTCTCAAAGGGTTATTGATTTTGACTATTAATAAGATGGCTAACTCTTTTGAAATAACATTACAAATATGAAGGCTGGACAAACATTACATAAGTCTCCATTGGGATTATGGAGTCAAACGCACTACAGTAAACAATGATATTGCTTTAACATAGAAGTCAGGGCATGTGACATTTAAATGTTCAAAATACAACTCTTATAAAACCATAGTTCATAGATGAGTACAGGAAGTCAGAGCAGCATAAGTGAATTCTGAGTGATTACTCATCCAAGAAACTGAAAAAAGACATAAAGGACAAAGTAAAATAACACATCTTGAACATGGAAATGCTGTATGAATCCTGAGAAGAAAGGATATTACTGGAATCTGTTCTTTACACAAGCCAAAACAGCACTCTGTTTTTATAAAATATCCAACCCTCATTACATAGATGTTTCAGCTATATATAGAAACATTATTCTAACTACTTCGAGCTTCCTCCTCCAGCATGAGGGGAGCTCGATGACTGCCACTAATGACACCTATTTGCTATTGAACTGACTCATAAATACAATCAGGAACTAACTGTAGTGTTTAAGAGTCCTAAACTAACTATAACTCTAACTCTATCTTCCACGCATAATGACTTCTCTTTGCTCTTTGACACCTGGTCCTTTTTGATATGGCTGAGCTGGATGTCTTTAGTACTCCATATCGACCTTGTACGCCAACTCCTTTAACTGCTCAGTGATGCTAGGTGATATCCCCTGTTTTTCGGTTCTAGTCCTCCATAACTTCGAATATACAACAGCATGTTTTTAGCCCTTTAATAACCCAAAAATATAGAGCACCACCATATTCCTGATGTGTTGGAGACTTCGTCGATGGGCAAGTGTGCAGGCCAAAATCCCTCGTATGTAGCTCATTCAAAACCCTAATGACCGGTAATAAAGTGGCTTTATAACAAACACTTCAAATTTGAGTTAAAGCATTCCACCTTTTAAAGGAACAGTTGTCTTGATCTGAATGGTTGTGATGGCTTCATCTGGTCCCTTTGATGTCCTTTAGGTGTCTCCTTTTGGAAATTCCCGCACATATCACCAAACTGTTTTTTTGCGTTGAAAACACCACCTACAGCAGTTTCGTAGCGCGCTACGAAACTGCTGAACTGTTTAAACAGCTTGTCTTTTTCCTGAGGTATTTACCGCCTAGACATTTGATTGCCAAAACTTCTTTTGATCTTTGATACATATAGCAGGGATATACATGTCCTCAAAACAACAAAACTAAGCAAAATTTACCAAAATTGGGAACAAAACCTTTCTTTGAACAGCAACTTCATTTATCAGCTAATTGGTCTAGCTGGGCCTTTAAGTCTTCAACCTTCTTCCACTGGCCTAGCTGTGCTTCCAAGTCTTCAATCTTCTTCTTCATAGCTTTGTTTTCGGCTCTTAAACGTATATTTATCTTTCTGATGAATTTGGCCTCCTTAATTGTGGGAACTGTCCATGTATAAACATCAGCTACTGAATCCACCTGGTTTACTAGGTTTTCACTTCCTTTCAATACAGCTTTACGATAATTTGCATACCTGACTGCAGACTCCCTAGTGGTATTCTTCAGCTTAGCAATCTCATGTTTAGTTGTTTCTAACAGGTTCCTTACAGCTATAGTATTACCTCCTTGAGATATGATAACTGTTGTATTTGTGTCTTTTTGCTTAATTTTCTCTGCCTCCTCTGTTCTTGGCAATTCCTCGGCTTCCTCTGTTCTGGGCAATTTCTCAGCTTCCTTCACTTGTTTCCTTGTAATAGGTCTTCTTGGTTTGAAAATGAACTCTTCACCTGGTTCATCAAACTTCAGCCTTTTTGAGGCCTTAGGCTTCTTGGCACTTTCTGGTGATGACTGTGTTAAATCAATATGCACTGGTTCAATTTGCTCAAACTCAATGGCCTCCAATAAATCACTCAGGCTTGCTTTAGATATTGGGCTTTCTTCAACAGCTAAGGCTTTACCTTTTTCTTTACTTATTTGGCTTCTTGTCCTTACCCTTGACACTATTTCAGCTCTGCTTGTTTCAGCTACAGCCTTTTCATCCTGAGTCTTTTCTTTTGTTGCTTGCTGAGGTTGTTCTTTAATAATCAGTGGCTTCACTGGTTTTTTAGGCTGTGACTTGTTTTGCTTTTTAGCTCTGGCCTCCTGCTGAAGCTCAGCTATTGTGAGTTCTTTGGCTGGTTGTTCTCTGACTGGTTGTGGAGTAAGGCCGGTTTTACTTTGGAATCCGGCCATGAAGATGAATGAGTTCCAGTCTCTGCCTATCTTCTGGAGACCATCTAAAACTAACAATTTAATCAAGCCATGGTGAAATAAAGAAGTCTCACAATCCTCTTTTCTCAGCTGCACCTTATCACACATTTTACTTAGACTGCGAAATAAGTAAAAAGGAATATCTATGGAAGCCTTCCCAGTGAAATGTAAAAGCAACTTGAAATGATAAGAGTAGACCTTATTGTATCTTCCTTCACATGTCAAGTACTTCTGAATGCAGGTGAGAAGAAGGGCATAATGCTCCTTAACATAGTTTCTGGGCACTGCTTTTGTTAGGTCTTCATTCACATATGCCTCTTTTAAGAACTCTTTACATGGATTCATATCAAATTTAAAGTTCTTAAACCATTCTTGTTGCCCTCTTGGAATTTCTGTTACAGCAGCTATTGCCTCCGGAGACACTTGAACTTCCAACATAGCTATTTTTGAATTTAAACCGGTGAAGTTCAAAGCAAACTCTTTGGTTACCTGCGCATGTCCTCCTTGCAGCTTCTTACAGAAGTTCCAGCACCCGACATCTTTGAATGCTTTCTTCACGCCTTCATCCCTCAATGCTATGTCTAAACCTTCAGGTTCGGTCCTCTGGCATTTTCCAGGCCTGTGTTCTTTCCTCTCCATTTGCTTTTTGAAATCTTTACACTCACAATGACCAACAACTTCAGTTGAAATGGCGGTTCAATTCTTTCTAACTCGGGCTCACTTGTAATCAGGCTCGCTTGAAAACTCAAATACATCATCCGATCAACTTGTCACTTATGTAACACTCACGATCATCATCAAGATCCATGCACGGTACAATCCAACAGAATGATATTTCTGTGCGTTTCATCAAATCTACTGGTGGAGTGATGACTAATGAGTGCTTAGACATGCTACGGAAGGTACACAAAAACTGACATGAGAGGACAGAATGGGTGACTCATTAACAGACTTGACACTTTAGGAAAGATTCGCTGCGAAATGCACGAATCCGCGATTTCGCAGCGTGGTTAGTTTAAAATTCTAATAATGCGCTGCGAAATGGCTTAATGATAACGCGCTACGAAATGACTGAACAATGATTACGCTGCGAAACTGGCCAATAGGAGATTACGCTGCGAAATCACGAAAAGGCTCGGTGAATAGGATAAGACAGGACATGGCTTATAACACAATGATGGTGGAGGAGAACCAATAGGATTAGAGTATAATTTAAAACAAACACCTTTAAAGCTCCAAATCCTAAGTATAAAACATAAAACGAAAACCATATGACACAGACCTTTGACATTGAACTAGGACCACGAACTATATACATAAAAATTTTATTCTAAGTGATAACAGGTACCAATAACTTTCTTGCATCAAAGAAGAGGACTGGTTTACTTCTCAAGGAGAATGAACTCCTAGAACACATGAAAGGGAATGTTAATATTCATTCTAAGGAACAAACTCAAGCCTTAGCCAAGTATAATAAGGATGAGACAAGAGCTCAAAGTATTCTAATAGAATCTATTAGTGTCAGTCTTTCCAACCTTCCTACAGTGATCAAATATGCTCTTACAAAGTGGTCTCAGAGTGTCAAGGTCAAATTTTGTCATATCAGTGAGTCTTCAAGCAAAATTTGGTCACTAGGCATTAGGTCTAGGGTTTGCTTTCACTCCTTCTAAAATTGCCCAAATTCCAGTCTATGTCACTATTCAGCTGAGTCTATCATCATTCAGAGGGATGTCATCATCATGTCAAGTTCCATTGCGTCATTTTACACCTTGTTCATGCTTCAGTTGCACCTAGGCAAGGTCATTTCCCTCTCCTAGGGTTTTGTAGGCAATTTCTCTTGGACGGTCAAATCATCGGCAAAACTTGTATCCAGATGTTCATACACCTTCCCCTATCCTTCATATACCTTATCAAATTCTTCCCATCACTGAGGTCCCCCAAATTCCTCATTTTTGCACAAACCCTAATTTCTAGCTACAACCTGGCAATTCTCTAGGTTTGGCCTGTGTTTTGCCCTTTTGGACCCCTTCCCCTCGCTCAATCTCTGAGATTCCACTTTCCCCTGCTTTCTAACATCCCTCCCTACTCCCAAAAATTTCCTCAAGAATTTAGAAGCCCCTGATCCCCTTCCTTTCGCTTCATTTCGACAAAATTCCTTGTTTCACACATCGGGACAAGTTTCACTCAAATGATGTTTCAGAGCAATAAAAGATGTATTTTGGGAAACTGAGAGAGGTTGTTGTCCAAAACATGCCAAGGAAGAAAAACCTCTTTCACATTTTTCACAGATGTCATGGTTTGAGAGAAATGTCAAGAATACCGTTGCCTCAGGAGAATCAAAGACACCTCAAAAGTGACCTTGGGAAAATCAAATTTTCTCCTAGCTTGGTTGGCCAAATGATTTTCTTGATTGGAAAAATGATAACTATACACAAAGAGATTTCCAATGAGCTATCATGAGCTCAATTTGGGGTTGAGAAAGGCATTCAAAAGTTGACTTCAACAACACTCTTCCTTGAGGCAGCCTCATTTGGCACTTTTTGACCAGTCTTGGGAGATTTGATTTTTGATAGGTAAAATGAACTCAAAATTGAAACATTCTAGTTGTGTTGGAAATTAGACTCAAAGACCTTTCCAACGAGCTATCCTGCACCCAATTCTGACATCGGGAAGGCCTCCAAAAGCCTCCTGCAAAAGCGCGCGACCCGTTGAAGGCGCGCGACCCGTCGGGGCACCTCCAGCAGTGTAAAAATTACACGGGCGCGACCCATCAGAGGCGCGCGACCCGTTGGGGATTTCTCCACAAAAATTTGCCAGTAAGCTGCTAAATAACCCAGGATTGCTTCAAGGTTGCAGGTAGGCCTCTCCTCATGAAAATACATTGTTTACCAAAGTTCGAAAAGCATGTGAATGTTGTTTAAGCCAATCATTTTGAAATAATGAGTCCAATGCATATTTGCTCAAGAAGGTCAAAGTGTTGGTTGAGCTAGGGTTTGTCTTGTTGTTTTCAAGGTTATCCTTTTCACCCCCCACTTTTTCCCTACATCCTATTTCCACCTCCCTCATCATTTTACTCATTCTCCCTACCAAAATATACCAAAAGCACTAAACCCTACCTCCCATAACATCCTTGCAAATGAAATTGTATGATGTTGTATATGTCATGATTCCTTCCCTTAATTCCCTTTTCATGTATTTTCCCTAATTCCCCTTAGAAGTCTCCCTTCCCTAACATCTCCCTAGTGTTATTTGTCCCCTTGAAACAACATTTCAAACAGGGTAAAACAGCAGGTCATTTGAGCAGAAGCAGCAGTACATTTCAGCCACTTTGCTCTTGAAACCATGTCAGAAACCGAAACCGACTATGAGCAAAGTGATGACCGTGAGTCAACACCAGAAGTTGAGATACAAAGGAGGCCTCACAGGGGTGGTAAGAGTGGTCACCATTTGAGAGATGAGCAAGCTCTTGATGAGTTGTGGAGGATTCGTGGAGACCGCATCTTGAATAGAAGAAGACCCGGTGATCTATTGCCCGCTGAGCGAGAGTCCATGCTTATCCGGCTAAATGCACACTTGGAGAGGCTGTTGGCTAAGGCCAACCAAGATAAAAAAATTGTTGAGAAACATGAAGAACCATTATTGGGCGAGAATGCACGTGTGCAAGGCAAAGATGAAGATGTTCCAAAGGCGGTTGGCCAAGGCACAAAAAGGAGAAAGAGGCCCGATCCCCTCCGTATCTTGGCTGAGGCTTCACTCAAGGATCAAGGCACTAAATAGCCTAGCCACAACACAAATTCCAAGAAATTTTGAGAATTTTGGGTGAATTTTGACTTTTTCAGGCAATTTGTAGGTTTTTCCCATTAACAGGTCTCACCCCCCGCGCGACCCTACATCATGGCAACTTCATTTGGAAAAAACTTAGCATTTCTAGATTTTTCATGCAAAGTTACATATGCTCATTAATGGACTTGAGATTTTATGAAGTTTTGGGCCTCCAGAAAGTCAAAAAACATGCAAAATTTGACTTTCTGCTAAATTTTTGAGTTGCAGAGAGCAGTCTTGGGAGATTGCAATTTTGGAGGGGCAAATGACCACCAAATTCAAAAATTCCAGTTGGGGTGGAAAGTAGACTCACAGAACTTTCCAGCAAGCCTACTCTTACTCAATTTGGCCACCTGAAAGTGCCCAAAAAGTGGCTCCAAAGGCGCACGACATGTCAGGCAGGGGCGCGCAACCCGTCAGGCAGATTTTTCCAAAATGCACTGTACAGCTCAGAAAAACGCAGTTTGACCCAGTTTGACTTTTTGGGGTGAATTATGACTATCTTTGATGTAATTATTGTACTTGATAGACACTTTTACTCTTATGTAACACTTCTAGAAGATTCATTCATGAAAAGGGTAAATATTAAATGAATGAATTAGTTTCCTAGCTTATAGAGGCAAGTTGTTTTGACTGCCTAGTTTGTAGTGCTTAGTTTAGAAGTGGTTGAAACAGTTCCTAGGATAGTGAGCTCGACCCATGGAGGCAAAGAAAGAGGTTAGATCATCTATATTATGTACTTTCTTGCTCATTTTCATGGTTGGACTCTTGAGGGAGAAGCTATCATTGTATTATTTCACTGTATCTCTGCAATTTTTGGCTAAGGAAGACCAGGGTTTTGCAGTCCTTTTTGGGATTCTTGTGGTTACATGTATTGATGGTGTGTTTCTCTATGTACCTGTAAGTGTGTTATGTGAATCATTTCCTTTCTTTTCCTTCTGCACATTAAACAAACGAAGAGTTAAAGTAAGAATTCATGACTGTCATGCTCTACTTTTAAGTTTGTTTAATTTCAATGTTTTCTACTGTTTAAGGAGAATTCAAAGTTAATGTTTGCTCTCCTTAGCTCCTCACCTGTCATTCCTGACCATTCACCTCAATCAAAGGCATCAATATTGTCTCCTACCTCGCCCCAAAGAACCCCCTGCAGAAACTGTGTCCAATCCCCGCACCCAAAATTGCCATCCCCTCAATTTGCCATCGAAAACCCTAAATCAACCTTTTTGATCAGTTTACTAGCCTAAAATCAGTGTTACCCTATTGGTCATCTCATCCATTGAATATCTCACCGAGATAGACCGGAGAGAGCCCTCTCCAGCCCCGTAGGGCTAGCTACGAGGCTAAGTGGTTTGATGTTGCCTTGAGGTTTACCTTTCTCAGCCTGAGGTGAAATTTCAAGCGCTAACATACTAGTGACCATACTAGGGAGAACAAACTTGTCTGTGGATTGATGTGTTTGTTTCATAAGTCTTAGACGGAGCCTGAAGTTATGCCAGGTAGCCTTCGAAACGCTTTTGCTTTGCATAAGCGGAAGTAGATAAACGCTGCTTCAATCAATCTCCGTGAGCTTGTGAATACAGCACTTCATTTTCATTTTACCCCAGTACATGTATCAAGTTCAGATCTGATTGTTGATAGTGGACAACGATCAGACACTTGAAAGGATGAAATCATTCACTTGGCGACTCTAAATCAGTTTCGAGATCAGATCCAAAGACTCCATTGGAGGATGATCCCGACCAGCAAAAACATGAAAGGACAACATGGACAGATCAGGTACTCAAGTTGGAATTTCATCCAAGACATTTTGTTCTTTGTCATAAATTATTTCTTCTCTTTTCCCAAGAATGTCAAGAAGGCTTTGCAAAGTATACTATGCTTGAGAAGAGATCCTAGGCCTGCAGTTGATTCTTTCCCTTTGAAGACTGTGAACACCAAAGATTTGCATGCCTCTGAGCTTGATCAGGATCCTTTTTCCGAATTTTGTGATGACCATCTTCAAACTGATGAATCTCAAGAGACCAAGACTGATTCTATACCTGCTGTACATACCCCTACACCTTGTAAAATTCCAGATCGGTATAAACCTCTTGTTTTACCTTCTGTTCTCCATGCTTTCGCCAAAAATTATGATCTATACTTGCCGAGGTTTGATGGTGAAAGTAAGAATGTCAACGCTGAGCAACATGTGCAGAATTTTGAGAATTTTCTAGATCGTTTTGAAGTTGATAGTGAAGATGTCAGTATTAGGCTTTTTGCTCTTTCTTTGCAAGCTAAAGTGAAGAGTTGGTTCAAAGCCCTGCCTGATGCGAGCATCTCAGATTTCCAGCAGTTCGTCAAAGTTTTTCTCGATAGGTGGATGATCGGACAAAACCTTCTCTTGATTGTAGAAGAGTATAACCAGTTGAAAAGACTACCAGGGGAGATAGTACAACAATTTTCAGCCAGATTTAATCAAGTTTATTATTCGATGCCAGTTGATATAAGACCTTCTCCTAGATCTGCTCTCTTGCACTATCCGGGTGCCTTTGATCTGGAGATGGAGTTTCAGCTGAGAGAAAGGAATATTGCAACACTTCACGAGATGCAAAACAGTGCAGTAAACGTAGAGGCTCATCTGCTGATCCAAAGGGCAAGGATGAAGGAAGAAGAGATGAAAAACATAGATCCGGCCGAATCAACATCTCTAGAGGTAAAGCTTGACATTTTGGTAAGTGCAGTGGAAAAGATGATGCAGAAGGTCAACAAAAGAAATGATTATGATGTTCAAGCCCATGGCTCGCTGATTGAAGAAGAACAAGTGGCTGATCCAAAACATTTTGTTTCTTATCCTAGTTGTCATAGATCTGATAATGATTGTTTTGTAGATCACCTTGGAGAAGAGAGATCTGTTGATATGACATGTATGCTTGATGATGTCTTTTATACTGATGATTTGCCTCAGTTTGAACAGTATGATGATGATTATGTTCTCCAAACAGAAGCTAATCTTGCAATCAAACAAGCAGCTAGTTTGTGGGAGGAAAAAGTTCATTTTCAGCAGCTTGAATACAATGTTCCGCCATCACATATCAGCTATGACATTGACGAGGAAAGTGCAGAAAATTTTGAAGTAAGTGAAGGATCTTTGCCTTTTTGTTTTGATTCGTTTCAGTTCATCAGAGAGAACTACCATGCAATCAAAAATCAAATGTCAACAAGTCTTGATTTGAATCATCTTGAGAGCAATGAAAATTTTGTTCAAGACTTCTCATATTCAGATTTGCAACCCCTGAAAGCCATTGATTGTCAAGTTGCAGCTGAAGACTTGGAAGTGGACACACATGATTTAATGATTCAAGGTGACTCCATACCATTCTGTTTTGAATCATTTCAGTTTTTGAAGGGTAGATTGCATAGTAAATCTCCAAATGAACAGCCTATAACAAATCAGCAATCTCTCAGTGTTAATGTTGAGGATGAGACAGATAACGAAATTCTTGAGCAGCTTGTAGCATCAGATTTGCAGACACCAAATGAAATTGAAGGGCAGATTACAGATGAAGTTGTGGAAGACAAAATACATGATTTGATGATGCAGGAAGATTCTATACCCTTTTGTTTCAAAGCATTTCAGTTTATAAGGCAGAATCTTCATAAAAGCTCTCAAGAAAAAGATGAACAGCTAGAAGGATGTCATACATTTTCAATGGATACATTACAGCAGTCTTTTCAAGTTTTTCATGATCCAATAGCTGATGTTTTGGATGAGGTTTGCAGTCAAAGTCTTTCTCCATTGACTACATGTGAGCTTGAAACACGTGCTGATATGAATTTGATTCGGCAGCCGGTTTTTTTCTCATTTTCAACAGAGGTCTCCTCACAAGGCTCAGATCAAAGTTTGCAGTCATGGTATGAGGAAAAGAGAAGTAATCCATTGGATGAGCTAAGTCCCAATGTGCTTGAATTTCGAGATCCTTATGCAGTGTTTTTGGAGGCGGATAAAGAATTCATATTATTCAATGGATCTGTTCCCAAGTTGTCATGGGAGTTGTCTTTCAGTAGTTCTCTGTTGTTGGTCATAAGTGAGTACTTGCGGAGAATTCAAACAACAGATGGGACACTTACTTGGTTACATTGGTTGTTTCATTTCACTTGACCAGGTGATGAATGAAACTGTTAGAGTAGGTTGTGATGAATAAGCTCCACTTTGGGCATCATTTTCAGTTTGTCGGTTGTGTTTAAGTATTGAGTCAGTTTTTAGTTGAGTCATGAGTCCTTTGTGAGTCAATTTTCAGTCTTGTTGTTAAGTTAGTTTGTGTCAGTTTTCAGTCATGCATTTCAGCTTGAGTTTTTGACTCCATTGCCCAATGATTGAAAAGCACTGGTCTGCTCTCCCAGAGGTCTAAGGTTCTTGGCACCTCCAAGGAGCTATCATCCCCATTGGAGCCAATGTTAGTTTCAATCTTTCCAGACTTCCTACAGTGATCAAATATGCTCTTACAAAGTGGTCTCAGAGTGTCAAGGTCAAATTTTGTCATTTCAGTGAGTCTTCAAGCAAAATTTGGTCACTAGGCATTAGGTCTAGGGTTTGCTTTCACTCCTTCTAAAATTGCCCAAATGCCAATCTATGTCACTATTCAGCTGATTCTATCATCATTCAGAGGGATGTCATCATCATGTCAAGTTCCATTGCGTCATTTTACACCTTGTTCATGCTTCAGTTGCACCTAGGCAAGGTCATTTCCCTCTCCTAGGGTTTTGTAGGCAATTTCTCTTGGACTGTCAAATCATCGGCAAAAATTTTATCCAGATGTTCATACACCTTCCCCTATCCTTCATATACCTTATCAAATGCTTCCCATCACTGAGGTCCCCCAAATTCCTCATTTTTGCACAAACCTTAATTTCTAGCTACAACCTGGCAATTTTCTAGGTTTGGCCTGTGTTTTGCCCTTTTGGACCCCTTCCCCTCGCTCCATCTCTGAGATTCCACTTTCCCTTGCTTCCTAACATCCCTCCCTACTCCCAAAAATTTCCTCAAGAATTTAGAAGCCCCTGATCCCCTTCATTTCGCTTCATTTCGACAAAATTCCTTGTTTCACACATCGGGACAAGTTTCACTCAAATGATGTTTCAGAGCAATCAAAGATGAATTTTGGGAAACGGAGAGAGGTTTTTGTCCACAACATGCCAAGGAAGAAAAAAATCCTTCACTTTTTGCACAGGTGTCATGGTTTGAGAGAAATGTCAAGAATACCGTTGCCTCAGGAGAATCAAAGACACCTCTAAAGTGACCTTGGGAAAATCAAGTTTTCTCCTAGCTTGGTTGGCCAAATGATTTTCTTGATGGGTAAAATGATAACTAGACACAAAGAAATTTCCAATGAGCTATCATGAGCTCAATTTGGGGTTGAGAAAGGCATTCAAAAGTTGACTGCAACAGCACTCTTCCTTGAGGCAGCCTCATTTGGCACCTTTTGACCAGTCTTGGAAGATTTGATTTTTGACAGGTCAAATGAACTCCAAATTGAAAAATTCTAGTTGGGTTGGAAAGAAGACTCAAATACCTTTCCAACGAGTTATCCTGTACCTGATTATGACACCGGGAACGCCTCCAAAAGCCTCCTGCAAAAGCGCGCGATCCGTTGAAGGCGCGCGACCCATCGGGGCACCTCCAGCAGTGTAAAAATTACACGGGCGCGACCCGTCAGAGGCGCGCGACCCGTTGGGGATTTCTCCACAGAAATTTTCCAGTAAGCTGCTAAATAACCTAGGATTTCTTCAAGGTTGCAGGTAGGCCTCTCCTCATGAAAATACATTGTTTACCAAAGTTCGAAAAGCATGTGAATGTTGTTTAAGCCAATCATTTTGAAATAATGAGTCCAATGCATATTTTCTCAAGAAGGTCAAAGTGTTGGTTGAGCTAGGGTTTGTCTTATTGTTTTCAAGGTTATCCTTTTCACCCCCCACTTTTTCCCTACATCCTATTTCCACCTCCCTCATCATTTTACTCATTCTCCCTACCAAAAAATACCAAAAGCACTAAACCCTACCTCCCATAACATCCTTGCAAATGAAATTGTATGATGTTGTATATGTCATGATTCCTTCCCTTAATTCCCTTTTCATGTATTTTCCCTAATTCGCCTTAGAAGTCTCCCTTCCCTAACATCTCCCTAGTGTTATTTGTCCCCTTGAAACAACATTTCAAACAGGGTAAAACAGCAGGTCATTTGAGCAGAAGCAACAGTACATTTCAGCCACTTTGCTCTTGAAACCATGTCAGAAACCGAAACCGACTATGAGCAAAGTGATGACCGTGAGTCAACACCAGAAGTTAAGATACAAAGGAGGCCTCACAGTGGTGGTAAGAGTGGTCACCATTTGAGAGATGAGCAAGCTCTTGATGAGTTGTGGAGGATTTGTGGAGATCGCATCTTGAATAGAAGAAGACCCGGTGATCTATTGCACGCTGAGCGAGAGTCCATGCTTATCTGGCTAAATGAACACTTGGACAGGCTATTGGCTAAGGCCAACCAAGATAAAAAATTGTTGAGAAACATGAAGAACCATTATTGGGCGAGAATGCACGTGTGCAAGGCAAAGATGAAGATGTTCCAAAGGCGGTTGGCCAAGGCACAAAAAGGAGAAAGAGGCCCGATCCCCTCCGTATCTTGGCTGAGGCTTCACTCAAGGATCAAGGCACTAAATAGCCTAGCCATAGCACAAATCCCAAGAAATTTTGAGAATTTTGACTTTTTCAGGCAATTTGCAGGTTTTTCCCATTAACGGGTCTCACCCCCCGCGCAACCCTACATCATGGCAACTTCATTTGGAAAAAACTCAGCATTTCCAGATTTTTCATGCAAATCTACATATGCTCATTAATGGACTTGAGATTTTATGAAGTTTTGGGCCTCCAGAAAGTCAAAAAACATGCAAAATTTGACTTTCTGCCACATTTTTGAGTTGCAGAAAGCAGTCTTGGGAGATTGCAATTTTGGAGGGGCAAATGACCACCAAATTCAAAAATTCTAGTTGGGTTCGAAAGTAGACTCATAGAACTTTCCAACAAGCCTACGCTTACTCAATTTGGCCACCTGAAAGTGCCCCAAAAGTGGCTCCAAAGGCGCAAGACCCGTCAGGCAGGGGCGCGCGACCCGTCAGGCAGATTTTTCCAAAATGCACTGTACAGCTCAGAAAAACGCAGTTTGACCCAGTTTGACTTTTTGGGGTGAATTATGATTATCTTTGATGTAATTATTGTACTTGATAGACACTTTTACTCTTATGTAACACTTCTAGAAGATTCATTCATGAAAAGGGTAAATATTAAATGAATGAATTGGTTTCCTAGCTTATAGAGGCAAGTTGTTTTGACTGCCTAGTTTGTAGTGCTTAGTTTAGAAGTGGTTGAAACAGCTCCTAGGATAGTGAGCTCGACCCATGGATGCAAAGAAAGAGGTTAGATCATCTATATTATGTACTTTCTTGTTCATTTTCATGGTTGGACTCTTGAGGGAGAAGCTATCATTGTATTATTTCACTGTATCTCTGCAATTTTTGTCTAAGGAAGACCAGGGTTTTGCAGTCCTTTTTGGGATTCTTGTGGTTACATGTATTGATGGTGTGTTTCTCTATGTACCTGTAAGTGTGTTATGTGAATCATTTCCTTTCTTTTCCTTCTGCACATTAAACAAACGAAGAGTTAAAGTAAGAATTCATGACTGTCATGCTCTACTTTTAAGTTTGTTTAATTTCAATGTTTCTACTGTTTAAGGAGAATTCAAAGTTAATGTTTGCTCTCCTTAGCTCCTCACCTGTCATTCCTGACCATTCACCTCAATCAAAGGCATCAATACTGTCTCCTACCTTGCCCCAAAGAACCCCCTGCAGAAACTGTTCCAATCCCCGCACCCAAAATTGCCATCCCCTCAATTTGCCACCGAAAACCCTAAAAACCCTAAATCAACCTTTTTGATCAGTTTACTAGCCTAAAATTAGTGTTACCCTATTGGTCATCTCATCCATTGAATATCTCACCGAGATAGACCGGAGAGAGCCCTCTCCAGCCCCGTAGGGCTAGCTACGAGGCTAAGTGGTTTGATGTTGCCTTGAGGTTTACCTTTCTCAGCCTGAGGTGAAATTTCAAGCGCTAATATACTGGCGACCATACTGGGGAGAACAAACTTGTCTGTGGATTGATGTGTTTGTTTCATAAGTCTTAGACGGAGCCTGAAGTTATGCCAGGTAGCCTTCGAAACGCTCTTGCTTTGCATAAGCGGAAGTAGATAAACACTGCTTCAGTCAATCTCCGTGAGCTTGTGAATACAGCACTTCATTTGCATTTTACCCCAGTACATGTATCAAGTTCAGATCTGATTGTTGATAGTGGACAACGATCAGACATTTGAAAGGATGAAATCATTCACTTGGCGACTCTAAATCAGTTTCGAGATCAGATCCAAAGACTCCACTGGAGGATGATCCCGACCAGCAAAAACATGAAAGGACAACATGGACAGATCAGGTACTCAAGTTGGAATTTCATCCAAGACATTTTGTTCTTTGTCATAAATTATTTCTTCTCTTTTCCCAAGAATGTCAAGAAGGCTTTACAAAGTATACTATGCTTGAGAAGAGATCCTAGACCTGTAGTTGATTCTTTCCCTTTGAAGATTGTGAACACCAAATATTTGCATGCCTCTGAGCTTGATCAGGATCCTTTTTTCAAATTTTGTGATGACCATCTTCAAACTGATGAATCTCAAGAGACCAAGACTGATTCTATACCTGCTGTACATACCCCTACACCTTGTAAAATTCCAGATCGGTATAAACCTCTTGTTTTACCTTCTGTTCTCCATGCTTTCCCCAAAAATTATGATCTATACTTGCCGAGGTTTGATGGTGAAAGTAAGAATGTCAACGCTGAGCAACATGTGCAGAATTTTGAGAATTTTCTAGATTTTTTGAAGTTGATAGCGAAGATGTCAGTATTAGGCTTTTTGCTCTTTCTTTGCAAGCTAAAGTGAAGAGTTGGTTCAAAGCCCTACCTGATGCGAGCATCTCAGATTTCCAGCAGTTAGTCAAAGTTTTTCTCGACAGGTGGATGATCGGACAAAACCTTCTCTTGATTGTAGAAGAGTATAACCAGCTGAAAAGACTACCAGGGGAGACAGTACAACAATTTTCAGCCAGATTTAACCAAGTTTATTATTCGATGCCAGTTGATATAAGACCTTCTCCTAGATCTGCTCTCTTGCACTATCCGGGTGCCTTTGATCCGGAGATGGAGTTTCAGCTGAGAGAAAGGAATATTGCAACACTTCATGAGATGCAAAACAGTGCAGTAAACGTAGAGGCTCATCTGCTGATCCAAAGGGCAAGGATGAAGGAAGAAGAGATGAAAAGCATAGATCCGACCGAATCAACATCTCTAGAGGTAAAGCTTGACATTTTGGTAAGTGCAGTGGAAAAGATGATGCAGAAGGTCAACACAAGAAATGATTATGATGTTCAAGTCCATGGCTCGCTGATTGAAGAAGAACAAGTGGCTGATCCAAAACATTTTGTTTCTTATCCTAGTTGTCATAGATCTGATAATGATTGTTTTGTAGATCACCTTGGAGAAGAGAGATTTGTTGATATGACATGTATGCTTGATGATGTCTTTTATACTGATGATTTGCCTCAGTTTGATCAGTATGATGATGATTATGTTCTCCAAACAGAAGCTAATCTTGCAATCAAACAAGCAGCTAGTTTGTGGGAGGAAAAAGTTCATTTTCAGCAGCTTGAATACAATGTTCAGCCATCACATATCAGCTATGACATTGACGAGGAAAATGCAGCAAAGTTTGAAGTAAGTGAAGGATCTTTGCCTTTTTGTTTTGATTCATTTCAGTTCATCAGAGAGAACTACCATGCAATCAAAAATCAAATGTCAACAAGTCTTGATTTGAATCATCTTGAGAGCAATGAAAATTTTGTTCAAGACTTCTCATATTCAGATTTGCAACCCCCGAAAGCCATTGATTGTCAAGTTGCAGCTGAAGACTTGGAAGTGGACACACATGATTTAATGATTCAAGGTGACTCCATACCATTCTGTTTTGAATCATTTCAGTTTTTGAAGGGTAGATTGCTTAGTAAATCTCCAAATGAATAGCCTATAACAAATCAGCAATCTCTCAGTGTTAATGTTGAGGATGAGACAGATAACGAAATTCTTGAGCAGCTTGTAGCATCAGATTTGCAGCCACCAAATGAAATTGAAGGGCAGATTACAGATGAAGTTGTGGAAGACAAAATACATGATTTGATGATGCAGGAAGATTCTATACCCTTTTGTTTCGAAGCATTTCAGTTGATAAGGCAGAATCTTCATAAAAGCTCTCAAGAAAAAGATGAACAGCTAGAAGGATGTCATACATTTTCAATGGATACATTACAACAGTCTTTTCAAGTTTTTCATGATCCAATAGCTAATGTTTTGGATGAGGTTTGCAGTCAAAGTCTTTCTCCATTGACTACATGTGAGCTTGAAACACATGCTGATATGAATTTGATTCGGCAGCCGGTTTCTTTCTCATTTTCAATAGAGGTCTCGTCACAAGGCTCAGATCAAAGTTTGCAGTCATGGTATGAGGAAAAGAGAAGTAATCCATTGGATGAGCTAAGTCCCAATGTGCTTGAATTTCGAGATCCTTATGCAGTGTTTTTGGAGGCGGATAAAGAATTCATATTATTCAATGGATCTGTTCCCAAGTTGTCATGGGAGTTGTCTTTCAGTAGTTCTCTCTTGTTGGTCATAAGTGAGCACTTGCGGAGAATTCGAACAGCAGATGGGACACTTACTTGGTTACATTGGTTGTTTCATTTCACTTGACCAGGTGATGAATGAAACTGTTAGAGTAGGTTGTGATGAATAAGCTCCACTTTGGGCATCATTTTTAGTTTGTCGGTTGTGTTTAAGTATTGAGTCAGTTTTTAGTTGAGTCATGAGTCCTTTGTGAGTCAATTTTCAGTCTTGTTGTTAAGTTAGTTTGTGTCAGTTTTCAGTCATGCATTTCAGCTTGAGTTTTTGACTCCATTGCCCAATGATTGAAAAGCACTGGTCTGCTCTCCCAGAGGTCTAAGGTTCTTGGCACCTCCAAGGAGCTATCATCCCCATTGGAGCCAATGTTAGTGTCAGTCTTTCCAGCCTTCCTACAGTGATCAAATATGCTCTTACAAAGTGGTCTCAGAGTGTCAAGGTCAAATTTTGTCATTTCAGTGAGTCTTCAAGCAAAATTTGGTCACTAGGCATTAGGTCTAGGGTTTGCTTTCACTCCTTCTAAAATTGCCCAAATTCCAATCTATGTCACTATTCAGCTGAGTCTATCATCATTCAGAGGGATTTCATCATCATGTCAAGTTCCATTGCATCATTTTACACCTTGTTCATGCTTCAGTTGCACCTAGGCAAGGTCATTTCCCTCTCCTAGGGTTTTGTAGGCAATTTCTCTTGGACGGTCAAATCATCGGCAAAATTTCTATCCAGATGTTCATACACCTTCCCCTATCCTTCATATACCTTATCAAATGCTTCCCATCACTGAGGTCACCCAAATTCCTCATTTTTGCACAAACCCTAATTTCTAGCTACAACCTGGCAATTTTCTAGGTTTGGCCTGTGTTTTGCCCTTTTGGACCCCTTCCCCTCGCTCAATCTCTGAGATTCCACTTTCCCCTGCTTCCTAACATCCCTCCCTACTCCCAAAAATTTCCTCAAGAATTTAGAAGCCCCTGATCCCCTTCATTTCGCTTCATTTCGACAAAATTCCTTGTTTCACACATCGGGACAAGTTTCACTCAAATGATGTTTCAGAGCAATAAAAGATGAATTTTGGGAAACTGAGAGTCGTTGTTGTCCACAACATTCCAAGGAAGAAAAACCTCCTTCACTCTTTGCACAGGTGTCATGGTTTGAGATAAATGTCAAGAATACTGTTGCCTCAGGAGAATCAAAGACACCTCTGAAGTGACCTTGGGAAAATCAAGTTTTCTCCTAGATTGGTTGGCCAACTAATTTGGTTGATGGATAAAATGATAAGTAGACACAAAGATCTTTCCAATGAGCTATCATGAGCTCAATTTGGGGTTGAGAAAGGCATTCAAAAGTTGACCTCAACAGCACTCTTCCTTGAGGCAGCCTCATTTGGCACTTTTTGACCAGTCTTGGGAGATTTGATTTTGACAGGTCAAATGAACTCCAAATTTAAAAATTCTAGTTGTTTTGGAAAGTAGACTCAAAGTCCTTTCCAACAAGCTATCCTGCACCCAATTCTGACATTGGAAAGGCCTCCAAAAGCCTCCTAAAAAAGCGCGCGACCCGTTGAAGGCGCCTGACCCGTCGGGGTACCTCCAGCAGTGTAAAAATTACACGGGCGCGACCCGTCAGAGGCGCGCGACCCGTTGGGGATTTCTCCACAAAAATTTTCCAGTAAGCTGCTAAATAACCCAGGATTGCTTCAAGGTTGCAGGTAGGCCTCTCCTCATGAAAATACATTGTTTACCAAGTTCGAAAAGCATGTGAATGTTGTTTAAGCCAATCATTTTGAAATAATGAGTCCAATGCATATTTGCTCAAGAAGGTCAAAGTGTTGGTTGAGCTAGGGTTTGTCTTGTTGTTTTCAAGGTTATCCTTTTCACCCCCCACTTTTTCCCTACATCCTATTTCCACCTCCCTCATCATTTTACTCATTCTCCCTACCAAAATATACCAAAAGCACTAAACCCTACCTCCCATAACATCCTTGCAAATGAAATTGTATGATCTTGTATATGTCATGATTCCTTCCCTTAATTCCCTTTTCATGTATTTTCCCTAATTCCCCTTAGAAGTCTCCCTTCCCTAACATCTCCCTAGTGTTATTTGTCCCCTTGAAACAACATTTCAAACAGGGTAAAACAGCAGGTCATTTGAGCAGAAGCAGCAGTACATTTCAGCCACTTTGCTCTTGAAACCATGTCAGAAACTGAAACCGACTATGAGCAAAGTGATGACCGTGAGTCAACACCAGAAGTTGAGATACAAAGGAGGCATCACAGGGGTGGTAAGAGTGGTCACCATTTGAGAGATGAGCAAGCTCTTGATGAGTTGTGGAGGATTCGTGGAGATCGCATCTTGAATAGAAGAAGACCCGGTGATCTATTGCACGCTGAGCGAGAGTCCATGCTTATCCGGTTAAATTCACACTTGGAGAGACTGTTGGCTAAGGCCAACCAAGATAAAAAATTGTTGAGAAACATGAAGAACCATTATTGGGCGATAATGCACGTGTGCAAGGCAAAGATGAAGATGTTCCAAAGGTGGTTGGCCAAGGCACAAAAAGGAGAAAGAGGCCCGATCCCCTCCGTATCTTGGCTGAGGCTTCACTCAAGGATCAAGGCACTAAATAGCCTAGCCACAGCACAAATCCCAAGAAATTTTGAGAATTTTGGGTGAATTTTGACTTTTTCAGGCAATTTGCAGGTTTTTCCCATTAACGGGTCTCACCCCCCGCGTGACCCTACATCATGGCAACTTCATTTGGAAAAAACTCAGCATTTCCAAATTTTTCATGCAAAGTTACATATGCTCATTAATGGACTTGAGATTTTATGAAGTTTTGGGCCTCCAGAAAGTCAAAAAACATGCAAAATTTGACTTTCTGCCACATTTTTGAGTTGCAGAAATTAGTCTTGGGAGATTGCAATTTTGGAGGGGCAAATGACCACCAAATTCAAAAATTCCAGTTGGGTTGGAAAGTAGACTCACAGACCTTTCCAACAAGCCTACTCTTACTCAATTTGGCCACCTACAAGTGCCCCAAAAGTGGCTCCAAATGCGCGCGACCCGTCAGGCAGGGGCGCGCGACCCGTCAGGCAGATTTTTCCAAAATGCACTGTACAGCTCAGAAAAACGCAGTTTGACCCAGTTTGACTTTTTGGGGTGAATTATGATTATCTTTGATGTAATTATTGTACTTGATAGACACTTTTACTCTTATGTAACACTTCTAGAAGATTCATTCATGAAAAGGGTAAATATTAAATGAATGAATTGGTTTCCTAGCTTATAGAGGCAAGTTGTTTTGACTGCCCAGTTTGTAGTGCTTAGTTTAGAAGTGGTTGAAACAGCTCCTAGGATAGTGAGCTCGACCATGGAGGCAGGGAAAGAGGTTAGATCATCTATATTATGTACTTTCTTGCTCATTTTCATGATTGGACTCTTGAGGGAGAAGCTATCATTGTATTATTTCACTGTATCTCTGCAATTTTTGGCTAAGGAAGACCAGGGTTTTGCAGTCCTTTTTGGGATTCTTGTGGTTACATGTATTGATGGTGTGTTTCTCTATGTACCTGTAAGTGTGTTATGTGAATCATTTCCTTTCTTTTCCTTTTGCACATTAAACAAACGAAGAGTTAAAGTACGAATTCATGACTGTCATGCTCTGCTTTTAAGTTTGTTTAATTTCAATGTTTTCTACTGTTTAAGGAGAATTAAAAGTTAATCTTTGCTCTCCTTAGCTCCTCACCTGTCATTCCTGACCATTCACCTCAATCAAAGGCATCAATACTGTCTCCTACCTCGCCCCAAAGAACCCCCTGCAGAAACTGTGTCCAATCCCCGCACCCAAAATTGCCATCCCCTCAATTTTCCACCGAAAACCCTAAAAACCCTAAATCAACCTTTTTGATCAGTTTACTAGCCTAAAATCAGTGTTACCCTATTGGTCATCTCATCCATTGAAGATCTCACCGAGATAGACCGGAGAGAGCCCTCTCCAGCCCCGTAGGGCTAGCTACGAGGCTAAGTGGTTTGATGTTGCCTTGAGGTTTACCTTTCTCAGCCTGAGGTGAAATTTCAAGCGCTAACAGAATCCATCAAGGAATCTCTCATTCCTTATGTCTCCAAACTCGAAACATCAAAAGAAATCTATGATAGACTAGTAGAGATATTCTCGGTAACCACAACTGGAGAAGTTATATCTCTACAAAATGAATTGTACAAAATGAATATATCGAAGGAAGGAATAGCTCCCTACTTCATGAAGATCTCTGAGATGAGGGATCAACTTCAAGAGCTAGGGGAAGTCATGTCTGATAGAGAAATGACAATTTTAGTACTCAAAGCTCTACCCGAGGATTGGGGAAACTTCACATCAAGCATATATTCCAAGAAGGAAGCCACCCCACTAAGTGAATTATGGTCTCTATTCAAGATAGAGGAAACAAGAGTCAAAGAAAAGGAAGATGTGGTTTCAAAGGAGCAAGCATTTTCTACCATGTCCAAGAGAAAGGGAAAATTTGGTCCATGAAGAGCAAACAAAAAATATATGTCCAAAATCCAATTCTATGGATGCCAAGAATTTGGACACCACAAAAGGAATTGTCCTAAACTGAAGAAGGACAACAACAAAAAAATAAAAAGGGAAGAATCTCATGTGAATCAAGAAATGAAAGAAGAAGACAAGAAGCAAAAGAAGGAAGATCCTTCGGATCTCTACGATGAATAAATCTACTTATTTACTTAAAGTCTTCTTTCAAAGTTTTGAGTAGTATAGGAGAATGTAGGAATATAATAAAATTACATGGCTAGAAACATCTTCTAGAATTTAGAAGCATGATGTACATAAATTTCAAAATGCTCATGTAGAAGGAGCATTTATAAATAGAACAAAATGCATGGTTAGAAATATCTTCTATAATATAGGAGCATGGTAGATATAACCCAAGATATTCATGTAGAAGTAGCATACCTAGTATAGGACCTCATCCACAATGAAAGAAAATTGATCATAATTAAGAATATTAAAAGACATCCATCATCAAAAGGAAAGAAACATTTTTAGGATAAGGGTCTTCAAGATCCTATGATGGAATCTTCAAAAGAAGATTCATAAACAAAATAATATGTCTCATTGGGAATCCCATTCATGGGATTTAAGAAAAGGATGAAATGCAAGCAAGATGAAGCAAGATGGGTCACACCAAGGACAACCAAATGAAGGTAAGATGATCAAAGGAGAATCAATATGAGGTATGTATGCATCAAGGTTTAGTCATGTTATCATATGTATATTATTGAATCATGGGAATTGTTCAATGACATGATCAAGTATTAAATAATCTCTTTCACCAATGACATGCTCAAAGGCATGTACTACAATGCAATGAAGGTCAAAAAAAGGAAATACTCACATAAGGAGTATAAGATTGTTGACTAAGAAGCATGTAAAGAAGAAATGTTGACTAGCACTAGAAGCAAGAAATTAAGAAGTGCTCCCACAAGGAGAATAAGGTGGTTGACCAATATATCCAAGAAGAGGCAAGTGAAGGAAGAGATCAAGCATGTGAAGAACACCATGATCACTAATAATCACTATTTGACAAGATACTTTGGATTCATCTCCTTAAAGAAGGCATGACAACTCTGAAAAAGGAAGAAAATATCAAAGGACCCTTGACACATGTGAAGGACTTGGATATATGAAAGGTGTAGATAATTGATTCTACTCTATGAAGATGTCATGATGAAGAATCCATCTAGAAAAAGAACCATTTAATGTTTAGGCAATATCATGATGAAGTCATGAAGGGATACTAGATGGAAGCATGCGAACAAGCAAGTACAATGAAGCATCAATGAGAAGTGTATTCCGAAGCATGGAGAGATGATGAAGGAGTAGTCAGATGACATGAGAACCTGATATATGAAAATAACGCCACTTTCCACAAAGGAAGCAATGACATAACAAACCAGGAAGGAAAGTGATCGATGGATGGTGCCCTACCAAGAAGAAGTTTGAACAAACACTTCATGACATCAAAGGAAGGAAGAAGATCAAGTATCTGAAGGACCCATGAAGAAGAAATTTTTGATGAATGGAAAAGTACCTAGCTAAGAGGGAGTTATAGCAAGTTCCCAATTACAAAGGAACTTGGACAAGTACCTTGTCATAGGATACTTGGGCATGTCTTCCTCAATTCAGATGAAGAGATAGACAAAACATTCTTGTCTTCACTTGGGAAGAAAGAATGGTAGGATTGGGTAATCATCTAAAATCTGATACTCTTTGAGGATTTTTAGGGCATCCAGGACAAGAGGCAAGATGACTGATATTCTTTGAAGGTTGGGAACCCAAGATAAAAATAGTCCTAGAAGGTCATACTCAGTGAACACTCGAGTGGGTATGTACCTTGAGAGACAATGACTAAGGTGTTTATAAGTCATTGGTCTCACCCAAATTGTGCTCTAATCTATTAAGAGATAGAGTTGTCAGTCAAGGCCATGTTGTGGAAACAATTTTTGCTACTATGATGCTATAATAGATGGATTGCCAATCTGGTTTCTCTTTTGTGAATTCGTCAAGATTGAAACATATCCAAACACTTTGCAATGTTGTATGAATACCTCCCTAGTTAAGAGGGAGTGTTGAAGGAAATGTAACTAGGTTCGGTCTTCGGAAATGTACTTTTGATATTTGTCTTTATTTAAGAAAATAAGTATTATTTTTATAATATATGTCATTTAGTTTCTTGCTCATTGAAATAGTTCTAGCACATGTTAAAGTGCTATAGGTGATACAAATAGTTAAAAGAATTATGTTGAAAACCTTAAGGACATGTTACTATAGGTATACTTATGTATCAGATTCAAAGAAGTCACCTCCAAGAAAAGTCAAGTCTCCTCCAAGCATGTGACACCACCAAAGAGGAAATCCGAGCTATACATGTCAAGTTGGCTTGTAGTCTTATAGTCGGCCTAAATGAGGGATAAAACTCTATATATAGATGTTGTCCGCTCCTCTAAAGACAACACATTCACATCTATGAAATTTGCGAAGTAAGGAGGTGATAAAAGGGTAGTTGAAGGATGAAAGAAGAGTCTCCAAGGGCAGTGAAGAAGGAGAAGTCATCAATGAAGGGTTAAGGACTATTTTCTAGGGTAAATATAGTCACACGTGTGAGAAAAAGGAAGGAAATTTTGTGGTTATATCAAAAATAAGGTCACAATCACATGTTCATCATTGGTTGGGCTAGAAATTTAGGCCTATAAGGCCTCCTACTCAAGCGAAGGTAAGTCTCTCTCAAGAGAATGTGAAAGGACACTAATTTGCAAGGTTACTTGCCACATATGTGAGAATATAGGGATGTTGTATAGTCACTTTAGTCTACACCTACATCTCAAGAAGGTGTTACAAAATTATATATTACAAAGCAATGGAACACATAAAATATTACAGAAATGTAAACACAGAGAACGCATAAAACAAGAGAGACACAGATATACGTGGTTCACCCAGTTTGGCCTACGTCCACCCCAAACAGCCAGTCCTTCCTTTCTATTACCCAGCAAAATGAAGAGACACAGCCTACAACAAATCCATTGTAATATCCTCTATTTTCTCTCACAGTCTCACCTCTCAGTTTCTCGCTCACAGAATACACATCTATATCTCAGCCTCCAATACAATGCCCTCATACAAAGAGAGGGATTGCCTTCTAGGGAAAAAAACCCTAAACTAAACATAAGTTCTACCATTAGATCATCTTCCTAATGAACGGCCCAGATTGACTAGAAATTACTATACTTTTACAAGGAAATTTTACATTTGTTTTTAGCTTCGGGGGCGCTGCCCCCGAGCCCTTGCCGGGGGACCGCTGGCCCCCGGACCCCCCAGCCAGGGGGAATCAGCCCCCCCGGACCCCCGCGGGGGGGACAAGGCCCCCCGCGTGGACGGGTGTACAAACTTCCTGGGGTATACATCCGGCTGAAACAAAGACCTCTGAACAATCATGCTCCACACACAACAATCTCCCACTTGGAGAATGATTGTAGAAACTCCACCACTGCTTCATTTGCTGGACATTGACTCCTCTTTGGACCTGTCTATTTCTCATCTTCATCGTCATCCTTGAAGACCAATTGAAACTGAGCATATTCTCAGTTTCTCCCTGGTTACAACTTTTGTTAGCATATCTGCAGGATTCTGGCTAGTGTGTATCTTTTCCAGCTTCAACTCTACATCTTCCAACACTGATTGTATGAAATGGTACTTGAGCTGTATGTCTTTAGTCCTAGAATGAAATGCTGATTTCTTTGCAAGATGAGTGGCACTTTGGCTATCACTGTATAACGTGCCCATATCATGCTCCTTACCCAATTCACCAATAAACCTTTGTAACCAAATCATTTCTTTACTAGCCTCTGTAGCAGCAACATACTCTGCTTCTGTTGTTGAAAGTGCAACAACACTTTGGATTTTTGAAACCCAACTGACGGCTGTTCCTCCAATAGTAAATACATATCCTGTAGTGTTCCTCCTGTTATCTTTGTCACCTGCCATATCTGCATCAACATATCCTTGTAGGGAGATGTTTGAACCACCAAAGCATAATGCTTGATTTGTGGTACCTTTCAAATATCTGAGAATCCATCTCACTGCCATCCAATGTTCCTTTCCTGTATTTTTCATGTACCTGCTTACAACTCCCACTGCATGTGCAATATCAGGCCTTATGCAGACCATTGCATACATTAAGCTTCCAACTGCTGATGCATATGGAACTTTAGACATATAATCCATGTCTTCTTGGGTCTTTGGGCACATTTCCTTGCTAAGTTTGAAATGGCTAGCAAAAGGTGTACTAACTAGTTTTGCATTGTGCATGTTAAATCTTTTCAACACCTTTTGTATGTACTCATTCTGAGACAATGTTAATTTACGATTTTTCCTGTCTCTAGTTATTCTCATACTAAGGATTTATTTTGCAGCTCCCAAATCCTTCATTGCAAATGAATTTGCCAATTTTCTTTTGAGCACATTTATTTCCTGTGTGTTAGATCCTGCAACAAGCATGTCATCTACATACAATAACAATATAATATAGCTACCATCATTTTGCTTTTTCAAATAAACACAATGATCAGAGTGACATCTAGTATAACCTTGTTCAGACATAAACTTGTCAAATTTTAGATACCACTGCCTTGGAGCCTGTTTTAAGCCATACAAGCTCTTCCTCAACCTGCACACCAGTTTCTCCTTCCCTTTCACCTCATATCCTTGTGGCTGCTGCATATATATCTCTTTCTCCAAATCCCCATGGAGAAAGGTTGTCTTTACATCTAACTGCTCAAGATGCAAATCTTCAGCTGCTACAAGACTTAAAATAGTTCTGATTGAAGTCATTTTAACAACAGGAGAAAATATTTCATCAAAGTCAATACCTTTCTTCTGTGCAAACCCCTTCACCACAAGTCTAGCCTTGTACCTCTGTTTTCCTCCATCTTCTTCCTTCAGCCTGTAAACCCATTTATTCTTCAATGTAGTTTTTCCTGCAGGCAACCTGACTAAATCCAAAGTCTGGTTATGCATTAAGGAGTCCATCTCTTCTTCCATGGCTACCTCCCACTTCTTCCTGCTTTCAACCTGCATTGCTTCTTCATAACATTATGGTTCACCAGAATCAGTCAACAATAAATAATATAATGAAGGAGAGTATCATTCAGGGGGTCTACTTATCCTGGTAGATCTTCTAACACCGCTTTCAGGTGTTTGGGGTGCCTGTTGCTGTTGCGGTGGTTGTTGATTATTATTATTTTCAGGCACCTTTACTTTTTTAGTGATTTCATCAAGAACTGCGTATTCCTTGTTTTCTTTTTCTTGCTTCCTATCCTGCAACTGATTCTTATACAAGACCTTTTCATTGAATATTACATCTCTGCTCCTAATGATTTTGTGATTTTTATAATCATATAAGCGATAACCAAAATAACTAACACCATATCCAATAAAGGTACATTTCTTTGACTTTGCCTCAAGCTTTGATCTATTTTCTTTATCAATATGGACAAAGGCCTCACAACCAAAATGCTTTAAATAAGAGTAGTTTACCTTTTTACCTGTCCATGCTTCCTCCGGAACATCACCATTCAAGGAACTTGAAGGCCCTCTGTTTATTAGATAAACAACAGTGTCTACAACATCTGTCCAAAACTCTAAAGGCAATCCTGCATGCAATCTCATGCACCTTGCACGCTCCATGATTGTTCTATTCATCCTTTCTGACACACCATTTTCTTGTGGTGTTCTTGGAACTGTCTTCTCTCTGCGAATTCCATGCTCTGAACAGTACCTATCGAACTCTTTGCCGCAATATTCACCTCCATTGTATGATCTAAGACACTTCAATTTCTTTCCTGTCTCAATCTCAACCAAAGCTTTCCATTTCTTGAAAGTATCAAATACATCAGATTTATTCTTAATACAATAAATCCAAGTTTTTCTAGTTGCATCATCAATAAAAGTAACATAATAACGAGAGCCACCGAGAGATGATACCTGAGCAGGACCCCATACATCTGTATGCACAAGCTCTGATTTTTCGTTCTTCTTTTCTTTCCCAACTCTGAGAAATCTGACTCTCTTTTGTTTTCCGTAAATGCAATTCTCACAGAAATCCAAATCAACATTCTTCAAACCCGGCAACAAATTCCTTGAGTGAAGAATCTTCATCCCCTTTTCACTCATGTGTCCGAGCCTATGATGCCATAATGCTGCATCTGCTCCTTTGGGAAGTTAAAGCATTAACAAAGTTAGAAATACCATTGCATAAATACAATGTACCAACCTTTTCGCCTTTTGCTATTACCAGGGCTCCTTTGGTGACTTTCCAAGCTTTATCTGTGAAAGTCGTCACACAACCTTCACTGCCTAACTGCCCTATTGAAATCAGATTTTTCTTTAGATCTGGAACATGCCTTACCTCCTTTAATAGCCATTAGTTTCCATTCTGCTGTTTTACAAGAACCTTACCCATTCCAACGATTTTACAAGGTTTATCATCACCCAGACGAACTTGTCCAAAATCTCCTTGAACATAGTCATGGAAGTATTTCTTATCAGGTGTGGCATGGAATGAAGCCCCTGAATCTACCACCCAGGAATCAGTAATATTTTCGAAAGAAAGAATCAAAGCATCTTGTAACACCTCACCTGTCACATTTGCTTCATGATTGTTTTCTTGCTGTGCATCTCCTTCTTTTCCCTTACGAGATCTACAATCTTTCTTTAGGTGTCCTTTCTTTCCACATTTCCAGAACACTATCCCCGATCTGGACTTGGATCTTCCTTTCCTTGATTTACTGCGATATCCTAAGCTCTTTCCTCTTTCCATTTTTCTTCCTCTAGACTCTGCACTCAAAGCATTTCCCGATGTCTCACCGGAGCTTTTCCATCGCATTTCCTCGCTAAGGATAGCACCGACAACATCATCAAACTTTAAAGTACTAGATCCAAAAACGGAGTTACTAATGGCCATTACCAAACCATTCCAACTTTCTGGTAATGAGCACAAGAATAACAGAGATCTAACTTCATCATCAAAGTTTACCCCTATAGAACTTAACTGACTTGTAACTGTATTAAAATCATTTAAATGGTTTGCAACAGATCCACCTTCTGACATATTCATATTAAATAGCCGTTTCATAAGAAATACCTTGTTTGAGGCCAGGGGTTTTTCATATAGTTTCGACAACGTCTGCATCAAACCCTCTGTCGTGGTTTCCTTCGAAATGTTGAAGGCGACTGACGCAGCAAGGCACAACCATATTGTTCCGAGTGCCTTTCTATCGAGAAGGTTCCATTCTTTGTCTTTCATACCCGTCGGCATCTTTGTTTTTCTACCCAATGGTAGGTATAGATCTTTCTGATACAGATAATCTTCCATCTGCATCTTCCACAGCGAGAAGTTTTGGCTGTTAAATTTCTCAACCCTAAACTTACCATCTTCTGCCATTGCTCCCACTCGAACTAGGAACCCTTCTTTCCTGTGAGTTTATCAGCCAAATAGACCTTCGGCTCTGATACCAGTTGTTAGAAAATTATATATTACGGAGAAATGGAACACATAAAATATTGCAGAAATATAAACATAGAGAACGCATAAAACAAGAGAGACACAGATATACATGGTTCACCCAGTTTGGGCTACGTCCACCCCGAACAGCCAGTCCTTCCTTTCTATTACCCAGCAAAATGAAGAGACACAGCCTACAGCAAATCCATTGTAATATCCTCTGTTTTCTCTCACAGTCTCACCTCTCAGTTTCTCGCTCACAGAATACACATCTATATCTCAGCCTCCAATACAATGCCCTCATACAAAGAGAGGGGTTGCCTTCTAGGGAAAAAAACCCTAAACTAAACATAAGTTCTACCGTTAGATCATCTACCTAATGAACAGCCCAGATTGACTAGAAATTACTATACTTTTACAAGGCAATTTTACATTTGTTTTTAGCTTTGGAGGTGCTGCCCCCGAGCCCCCGCCGGGGGACTGCTGGCCCCCGGACCCCTCAGCCGGGGGGATCGGCCCCCCCCGGACCCCCGCGGGGGGGACAAGTCCCCCCCGCGTGGAGGGGTGTACAAACTTCCTGGGGTATACATCCGGCTGAAACAAAGACCTCTGAACAATCATGCTCCACACACAACAATCTCCCACTTGGAGAATGATTGTAGAAACTCCACCGCTGCTTCATTTTCTGGACAATGACTCCTCTTTGTACCTGTCTGTTTCTCATCTTCATCGTCATCCTTGAAGAGCAATTGAAACTGAGCATATTCTCATTTTCTCCCTGGTTACAACTTTTGTTAGCATATCTGCAGGATTCTGGCTAGTGTGTATCTTTTCCAGCTTCAACTCTCCATCTTCCAACACCAGAGAGTTACAGACTTCTCATATGACTTCCTCTTGTTTCAGGCATCTAGGGTGTTATGAGTTTTTTGAGAAGGTGGAAAGAGTTCAACATCATCCTGAGTTTACCAGGCTTTTTGTAGCCAATCTTCGTGATAACAAGGTAACTCCTTCCGGGGTGACATTTATAGTTTCATCCTCCATCATTGTTGATGTTACAAGGATTCCAAATGTGGGGGGGAAATGGTATAAGGCACAATATTTCTATGAGAACTAGTATGAGCCATACATCAAATCTAGGTATAGGAATGAAAAGAAGAGGACCTTTCCTTTCAGGTTCCTCGAAGACAAGTATGCCCTTATAATGAGGATTATTATGAAGTATTTTACATGTGACGGAAGATTTTCTAGATTGTACAACTATCATATTAGGCTTCTTATGCAATTCACAAGAGTGAAAATGTTGAACATCCTGTATTTCTTATTCAGGAGCATTGAGAAGATGGCCTACATTGTATAGAAAAAGCCATACCCCTAGAAAATGAGTAGTATCTATCACTATTCCTTGATCAAGATTGTTAACACCCAGGTTGTTCCCTATGACTCCCAAGGGAATACGGCCAGGGTAACCACTAACCAATCTTTGGATCACTGTTCCTAGCCAAACTGTGATCAGAGAGGGCTCTCTCTTTATGATTTATCTCTGTTTTGAGGGTGTTTTAGGCTAGTTATTATGCTCAGGTTTTGGTTTATTATTTTGGTTGAAGGATCTCTTTCTGTACTTGAAGTGTGCAATCTGCAGATGAGTTTATTTCATTGGGCAATGGAGTCTGTGGCTACAAGTGTTTAGAAACCTTGAGATGACATACTGAAATTACAGGGCCATTTAAATATTTCATATAACAAAATTAGATTATGATGGTGACATGTGAACAACCAGTGAAAAGCATTTAAGAATTTTTCACTAAAGCTGGGGTGTGGGAAGGAGATAGATGTTTCAGGAGCAAACTTGAATTCCTGAAATATTTATCACAGTGAAAGATATAGCTTGAAAGTGTAGCAATTAAGAATTACACCTTATTTACTCTATCTGGAAGAAAACATTTATAACAGCTTAGTTTGAGATCAGGGTAATCTTTGATTATATCCTGGAACTATTCTTTTACTTTGCCATTTAAGATTAAGACACAGAAACATGAAAGAACATGAAAGACTAGAAAACAGATAACACAGAGGTTAAAGGAAGACTTATTGTGCTATGAAACATGCAGGAATCCTGTAATAATCAGCCAGCCACCACAGTGCATCAAGGAACAAAGAGCTTTAGAAATTCCATCCACCTTTTGTATTATTTCTCTGAAAGTTGTACAGCAAAAGAAGTAGAGAAAAATGAAACTCACAACAACCCTTGCAAACTCATGCGAAGGGGACTTTATAGAAATGTTTATACAAAATATCTCAGGCATTGAGTCATCTGAGAACGAAATATCTTCATTATTTCGTACAAAAAAGTAGAAAAGAAGTTATTACAACTTTGAATGCAGCATAACTGCTCATTAAGTCTGTCAGAGGATATTTTGACCTTTGGAGGTCAGTGAGTCGGTTGAGCCGCTTTGCTTTAATGCTGGAGAATGCGTCTTTATGTTTGTTGCGCTGTATTTTCTCGGACCTGCCACCTGTGACTGTGCTTGCTGCTGTGGTGACCGAATGGCCCTGCTGAGTTGGCTCAGCCTTTCATCTTTCCTCTGTATGCTTATCTATCAAAATTCTATCTATGTATGATCACTTATAAATTGGACAAAAATTAACATTTACAGGTTCTGGCTTGATAATATCATCTGTGTCAATTTTTTCCAGACTTCCTGTGTGGGCAATTGGTGCTTCACAATTGCCTCTATGGTTTCATCTGCTTCTGTATACTTATAAAAATTTGGAGGCACATCAAACAGATGATTGATCTCGTTCATGATAAAAAAATAGGTTGTCCACCCTATTATATAAAGTTTGCCCTGATGCTGGCCCTGATTCTGCTGAAGTGTTGGGCTGTCCTGCAATTTGTCCTGCAGCATAGGCATCGACCCTTTTAGTATAATTTTCAAGGGTAAGCAGTCTTCCCACACTGCTTAGTATGCTGGGGAGGCCTCTGTTTTGTAATGCCTGAAATCTGTCCATGAACTTATTGATTTCAGTCTGCATATCTTGGGTTCTCCTTTCCAATGTTCCAACCAGGTTTCTTAGTGTCAGGACCCTTTTAACCATTGAGATTGTCTCAGTCCTGTGAGCAATTCCCATGGTGGCCAGTTGAGAGCTTCTCCTGTTATTTAAAATGTTGATCATTCTGGTGGCAGCATCAGGCATGTTGCCAAGGCTTGCTCTAGCTCTGTGTATTTCCCTATTTTCCTTTGCAATGAGTGCTGATTGTTCATCTATGGTCTCAATGTACTGCCACTGATTAGTAATGGACTGGTCAATATTGGCCCAAAGGACTGCTTTTAGCTCTGCTGTCACCTTATCTAGTGTGAGCTCTTTCTCAAGCTCAGTTATCCTCTTTTTAAGAGCTTTTATTTCCCTTTCCTGCTCAGCTACATTCCGTTTGCTCTTATCATATCTGTCATTTACTTTAGCCAAAGATTCTTTGGCTGAATTGAGCTCTAACATTTGAGCTTCCAGGACTTGAATTTCATTTTGGAGCTTATGCATATCCAGACTATGAGTCTGCTCTGTTGTTGGTGCAGTTGTTGATGTAGTTGGTGCTGTAGGCCCTGTTTGCTGAGGAGGAGGGGCAGTTGTTGGAGCAGCTTCCTCAAGGTTGATTATTTCAGGAGGAGGCTGGGAGGTTTGACCTTCTTCTCTTTGCTTCAATGCTGCCTGTAGTGCTGCCTTTGCAGCCTCTGATTCTCCCAGTTTGTCTTGAGTTCGGATTAGCTCCTTGTATAGAGATATCAACAGGGTTGTGGCCTCTTGATCATGCCTTTGCTGGGCCACATCATCTGTTTGAGGGTGGATTGTGGCAGGGAGTTTGATCTTTCTCCTCAAGGCTGCCATGTCAGCATCCCTCAAATTCAATATCTCTTGTATTCCTTTGATATCTTTGGGATCATGCCCAATCTCAATGATTATGTCTTCCAAGGACCTTATTCTGTTGTCCTTTGCCTGGGATGATGCCCTCTCCAACTCCAGTTGAGAGGCTGTATTGTTAAGGCTATTTTGTAGCCTATAGTTATCCAAGGTTTGGTCTGCCAGGGAAGCATAGACCATCTCACCCGTTTGCTTGTGCAGTTCTATCTTGTCCATTGGGTGGATATCCTTGGCAAGGACTTCCAAGTTAGTCCTCAAGTAGTCAGAGGCAGATTGGGGCTGTACTGCTGTTGGCATGAAATGACTCATGATCATTTTTCCTTCCTGCACATCATATGCAGACATGAGTCTTTGCTGATTGGTGGGAGCCAAGTTTAGCAGATGGTTGTACAACTGTCTCTTGATGGGCTCATTTCTCATCTTAATATCGATGAACTGTTGTTTAATACTGGGCCCACCTTCCCTTTGCTGCCTCGAGGAACTCACTTCTCCTCCCATTGCTCTATCCTGTTCCTGTTGAAAGGAACTTGCTGATGTTTCCCTGCTGGGTGGGACCATACCCAAAGGCTGTCTTATTGGCATCTCTTCCTCTGAGAGAGGATTGATTCTCTGCCTCTTCTCCCCATGAGTTGCTGACGTTGTAAGGGGAGTTTCTCTGTCCCTTTTCCTGCTTGTGTCCTCCTTTTGTGGAGTCTGGAGTGTAGATGCCTCAGCTGAAGTCTCTTGCCTTGGAGGCACAGTTTGTTCAGTGGATTTAGGGGCTTCCACTGTTTGCTTTTGCTGGGCAGGCTGTTCCTGCCTTTGTTCTTCCTGTTGTTGCTGTTCTTCTTGCTGCTGCCCTTCTCCCTGCTGCTCCATTTCTTCTTGTTGCTGCACTAGGGTTTCCATTTCCTCTTCAGTCATAGGAGGTGGCTGCTCCACCTGCTTTTCTTTGCCTTTGTTGGCTGGCTGTGGAGGATTCATGGCAGCTTGCTGATGTGTTGTTGAGGATGAGGCAGCTGCTCCAATTGGTCTTCTATATGAGAGGGGGACCTGTCCACAAGTTTCTAAGTCAGCTTCCTTTTGAATATTTCTAGCTTCTTTTTCTAGCACCTCCTCACTAGAAATTTGCTCTTCTAGGGTACCCTTTTCCCAGCTCAATGCATTGGCATATTGCTCAATTTCAGGCAGCCTTATGTGTGAATAAGTACCCAATTTGTATCTTATTCTCCTGAGGGAAACAAAGTGATTGGGGTCATAAGGTATCCATTCAAAACTAGTTTGCAGTTGGAGGCCCTCCAAGATTCTATCTGCCTCTTTCCATCCCTCTTCTTTTTTGTTATATAGGAAGGGGCCCAGCTGGCTCCTTACCTTCAACTGTGCTTTCTTGTTCTTACTCTGGAAGTGGAGGTAGTCGGCATTCCCAAATTTCCTGAAGTATTCTAAGGCAAAAAGCCTCATGGGGACATACCTTGGCAGCCTATAAGGCCTCAACTCACATCCATATACTCGAATGACTGTATGGTCTTGGTAAAGGTACCAATTACCAATGCTGTAGGTTTTGTTTAGGTGGAGAATTCTCCTCATGTCATCAGTTAACCTTGGAGGAGCAGCACCATACAATACTGTCATGGCTGGATAAATGAACAAGTCTATGAACTCACAGTATGTGTATGGTGATACACTGGTACGATGAAAAACAGAGGTCCAAAATACAACTGACCTTGGATTCCCCTGGGCATTGACTTGTTCCAGGGGAATGGGGAAGATGGCTGGCTGATAATACAAGAACAAATGGTATATGTATGAAGTATACCTGAACAGTCTTTCCCTTTTCAAATTCATGAGCTGGTCATGGATCTTATCTGCAATATATGTGGCATAGTCATAATGTACAGCTGGAGGCTTTCCAGGAGAGAATATAGACAACATTGCCATTATAACCTCATCCACATCCTCCATTCCCATGAACCCTAGGACATAGCTGATCAAATCCACTAGCATTCTGCCCAATTGATTTAAATATGTATATCCAATAGGAGGGGTTCTGATGACTTCAGAGCCTGGTTGTACAAACAGCTGGTTGATTTTGATGATCTGGTCACTTGACAACTTATTCCCCTTCTTTATCAAGTTCTGCATGTGGAGGGGTGTCAATGACTTTGCAGTGTGGAAATGCAGCATCTCATTTATGCTCTCTGGGGTGATATGGAACAGAATTGAGCCTGTGGGGCTAAGGACAGCTCTTTGGCTTGGATCATAGCACTCTTGACATCTGTGGATCAATTCTGGCATAGAATTTACCTGGGGGAGGTTGTAGATGGGCAAGTTTGAGTCCCAAATCCCTAGGATATCAGCTCCACTAAGGTGTTGGGCCTTCAACTCATTTAATAACTGAATATTATATTTGGAGCTTGTTGGAAACCAATCTAACATTTGATAATCCATATCTCCCAGAGCTTTCCATTCTAACTCCTGGTGAGGGGCATTGAGAGGCTTGATGTTCAGTGCAATTGGAGTTTCCATGGTGTATTGAGCTTTTGTCTTGCAGGTGAACTAGTTGAAGTGAGCAGCACAGCACAGAGGTGATTTCTTGCAATGCAAATGTGAATTACAGGGACCAGAGGGTGGAGTGGGCACACAGCAATTGAAATACTGTTTGAATTATGAATAAGACCAATGTCTAGTCTCCCTCTGTCTTTTATGGCAGGTTTTTAATAGATTGACCAACTGTCTCACGATTGCGCGAGCAGTTTATAGTTTTTGACTAAAACTCGGGAAATGAAGGCTCAGCTAGTGGTTTTCAAGGTTGCAGTTGTAAATAGAGGTGTTGCAGAGGGAAATTGCCGGTGAAATTGTGAGTTTCAGTGTTCCTTAAGCTTTCTGAGTAATTTACAGTCAATTTAGGCGTAGGGAGGATGAACGGCGAGAAATACCTGGCAAACAGTGAGTAGTGGTCGTAAATGTGGGTGGAATTGGTGCTCTAGAGGTCTTCAGGTCGATTCCAGCGGGGTGGCACAGTCTTGAACGTAAAACACCATGCAGAAGAAACAATAGCAAATAAGCAGAAAGTATGAAAAATGCGATTTTTGGCCATAATATGGACTTTTTGGCAATTTGGCGCTTTTTCTCGGATGACGTCAGCATGACGTCATAGGGTGGGGTCAAGCTCGGATGACGTCAGCATGACGTCATCAGGTGAGGTGGCGAGCTACTATTGGTCCACGGGGTGATGCGGTGGCAGGCACGTTGGCACAGATGCGGACAAAAGTGTGATGCGGCGATGACGTGGGACCAGCAAACCGGGCGGTAAATGCCCTAACGGTTACGGTTTAGCGCTAACGGTTACGGTTTCTCGGGGCGGTTATGATACGGCCCTGAATTTGTCAGAGGCGCCTCCGAGAGCCTTCAATGGGCGACGCGTGGCCGCGTACTGACGTAACGCAACGTCACTTTCTCGGGCGCTAAATCTCTGTCGTGGGGGCCGCTCCGATATTAATAAGGACCGTCGGATCACTTGGGTCCGATCCGACGGTGGACGGGGGGACGATGTGATCGGGGGATACGGATGCAGGCGGGTACTTTTTTATTATTTGTTTTTGGGAGCAGCGCCCGGCGGAAACCTTCGGATATGGGTTTTTCATAAGGTTTTCAATGTATTTCGAAGAAATCAAATGCATGCGCCAACTTTGGTTAAGCGGCAGAAGCGGGTTTTTTGGGTTTTTTCATAATTTCAAAAGGGTTATGGGTAGAAAGGGGTTTGTGTAGGGTTTTTCTTTGCAAATGATGGTCTAATGAGTGAAATGACTTCAAAGAAGGGAGAGGGGTAAGGTTTAGGCTCATCAAAGTGACCAGATGCCAATTTGATTCCTTTTTAGAGAACATATGGCTATAATGCCAAGGGGGGGGATATTTATACAAAATTTGGGGTTTATACACCATGGTGTTAATAATATTAGGGGAAAAGGTAATATAAGGGATTTACATAGTAGAGTTAGGGTTAATATGGATAAAGAGTGAATGAGGGGGAAAATCACTAAGTTTATTTGAAACTTACTTAGTTTAGAGAGTAGATCAAAATGAAAAGAATTTTAGACAAGAAATGTGGCTTCTAAAAGATTAAGAACCACCATAAACATTAGCATTGTCTCACCATTCTTCATGGATGAAGGGATGTTAGTAACAAAGTGGAAGGGGGGTTTGGGGAGTTAGACATGCTCCTTTGCCTTGCTTTTCTCATCTGGACCAGCAGGATTGAATCTGAGATGAATACCATTTCTGCAACCCCATCTACTTACCCAACTACTTGCCTAGCATTTTTATTTCTTCTTGGAGGGTGCATTTGGACTTGCAGACCCTTACTTGCCTTTTCTTTTCTTTGGCTTTTTCTTTTGTTTTTCTATCTAATTCTACCCTTATTTCTTCCAAGGTCCCAGATTAAGCAGTTGGGAACCTTATTTCTCTACCTGCACTACTTCTCTGCCAAGATTAAACAGTTTGGACAGATTCTTTTCTCTATTCTACAACAGAAAATTCAAAACATGGCATGATCCAGGTTA
Organism: Pinus tabuliformis; assembly: GCA_031772625.1. Lineage (NCBI taxonomy): Eukaryota > Viridiplantae > Streptophyta > Pinopsida > Pinales > Pinaceae > Pinus > Pinus tabuliformis. Next base: position 812,144,022 of record CM062815.1, on the reverse strand, counting down.
GGCTGTTGGACCATCCATCAAGCTTTAAGATAACATGAAACTATTTACACACCTTGTCTTCTTGGAAATATGGGAGCTTTGCACCATCAAAGCAGAGCATATTTGGCACTTTCATAGCCAATCATGAAATATGAAACCTATTGATATAGGTAGCTAACAGTGGCTCCACATGGGGATGGTGTTTCATTTGAAAGACCAAGATCAGCAGGTCAGATTGCCTTGCTCCTTGACTGCTCTTGCCAATCTTGAAGTTTGCTGTTTTGAAATGCCAAAATTCTGTGCTTCTTTTCTTGGTAGACTTCTGATTCTATTTACCTTATGCTGATTGTCAATAACACTTGAGAAACTGCATTTTTACAATTTGACAAAAAGTAATATATACATTTGGGTATGTACAATGGAAGCTCATGCTGTACTTATGGGTGATAGTCAAAATAGTGCTTCAGCATCCTACCATTCACAGGACCTTCATCCAAGTCAGTTTCAGTTAGACTTTTAAGGAAATAAGTATTGTTTCCCTGCACTGCTTGGACAGCAAATGGTCCTCTCCAAAGGGAGTCAAATTTTCCATGTTTTCCCTTCTCCTCTCTTCTTGAATCCCACTTGAGGACTTTGTCACCAATGTTGAAGTCTTCTGCCTTGGTTCTTCTGTCAAAGGCCTTCTTCAATTTCTCCTGTAAAACTTGGACTCTGCTGAAAACTTGGTCTCTAGTTTGCTGTAAGCATATGATCTGATTGATCCTTCTTTGCATATCATTTGGTTCAGCTTGGCTTTCTTGAAGAAGTTTCATAACAGGGACTCCCAGTGATGAAGGAAATTTGGCTTCTAATCCATAAACCAACTCATATGGGCTGGTCCCAATTGATCTCTTGGTTGTTAGTCTATCTGCCCATAGGGCATTCACAAGCTTCTTATGCCAATTCTTTTTGTTCTCTTCTAGTACTTTCTTGATGATGTTTACCAGACTTTTATTTGATGATTCAGCAAGGCCATTTCCTTGGGGATAGTATGCAGTAGAGTGACCCAAGGTAATATGGAATTTGTGACAGAAATTCACCATTTTCTTGGATCTGAAGGCAGCAGCATTGTCTGTTATTATTTTGTCAGGGCAGCCAAATCTAGCCAATATGTTGTTTTCCAAAAACTGAATGATAGTAGAATCATTTGCTTGTCTGCAAGGAACAGCTTCAATCCACTTGGTGAAGTAGTCTGTGGCTGTCAAGATCCATCTATGTTGGCCTGAGGATGAGGGGTGAATTTCCCCAATGAAATCCAATCCCCATTGTTGAAAAGGTCTCTCTGTTGCAATAGGCCTTAAGGGAAGTGGCAGCAACTGTCTCTTACCCTCAAACACTTGACATTTATGACATGAGGTAGTGAATTTCTTGACATCAGAGAACATAGTGGGCCAGTAGTAACCAGCCCTCAGTATTTTATCCACAGTGGACTTCCAGTACAAGTGTCCACCACAGTCACCTGCATGAAATTCCTTTATGATATTGTTAGTTTCATTCTCAATTAGGCAGTTTAGCAATATTCCTTCATGGTTTTTCCACAATAAATTTCCATCCATAACACAAAATCTAGAAGCTTTCATTTTTAAGAACCTACACTTAGTTTTGGACAGTCCTGGGGGAGCACACAGGTTTTGTAACACATAACAGATATCAGAGTACCAAGGGGATTGTTCAAAGGCTACATTAATCTTTGGAGTCGCCAGCTCTGTTTCACTGTCTAGCTGATTGATATCTAGGGCTTGGAAATTTGCTTCTGTCATTAATTTGGCCAGACCTTGCCCTTTTATTAGCTTTGTAGGTTTTATTTCAATGTCAAATTCTAGTATGTTAGCAATCCATTTTCCTCTTCTTCCCTCCAAATTTTCTTGGGTGAGAATGTCTTTGATAATAGAACTTGGTACATATGCTATAACATGGGAATAAAGGATGTAAATCCTAAAGTCTTTAATGGCTTTGACCAAGGCATAAGCTTGCTTTTCCATGATTTGATATTTCAGGGGTGCATCTCTAAGAGCTTTACTAAAGAAAGAAATTGGCTTTTCATTTCCTTGGTCATCTTTTTGCAACAAAACAACAGCAATAGTATGCTCAGAGGCAAAGGAGAAAATGATAAAGTCTCTGTCAAATTGAGGATTGGTCAGCACTGGGGTTTGTGTAAGGGCCAGTTTTATACCTTCAAAGGCTTGATTGGCTTCAACAGTCCATTTGACTTTTGAATCTTTCTTTAGCATGTTATTTAATAATCTGATGAGTTCTGCTAAGTTTGGGATAAACCTTCTTAAGAAATTGATTTTTCCCAAGAATCCTTGCAACTCTTTGATATTTCTTGGGTGGGGCATTTGTAGGATAGCTTGTATCTTTTCTGGGTCAATTCTAATGCCATCCTTAGAAATGATGTGGCCCAATAGTTTACCTTCCTCTAAACCAAACAGGGATTTCTTGGGATTCAGGGAAATTCCATATTTTCTGCATTTTAGGAAGATCTGCCTCAAATGTTTTATGTGTTCTTGGTCTGATTTTGAGAAAGGTGTAAGGTCATCTAGGTAAATGACTAAAAAGTCATGAATCTCTTTGGAAAAAGCAATATCCATTGCTCTTTGAAAGGTTGCTCCTGCATTTTTCAATCCAAAAGGCATCTTTACATATTTGAAAGTTCCCCATGGGGTAGTGAATGCTGTTTTATCCTGGTCATCAGGGTGTACCAGGATTTGATTAAAGCCTGAGAATCCATCAAGCAGTGAGATTCTTGAGGCCCCTACCACTCTTTGGAGAATGTGATCCATCTTGGGTAAGGGATAATTGTCTTTGAGGGATACTTGGTTCAGATTCCTTAAGTCCACACACAGCCTAATTTCCCCAGTCTTCTTCCTTGTAGGGACTAAGTTGGATATCCATTCAGAGAATCTGATTGGTGCTATGATGCCAGCCTTGAACATTTTCTGTACCTCTTGTTCCATTGCTGGGAGAAGCATAGGATTGATTCTCCTCAATTTTTGTTTAAAGGGATTTTGATTAGGTTTGAGAGGGATTGTATGCTGGATAAAAGAGGTGTCATAGGACTTTAGATCCTCATAACTCCATGCAAAAACATCTTGGAACTCTTTAAAGAGGTCAATGTATTTAGGCTTTTGGTCAGGAGGTAAAGAAGCAGACAATTTAATTATTTTGGGTTTGTCAATTGTACCTATGTTGCATTCTTCAATGGCCGCATTTAAGGGCTGCATTCTTGGTTTTCTAGGGATGTCATTTGAGTCAAAGATATCCTCTAACGGAGTGAGGCCTGTTGGAAGAAAATTGTCCTTTAGTTCAATGATTTCCTCTTCAATATTGGCCACTTCTTCACCACTGATTTGGTGAATTAGCTGAATGTTTTCTTTGTTGAAGATAGTTGGATTCAGCATTTGTTTTGCTGTTCTAGGTGATATTGGGTGAGTAATTTGTTGAAGCTGTATTTGTGATTGACTTGCTGTCTCAAGTATTTGTGATTGACTTGCTGTATCAAGTATTTGTGATTGACTTGCTGTATCAATGTCAATATTTAATCCTGCAAATTCTTGCTGCAAGGTTAAAAAATGGTTTATTTGCTTGTCATCCTCAAATACCTGCCAATCATTAACATTGTTTGGAATGGAGGGTCTGTGTTTTACCTCAGCTGTAAAGCAATGATGAGGTTCCAAAGGCAGCTTGCAGGTACTGGCAAAGGTGGCTAAACTATGAGCATGTAGATTGTGAGTTCTAGGAATTTTAGTGATTTGGAACTCAGAGAAAAAGTTTAGTGCCTCAGCAACAGCAGACCTATAAGTCCTTAGCCTTTTGTCATTGGTGACAAAGTTTCCCTTCACTTGTTGGATAACTAGATCTGAATCACCCATGATTGAAACCCTGGCAGCTTGTAAGAACCTTACTAACTTGAGGCCTAGTAGAAGAGCTTCATACTCTGCCATGTTATTAGTACATCTAAAGTTCAATCTATATGCTCTGCCTTCTGCATGACCATTTTCTTTATTGTGTACCCAAACTCCAGCTCCTGCCCCTAACTTGTTAACTGAGCCATCAAATTCAAGAAACCATAGAATATCCTGTTGGGGGGGAGTTTTAATGATCTGTTCATGGGCTGGCAATGTGAGTAGCAGTTGTGGTTTTTTCTCTAGCATGTCTTCTAGGACAGTCTCATTGTTTGATTGGATATTCTTGACAAGTAGGGCAGCAGCAACATCTAGTGTTTGATTGACTGTTGTTTCATGGGTGGTAATACTTTCATTTGAGTCTTCCTCTTGTATGAATATCTTGGTTTCAACCTCACCTTTTGAGGGAGTTGTGGTGTCATTGAAGAGAATGTATGAGTCTATGTCTGAATGGATAGCATATATGGGAAAGTTTTGAGGCTTTTCTTCACTGCTGACCATGTATTTCATGAGTGTTTCTCTGTACAGTCTTTTTGGTTGCCCAAAAACAGAGATGGTTGCATATGACATGTCTAATTGCAGGGAACCTTGGAGTTTAGCTCCCCAAGATCTTGACAACAACATCCCATACTTGGGTGGGATGTCAGCAACTACCACATCCATTAGAATTGTCTTGTTTGGGTATTGAACCAGAGACACACATAAATCTTTTATGAGTCCTAGACACTTGACTTGGCTGGAGTCAAAGGAGAACAGGTCCTTGTATGGTCTTGTTATGTCTAGATTCAATCTTTCCATGACTGCTTTTGGCATGAGATTGTGAGAGGCCCCTGAGTCAAACATTGCATTGTGCAATACTTTATCATGAATATGTAAACTCACATAGAAAGGAAATACCCCTGCTATTACTGTTTTTCCATCCACTTCTGGACCGAACAATAATTCTGGAGTGTCATCCAACACATTGACATCATCTTTGTTGCTAGTGAGTTGAAGGGATCTCTTGATCTGTTGTTTATAGATGTCATGCTTGGCTAGTTCAGAGAGAGGAATTGCTATCTTCAGTTTGCCAATTTCAGTTCCTAGGTCAAAAGATTTTTCAGATTGGGACTTAGGGTTGTGGATAACATTCCTTTCCTTGTCTACTAAGTCTTCTTCTTGATTTTTATCTTGACTCTGGGACTTTTCTTTTCCACTCATCTCTTGAGGAGCAGTATTTAAATCTGAGTGAGAGGATGAAGTTGCCATGGGCTGCTGTTCCGGTGACAATGGTTCTGTGACCTCTTCAATCCCTACTTCTTCTGTAGGTGAATTTGTTTTGTCATTAGGTTCTGTGACTATGGCTCTTGTAGGCTGCTGTTTATCCTTTATCTTTTCAGGCTGATTTACATTCACAGTTCTGCTCCTTAGCTTGTACTGTTTGTGGACTTCATAGACAGCAGTATCATAGCCTTGTTTGAAGTCAAAGGATTCTCCTGATTTAGTTTGGAATAGTTTGATTTCATCATCCTCTTGATCTTCTTGTGTTAAGAAAACTTGACTTTCACCATCTAGGCCCATCAAATTAATCTCAGGATCTTCATTGGGCTCTATTGATGTAGAAGTTTCAGCATAGTTTTCTTGGAAAGGGGGTCTTATGTCTTGTTCAGCACTTGCTTTGCCAATATTTGGGTTTTGAGTTCTCCTAAAATTTGGATTTCTGGGAGGGTTGTTTTGTGGTGCTTCCCATGATGATTTCCTTTCAACTGATTCTACTCTGTCACCTAGTCTTTTCATTCCAGTGAGAATTGCATCTAGCTTTTGATCAAAGGCAGAGGGTTCCTCTTTGAAAGCAGTTCTCTTTTCCAACCTTGCCCTGTTTCTTTTGGCAATTAGGTTGGCTTCCACTGTGACAGCAACCCTTTGGGCTTCTGCAAGGGATTGAGGATCTCTTTCCTTCAGCTGATAGGCCATGTCAGGGTCAAAACCATCCAGGAATTTGTACAAGGCTAAATCAGGAGGGGGTCTTAAATTTTGTGGAATTGCGTTATATACATTGTTAAATCTTGCACAATACTCCAAAACAGTCTCTTGGGGACCTCTCTTGATAGTGTCATATTCCCCAAGTATGTGCAGAGGATCTTTCTTCTTCTCCCACCTACTGGTAAAGGCTTGATACAGTTCATCAGGAGTTGTGATGGAATTTGCATTCAGGGATCTAAACCAAGTTCTTACATCTCCAGTTAGGCTTTGAACAAACATCCTCATTCTGACACTGTCATCATCTATTTCATAGGTCTCGAAATGGTCTTGCATCCTCTTAGCATGCTGGATAGCTGTCAGAGGGCCATTGGAGTCAAAATATGAGATTTTGGTTTGGTAATCTTGAGGTAGAGCTGCAGCATTAGCTGGTATTTGCAAGGGTGCATACCTGTTAGCCATACTTACAAGGTTTAGAGGATTAACAGGGGTAGCTGGGATAATAGGGACAGTGGGTATCACTGGGGTGATAAGTAGGGATGAACCTAGAGTGTTGGTCAAGGGGATATGTGCAGTGGGTGAGGATGTGAGAGGAGGACTCTGAGATGTTGATGGTGAACTAGGGGAAATAGGGGTAGACCGGAAAAGAACCTTGCAGGGGGTAGAGATAAGGCTGGGATGATCTGAATCTGAGGTCAAATCAGCAGGCTGCTCCTGCCTTTGCTGCCTCCTAATGTTTCTAGGAATAGTATTTGGATTATCAACAATGATGGGTGGATTAGGGTCAGGATTTGCCCTAGTATGTCGTGGATTTTTCTTGGGAGCCAGCTTCTAACTGCTTTTTTAGGATTTTATAGGAAGTTTTATATCTGTAAGGACTGGGTGAAGATCTTGGAATGGCTAAATATATTTCAAAGCTAAGATGAAGATTCCCTAAATAGCTCCTCCCTCAAGCTGTCAATATGATGTAGAAACAGTTTAAAGGCCTCTTGACTGATTTCAGGCTTGATAGTAGCTATGGAAGATAGATAGTAATTGAAAAATCTTAAGCACTCCCCAGCGGAGTCGCCAATTATGTTAACACCCAGGTTGTTCCCTATGACTCCCAAGGGAATACGGCCGGGGTAACCACTAACCAATCTTTGGATCACTGTTCCTAGCCAAACTGTGATCAGAGAGGGCTCTCTCTTTATGATTTATCTCTGTTTTGAGGGTGTTTTAGGCTAGTTATTATGCTAAGGTTTTGGTTTATTATTTTGGTTGAAGGATCTCTTTCTGTACTTGAAGTGTGCAATCTGTAGATGAGTTTATTTCATTGAGCAATGGAGTCTGTGGCTACAAGTGTTTAGAAACCTTGAGATGACATACTGAAATTACAGGGCCATTTAAATATTTCATATAACAAAATTAGATTATGATGGTGACATGTGAACAACCAGTGAAAAGCATTTAAGAATTTTTCACTAAAGCTGGGGTGTGGGAAGGAGATAGATGTTTCAGGAGCAAACTTGAATTCCTAAAATATTTATCACAGTGAAAGATATAGCTTGAAAGTGTAGCAATTAAGAATTACACCTTATTTACTCTATCTGGAAGAAAACATTTATAACAGCTTAGTTTGAGATCAGGGTAATCTTTGATTATATCCTGGAACTATTCTTTTACTTTGCCATTTAAGATTAAGACACAGAAACATGAAAGAACATGAAAGACTAGAAAACAGATAACACAGAGGTTAAAGGAAGACTTATTGTGCTATGAAACATGCAGGAATCCTGTAATAATCAGCCAGCCACCACAGTGCATCAAGGAACACAGAGCTTTAGAAATTCCATCCACCTTTTGTATTATTTCTCTGAAAGTTGTACAGCAAAAGAAGTAGAGAAAAATGAAACTCACAACAACCCTTGCAAACTCATGCGAAGGGGACTTTATAGAAATGTTTATACAAAATATCTCAGGCATTGAGTCATCTGAGAAAGAAATATCTTCATTATTTCGTACAGAAAAGTAGAAAAGAAGTTATTACAACTTTGAATGCAGCATAACTGCTCATTAAGTCTGTCAGAGGATATTTTGACCTTTGGAGGTCAGTGAGTCGGTTGAGCCGCTTTGCTTTAATGCTGGAGAATGCGTCTTTATGTTTGCTGCGCTGTATTTTCTCGGACCTGCCACCTGTGACTGTGCTTGCTGCTGTGGTGACCGAATGGCCCTGCTGAGTTGGCTCAGCCTTTCATCTTTCCTCTGTATGCTTATCTATCAAAATTCTGTCTGTGTATGATCACTTATAAATTGGACAAAAATTAACATTTACAGGTTCTGGCTTGATAATATCATCTGTGTCAATTTTTTCCAGACTTCCTGTGTGGGCAATTGGTGCTTCACAATTGCCTCTATGGTTTCATCTGCTTCTGTATACTTATAAAAATTTTGAGGCACATCAAACAGATGATTGATCTCGTTCATGATAAAAAATAGGTTGTCCACCCTATTATATAAAGTTTGCCCTGATGCTGGCCCTGATTCTGCTGAAGTGCTGGGCTGTCCTGCAATTTGTCCTGCAGCATAGGCATCGACCCTTTTAGTATAATTTTCAAGGGTAAGCAGTCTTCCCACACTGCTTAGTATGCTGGGGAGGCCTCTGTTTTGTAATGCCTGAAATCTGTCCATGAACTTATTGATTTCAGTCTGCATATCTTGGGTTCTCCTTTCCAACGTTCCAACCAGGTTTCTTAGTGTCAGGACCCTTTTAACCATTGAGATTGTCTCAGTCCTGTGAGCAATTCCCATGGTGGCCAGTTGAGAGCTTGTCCTGTTATTTAAAATGTTGATCATTCTGGTGGCAGCATCAGGCATGTTGCCAAGGCTTGCTCTAGCTCTGTGTATTTCCCTATTTGCCTTTGCAATGAGTGCTGATTGTTCATCTATGGTCTCAATGTACTGCCACTGATTAGTAATGGACTGGCCAATATTGGCCCAAAGGACTGCTTTTAGCTCTGCTGTCACCTTATCTAGTGTGAGCTCTTTCTCAAGCTCAATTATCCTCTTTTTAAGAGCTTTTATTTCCCTTTCCTGCTCAGCTACATTCCGTTTGCTCTTATCATATCTGTCATTTACTTTAGCCAAAGATTCTTTGGCTAAATTGAGCTCTAACATTTGAGCTTCCAGGACTTGAATTTCATTTTGGAGCTTCTGCATATCCAGACTATGAGTCTGCTCTGTTGTTGGTGCAGTTGTTGATGTAGTTGGTGCTGTAGGCCCTGTTTGCTGAGGAGGAGGGGCAGTTGTTGGAGCAGCTTCCTCAAGGTTGATTATTTCAGGAGGAGGCTGGGAGGTTTGACCTTCTTCTCTTTGCTTCAATGCTGCCTGTAGTGCTGCCTTTGCAGCCTCTGATTCTCCCAGTTTGTCTTGAGTTCGGATTAGCTCCTTGTATAGAGATATCAACAGGGTTGTGGCCTCTTGATCATGCCTTTGCTGGGCCACATCATCTGTTTGAGGGTGGATTGTGGCAGGGAGTTTGATCTTTCTCCTCAAGGCTGCCATGTCAGCATCCCTCAACTTCAATATCTCTTGTATTCCTTTGATATCTTTGGGATCATGCCCAATCTCAATGATTATGTCTTCCAAGGACCTTATTCTGTTGTCCTTTGCCTGGGATGATGCCCTCTCCAACTCCAGTTGAGAGGCTGTATTGTTAAGGCTATTTTGTAGCCTATAGTTATCCAAGGTTTGGTCTGCCAGGGAAGCATAGACCATCTCACCCGTTTGCTTGTGCAGTTCTATCTTGTCCATTGGGTGGATATCCTTGGCAAGGACTTCCAAGTTAGTCCTCAAGTAGTCAGAGGCAGATTGGGGCTGTACTGCTGTTGGCATGAAATGACTCATGATCATTTTGCCTTCCTGCACATCATATGCAGACATGAGTCTTTGCTGATTGGTGGGAGCCAAGTTTAGCAGATGGTTGTACAACTGTCTCTTGATGGGCTCATTTCTCATCTTAATATCGATGAACTGTTGTTTAATACTGGGCCCACCTTCCCTTTGCTGCCTCGAGGAACTCACTTCTCCTCCCATTGCTCTATCCTGTTCCTGTTGAAAGGAACTTGCTGATGTTTCCCTGCTGGGTGGGACCATACCCAAAGGCTGTCTTATTGGCATCTCTTCCTCTGAAAGAGGATTGATTCTCTGCCTCTTCTCCCCATGAGTTGCTGACGTTGTAAGGGGAGTTTCTCTGTCCCTTTTCCTGCTTGTGTCCTCCTTTTGTGGAGTCTGGAGTGTAGATGCCTCAGCTGAAGTCTCTTGCCTTGGAGGCACAGTTTGTTCAGTGGATTTAGGGGCTTCCACTGTTTGCTTTTGCTGGGCAGGCTGTTCCTGCCTTTGTTCTTCCTGTTGTTGCTGTTCTTCTTGCTGCTGCCCTTCTCCCTGCTACTCCATTTCTTCTTGTTGCTCCACTAGGGTTTCCATTTCCTCTTCAATCATAGGAGGTGGCTGCTCCACCTGCTTTTCTTTGCCTTTGTTGGCTGGCTGTGGAGGATTCATGGCAGCTTGCTGATGTGTTGTTGAGGATGAGGCAGCTGCTCCAATTGGTCTTCTATATGAGAGGGGGACCTGTCCACAAGTTTCTAAGTCAGCTTCCTTTTGAATATTTCTAGCTTCTTTTTCTAGCACCTCCTCACTAGAAATTTGCTCTTCTAGGGTACCCTTTTCCCAGCTCAATGCATTGGCATATTGCTCAATCTCAGGCAGCCTTATGTGTGAATAAGTACCCAATTTGTATCTTATTCTCCTGAGGGAAACAAAGTGATTGGGGTCATAAGGTATCCACTCAAAACTAGTTTGCAGTTGGAGGCCCTCCAAGATTCTATCTGCCTCTTTCCATCCCTCTTCTTTTTTGTTATATAGGAAGGGGCCCAGCTGGCTCCTTACCTTCAACTGTGCTTTCTTGTTCTTACTCTGGAAGTGGAGGTAGTCGGCATTCCCAAATTGCCTGAAGTATTCTAAGGCAAAAAGTCTCATAGGGACATACCTTGGCAGCCTATAAGGCCTCAACTCACATCCATATACTCTAATGACTGTATGGTCTTGGTAAAGGTACCAATTACCAATGCTGTAGGTTTTGTTTAGGTGGAGAATTCTCCTCATGTCATCAGTTAACCTTGGAGGAGCAGCACCATACAATACTGTCATGGCTGGATAAATGAACAAGTCTATGAACTCACAGTATGTGTATGGTGATACAATGGTACGATGAAAAACAGAGGTCCAAAACACAACTGACCTTGGATTCCCCTGGGCATTGACTTGTTTCAGGGGAATGGGGAAGATGGTTGGCTGATAATACAAGAACAAATGGTATATGTATGAAGTATACCTGAACAGTCTTTCCCTTTTCAAATTCATGAGCTGGTCATGGATCTTATCTGCAATATATGTGGCATAGTCATAATGTACAGCTGGAGGCTTTCCAGGAGAGAATATAGACAACATTGCCATTATAACCTCATCCACATCCTCCATTCCCATGAACCCTAGGACATAGCTGATCAAATCCACTAGCATTCTGCCCAATTGATTTAAATATGTATATCCAATAGGAGGGGTTCTGATGGCTTCAGAGCCTGGTTGTACAAACAGCTGGTTGATTTTGATGATCTGGTCACTTGACAACTTATTCCCCTTCTTTATCAAGTTCTGCATGTGGAGGGGTGTCAATGACTTTGCAGTGTGGAAATGCAGCATCTCATTTATGCTCTCTGGGGTGATATGGAACAGAATTGAGCCTGTGGGGCTAAGGACAGCTCTTTGGCTTGGATCATAGCACTCTTGACATCTGTGGATCAATTCTGGCATAGAATTTACCTGGGGGAGGTTGTAGATGGGCAAGTTTGAGTCCCAAATCCCTAGGATATCAGCTCCACTAAGGTGCTGGGCCTTCAACTCATTTAATAACTAAATATTATATTTGGAGCTTGTTGGAAACCAATCTAACATTTGATAATCCATATCTCCCAGAGCTTTCCATTCTAACTCCTGGTGAGGGGCATTGAGAGGCTTGATGTTCAGTGCAATTGGAGTTTCCATGGTGTATTGAGCTTCTGTCTTGCAGGTGAACTAGTTGAAGTGAGCAGCACAACACAGAGGTGATTTCTTGCAATGCAAATGTGAATTACGGGGACCAGAGGGTGGAGTGGGCACACAGCAATTGAAATACTGTTTGAATTATGAATAAGACCAATGTCTGGTCTCCCTCTGTCTTTTATGGCAGGTTTTTAATAGATTGACCAACTGTCTCACGATTGCGCGAGCAGTTTACAGTTTTTGACCAAAACTCGGGAAATGAAGGCTCAGCTAGTGGTTTTCAAGGTTGCAGTTGTAAATAGAGGTGTTGCAGAGGGAAATTGCCGGTGAAATTGTGAGTTTCAGTGTTCCTTAAGCCTTCTGAGTAATTTACAGTCAATTTAGGCGTATGAAGGATGAACGGCGAGAAATACCTGGCAAACAGCGAGCAGTGGTCGTAAATGTGGGTGGAATTGGTGCTCTGGAGGTCTTCAGGTCGATTCCAGCAGGGTGGCACAGTCTTGAACGTAAAACACCATGCAGAAGAAACAATAGCAAATAAGCAGAAAGTATGAAAAATGCGATTTTTGGCCATAATATGGACTTTTTGGCAATTTGGCGCTTTTTCTCGGATGACGTCAGCATGACGTCATAGGGTGGGGTCAAGCTCGGATGACGTCAGCATGACGTCATCGGGTGAGGTGGCGAGCTGCCATTGGTCCACGGGGATGATGCGGTGGCAGGCACATTGGCACAGATGCGGACAAAAAGTGTGATGCGGTGGCAGGGCGGCGATGAGGTGGGCATGACGTGGGACCAGCAAACCGGGCGGTAAATGCCCTAACGGTTACGGTTTAGCCCTAACGGTTACGGTTTCTCGGGGCAGTTATGATACGGCCCTGAATTTGTCAGAGGCCCCTCCGAGAGCATTGAATGGGCGACGCGTGGCCGCGTACTGACGTAACGCAACGTCACTTTCTCGGGCGCTAAATCTCTATCGTGGGGGCCGCTCCGATATTAATAAGGACCGTCGGATCACTTGGGTCCGATCCGACGGTGGACGGGGGGACGATGTGATCGGGGGATACGGATGCGGGCGGGTACTTTTTTATTATTTGTTTTTGGGAGCAGCGCCCGGCGGAAACCTTCGGATATGGGTTTTTCATAAGGTTTTCAATGTATTTCGAAGAAATCAAATGCATGCGCCAAATTTGGTTAAGCGGCAGAAGTGGGTTTTTTGGGTTTTTTCATAATTTCAAAGGGGTTATGGGTAGAAAGGGGTTTGTATAGGGTTTTTCTTTGCAAATGATGGTCTAATGAGTGAAATGACTTCAAAGAAGGGAGAGGGGTAAGGTTTAGGCTCATCAAAGTGACCAGATGCCAATTTGATTCCTTTTTAGAGAACATATGGCTATAATGCCAAGGGGGGGATATTTATACAAAATTTGGGGTTTATACACCATGGTGTTAATAATATTAGGGGAAAAGGTAATATAAGGGATTTACATAGTAGAGTTAGGGTTAATATGGATAAAGAGTGAATGAGGGGGAAAATCACTAAGTTTATTTGAAACTTACTTAGTTTAGGGAGTAGATCAAAATGAAAAGAACTTTAGACAAGAAATGTGGCTTCTAAAAGAGTAAGAACCACCATAAACCTTAGCATTGTCTCATCAATCTCCATGGATGAAGGGATGTTAGTAACAAAGTGGAAGGGGAATTTGGGGAGTTAGAAATGCTCCTTTGCCTTGCTTTTCTTATCTGGACCAGCAAGATTGAATCTGAGACGAATACCACTTCTGCAACCCCATCTACTTACCCAGCTACTTGCCTAGCATTTTTTTATTTCTTCTTGGAGGGTGCATTTGGACTTGCAGACCCTTACTTGCCTTTTCTTTTCTTTGGATTTTTCTTTTGTTTTTCTATCTAATTCTACCCTTATTTCTTCCAAGGTCCCAGATTAAGCAGTTGGGAACCTTATTTCTCTACCTGCACTACTTGTCTACCAAGATTAAATAGTTTGGACAGATTCTTTTCTCTATTCTACAACAGAAAATTCAAAACATGGCATGATCCAGGTTAGGCTGTTGGACCATCCATCAAGCTTTAAGATAACATGAAACTATTTACACACCTTGTCTTCTTGGAAATATGGGAGCTTTGCACCATCAAAGCAGAGCATATTTGGCACTTTCATAGCCAATCATGAAATATGAAACCTATTGATATAGGTAGCTAACAGTGGCTCCACATGGGGATGGTGTTTCATTTGAAAGACCAAGATCAGCAGGTCAGATTGCCTTGCTCCTGGACTGCTCTTGCCAATCTTGAAGTTTGCTGTTTTGAAATGCCAAAATTATGTGCTTCTTTTCTTGGTAGACTTTTGATTCTATTTACCTTATGCTGATTGTCAATAACACTTGAGAAACTGCATTTTTACAATTTGAAAAAAAAAGTAATATATACATTTGGGTATGTACAATGGAAGCTCATGCTGTACTTATGGGTGATAGTCAAAATAGTGCTTCAGCATCCTACCATTCACAGGACCTTCATCCAAGTCAGTTTCAGTTAGACTTTTAAGGAAATAAGTATTGTTTCCCTGCACTGCTTGGACAGCAAATGGTCCTCTCCAAAGGGAGTCAAATTTTCCATGTTTTCCCTTCTCCTCTCTTCTTGAGTCCCACTTGAGGACTTTGTCACCAATGTTGAAGTCTTCTGCCTTGGTTCTTCTGTCAAAGGCCTTCTTCAATTTCTCCTGTAAAACTTGGACTCTGCTGAAAACTTGGTCTCTAGTTTGCTGTAAGCATATGATCTGATTGATCCTTCTTTGCATATCATTTGGTTCAGCTTGGCTTTCTTGAAGAAGTTTCATAACAGGGACTCCCAGTGATGAAGGAAATTTGGCTTCTAATCCATAAACCAACTCATATGGGCTCGTCCCAATTGATCTCTTGGTTGTTAGTCTATCTGCCCATAGGGCATTCACAAGCTTCTTATGCCAATTCTTTTTGTTCTCTTCTAGTACTTTCTTGATGATATTTACCAGACTTTTATTTGATGATTTAGCAAGGCCATTTCCTTGGGGATAGTATGCAGTAGAGTGACCCAAGGTAATATGGAATTTGTGACAGAAATTCACCATTTTCTTGGATCTGAAGGCAGCAGCATTGTCTGTTATTATTTTGTCAGGGCAGCCAAATCTAGCCAATATGTTGTTCTCCAAAAACTGAATGATAGTGGAATCATTTGCTTGTCTGCAAGGAACAGCTTCAATCCACTTGGTGAAGTAGTCTGTGGCTGTCAAGATCCATCTATGTTGGCCTGAGGATGAGGGGTGAATTTCCCCAATGAAATCCAATCCCCATTGTTGAAAAGGTCTCTCTGTTGCAATAGGCCTTAAGGGAAGTGGCAGCAACTGTCTCTTACCCTCAAACACTTGACATTTATGACATGAGGTAGTGAATTTCTTGACATCAGAGAACATAGTGGGCCAGTAGTAACCAGCCCTCAGTATTTTATCCACAGTGGACTTCTAGTACAAGTGTCCACCACAGTCACCTGCATGAAATTCCTTTATGATATTGTTAGTTTCATTCTCAATTAGGCAGTTTAGCAATATTCCTTCATGGTTTTTCCACAATAAATTTCCATCCATAACACAAAATCTAGAAGCTTTCATTTTTAAGAACCTACACTTAGTTCTGGACAGTCCTGGGGGAGCACACAGGTTTTGTAACACATAACAGATATCAGAGTACCAAGGGGATTGTTCAAAGGCTACATTAATCTTTGGAGTCGCCAGCTCTGTTTCACTGTCCAGCTGATTGATATCTAGGGCTTGGAAATTTGCTTCTGTCATTAATTTGGCCAGACCTTGCCCTTTTATTAGCTTTGTAGGTTTTATTTCAATGTCAAATTCTAGTATGTTAGCAATCCATTTTCCTCTTCTGCCCTCCAAATTTTCTTGGGTGAGAATGTCTTTGATAATAGAACTTGGTACATATGCTATAACATGGGAATAAAGGATGTAAATCCTAAAGTCTTTAATGGCTTTGACCAAGGCATAAGCTTGCTTTTCCATGATTTGATATTTCAGGGGTGCATCTCTAAGAGCTTTACTAAAGAAAGAAATTGGCTTTTCATTTCATTGGTCATCTTTTTGCAACAAAACAGCAGCAATAGTATGCTCAGAGGCAAAGGAGAAAATGATAAAGTCTCTGTCAAATTGAGGATTGGTCAGCACTGGGGTTTGTGTAAGGGCCAGTTTTATACCTTCAAAGGCTTGATTGGCTTCAACAGTCCATTTGACTTTTGAATCTTTCTTTAGCATGTTATTTAATAATCTGATGAGTTCTGCTAAGTTTGGGATAAACCTTTTTAAGAAATTGATTTTTCCCAAGAATCCTTGCAACTCTTTGATATTTCTTGGGTGGGGCATTTGTGGGATAGCTTGTATCTTTTCTGGGTCAATTCTAATGCCATCCTTAGAAATGATGTGGCCCAATAGTTTACCTTCCTCTAAACCAAACAGGGATTTCTTGGGATTCAGGGAAATTCCATATTTTCTGCATTTTAGGAAGATCTGCCTCAAATGTTTTATGTGTTCTTGGTCTGATTTTGAGAAAGGTGTAAGGTCATCTAGGTAAATGACTAAAAAGTCATGAATCTCTTTGGAAAAAGCAATATCCATTGCTCTTTGAAAGGTTGCTCCTGCATTTTTCAATCCAAAAGGCATCTTTACATATTTGAAAGTTCCCCATGGGGTAGTGAATGATGTTTTATCCTGGTCATCAGGGTGTACCAGGATTTGATTAAAGCCTGAGAATCCATCAAGAAGTGAGATTCTTGAGGCCCCTACCACTCTTTGGAGAATGTGATCCATCTTGGGTAAGGGATAATTGTCTTTGAGGGATACTTGGTTCAGATTCCTTAAGTCCACACACAGCCTAATTTCCCCAGTCTTCTTCCTTGTAGGGACTAAGTTGGATATCCATTCAGAGAATCTGATTGGTGCTATGATGCCAGCCTTGAACATTTTCTGTACCTCTTGTTCCATTGCTGGGAGAAGCATAGGATTGATTCTCCTCAATTTTTGTTTAAAGGGCTTTTGATTAGGTTTGAGAGGGATTGTATGCTGGATAACAGAGGTGTCATAGGACTTTAGATCCTCATAACTCCATGCAAAAACATCCTGGAACTCTTTAAAGAGGTCAATGTATTTAGGCTTTTGGTCAGGAGGTAAAGAAGCAGACAATTTAATTATTTTGGGTTTGTCAATTGTACCTATGTTGCATTCTTCAATGGCTGCATTTAAGGGCTGCATTTTTGGTTTTCTAGGGATGTCATTTGAGTCAAAGATATCCTCTAATGGAGTGAGGCCTGTTGGAAGAAAATTGTCCTTTAGTTCAATGATTTCCTCTTCAATATTGGCCACTTCTTCACCACTGATTTGGTGAATTAGCTGAATGTTTTCTTTGTTGAAGATAGTTGGATTCAGCATTTGTTTTGCTGTTCTAGGTGATATTGGGTGAGTAATTTGTTGAAGCTGTATTTGTGATTGACTTGCTGTCTCAAGTATTTGTGATTGACTTGCTGTATCAAGTATTTGTGATTGACTTGCTGTATCAATGTCAATATTTAATCCTGCAAATTCTTGCTGCAAGGTTAAAAAATGGTTTATTTGCTTGTCATCCTCAAATACCTGCCAATCATTAACATTGTTTGGAATGGAGGGTCTGTGTTTTACCTCAGCTGTAAAGCAATGATGAGGTTCCAAAGGCAGCTTGCAGGTACTGGCAAAGGTGGCTAAACTATGAGCATGTAGATTGTGAGTTCTAGGAATTTTAGTGATTTGGAACTCAGAGAAAAAGTTTAGTACCTCAGCAACAGCAGACCTATAAGTCCTTAGCCTTTTGTCATTGGTGACAAAGTTTCCCTTCACTTGTTGAATAACTAGATCTGAATCACCCATGATTGAAACCCTGGCAGCTTGTAAGAACTTTACTAATTTGAGGCCTAGTAAAAGAGCTTCATACTCTGCCATGTTATTAGTACATCTAAAGTTCAATCTATATGCTCTGCCTTCTGCATGACCATTTTCTTTATTGTGTACCCAAACTCCAGCTCCTGCCCCTAACTTGTTAACTGAGCCATCAAATTCAAGAAACCATAGAATATCCTATTGGGGGGGAGTTTTAATGATCTGTTCATGGGCTGGCAATGTGAGTAGCAGTTGTGGTTTTTTCTCTAGCATGTCTTCTAGGACAGTCTCATTGTTTGATTGGATATTCTTGACAAGTAGGGCAGCAGCAACATCTAGTGTTTGATTGACTGTTGTTTCATGGGTGGTAATACTTTCATTTGAGTCTTCCTCTTGTATGAATATCTTGGTTTCAACCTCACCTTTTGAGGGAGTTGTGGTGTCATTGAAGAGAATGTATGAGTCTATGTCTGAATGGATAGCATATATGGGAAAGTTTTGAGGCTTTTCTTCACTGCTGACCATGTATTTCATGTGTGTTTCTTTGTACAGTCTTTTTGGTTGCCCAAAAACAGAGATGGTTGCATATGACATGTCTAATTGCAGGGAACCTTGGAGTTTAGCTCCCCAAGATCTTGACAACAACATCCCATACTTGGGTGGGATGTCAGCAACTACCACATCCATTAGAATTGTCTTGTTTGGGTATTGAACCAGAGACACACATAAATCTTTTATGAGTCCTAGACACTTGACTTGGCTGGAGTCAAAGGAGAACAGGTCCTTGTATGGTCTTGTTATGTCTAGATTCAATCTTTCCATGACTGCTTTTGGCATGAGATTGTGAGAGGCCCCTGAGTAAAACATTGCATTGTGCAATACTTTATCATGAATATGTAAACTCACATAGAAAGGCAATACCCCTGCTATTACTGTTTTTCCATCCACTTCTGGACCGAACAATAATTCTGGAGTGTCATCCAACACATTGACATCATCTTTGTTGCTAGTGAGTTGAAGGGATCTCTTGATCTGTTGTTTATAGATGTCATGCTTGGCTAGTTCAGAGAGAGGAATTTCTATCTTCAGTTTGCCAATTTCAGTTCCTAGGTCAAAAGATTTTTCAGATTGGGACTTAGGGTTGTGGATAACATTCCTTTCCTTGTCTACTAAGTCTTCTTCTTGATTTTTCTCTTGACTCTGGGACTTTTCTTTTCCACTCATCTCTTGAGGAGCAGTATTTAAATCTGAGTGAGAGGATGAAGTTGCCATGGGCTGCTGTTCCGGTGACAATGGTTCTGTGACCTCTTCAATCCCTACTTCTTCTGTAGGTGAATTTGTTTTGTCATTAGGTTCTGTGACTATGGCTCTTGTAGGCTACTATTTATCCTTTATCTTTTCAGGCTGATTTACATTCACAGTTCTGCTCCTTAGCTTGTACTGTTTGTGGACTTCATAGACAGCAGTATCATAGCCTTGTTTGAAGTCAAAGGATTCTCCTGATTTAGTTTGGAATAGTTTGATTTCATCATCCTCTTGATCTTCTTGTGTTAAGAAAACTTGACTTTCACCATCTAGGCCCATCAAATTAATCTCAGGATCTTCATTGGGCTCTATTAATGTAGAAGTTTCAGCATAGTTTTCTTGGAAAGGGGGTCTTATGTCTTGTTCAGCACTTGCTTTGCCAATATTTGGGTTTTGAGTTCTCCTAAAATTTGGATTTCTGGGAGGGTTGTTTTGTGGTGCTTCCCATGATGATTTCCTTTCAACTGATTCTACTCTGTCACCTAGTCTTTTCATTCCAGTGAGAATTGCATCTAGCTTTTGATCAAAGGCAGAGGGTTCCTCTTTGAAAGCAGTTCTCTTTTCCAACCTTGCCCTGTTTCTTTTGGCAATTAGGTTGGCTTCCACTGTGACAGCAACCCTTTGGGCTTCTGCAAGGGATTGAGGATCTCTTTCCTTCAGCTGATAGGCCATGTCAGGGTCAAAACCATCCGGGAATTTGTACAAGGCTAAATCAGGAGGGGGTCTTAAATTTTGTGGAATTGCGTTATATACATTGTTAAATCTTGCACAATACTCCAAAACAGTCTCTTGGGGACCTCTCTTGATAGTGTCATATTCCCCAAGTATGTGCAGAGGATCTTTCTTCTTCTCCCACCTACTGGTAAAGGCTTGATACAGTTCATCAGGAGTTGTGATGGAATTTGCATTCAGGGATCTAAACCAAGTTCTTACATCTCCAGTTAGGCTTTGAACAAACATCCTCATTCTGACACTGTCATCATCTATTTCATAGGTCTCGAAATGGTCTTGCATCCTCTTAGCATGCTGGACAACTGTCAGAGGGCCATTGGAGTCAAAATATGAGATTTTGGTTTGGTAATCTTGAGGTAGAGCTGCAGCATTAGCTGGTATTTGCAAGGGTGCATACCTGTTAGCCATACTTACAAGGATTAGAGGATTAACAGGGGTAGCTGGGATAATAGGGACAGTGGGTATCACTGGGGTGATAAGTAGGGATGAACCTAGAGTGTTGGTCAAGGGGATATGTGCAGTGGGTGAGGATGTGAGAGGAGGACTCTGAGATGTTGATGGTGAACTAGGGGAAATAGGGGTAGACCGGAAAAGAACCTTGCAGGGGGTAGAGATAAGGCTGGGATGATCTGAATCTGAGGTCAAATCAGCAGGCTGCTCCTGCCTTTGCTGCCTCCTAATGTTTCTAGGAATAGTATTTGGATTATCAACAATGATGGGTGGATTAGGGTCAGGATTTGCCCTAGTATGTCGTGGATTTTTCTTGGGAGCCAGCTTCTAACTGCTTTTTTAGGATTTTATAGGAAGTTTTATATCTGTAAGGACTGGGTGAAGATCTTGGAATGGCTAAATATATTTCAAAGCTAAGATGAAGATTCCCTAAACAGCTCCTCCCTCAAGCTGTCAATATGATGTAGAAACAGTTTAAAGGCCTCTTGACTGATTTCAGGCTTGATAGTAGCTATGGAAGATAGATAGTAATTGAAAAATCTTAAGCACTCCCCAGCGGAGTCGCCAATTATGTTAACACCCAGGTTGTTCCCTATGACTCCCAAGGGAATACGGCCGGGGTAACCACTAACCAATCTTTGGATCACTGTTCCTAGCCAAACTATGATCAGAGAGGGCTCTCTATTTATGATTTATCTATGTTTTGAGGGTGTTTTAGGCTAGTTATTATGCTAAGGTTTTGGTTTATTATTTTGGTTGAAGGATCTCTTTCTGTACTTGAAGTGTGCAATCTGTAGATGAGTTTATTTCATTGGGCAATGGAGTTTGTGGCTACAAGTGTTTAGAAACCTTGAGATGACATACTGAAATTACAGGGCCATTTAAATATTTCATATAACAAAATTAGATTATGATGGTGACATGTGAACAACCAGTGAAAAGCATTTAAGAATTTTTCACTAAAGCTGGGGTGTGGGAAGGAGATAGATGTTTCGGGAGCAAACTTGAATTCCTGAAATATTTATCACAGTGAAAGATATAGCTTGAAAGTGTAGCAATTAAGAATTACACCTTATTTACTCTATCTGGAAGAAAACATTTATAACAGCTTAGTTTGAGATCAGGGTAATCTTTGATTATATCCTGGAACTATTCTTTTACTTTGCCATTTAAGATTAAGACATAGAAACATGAAAGAACATGAAAGACTAGAAAACAGATAACACAGAGGTTAAAGGAAGACTTATTGTGCTATGAAACATGCAGGAATCCTGTAATAATCAGCCAGCCACCACAGTGCATCAAGGAACACAGAGCTTTAGAAATTCCATCCACCTTTTGTATTATTTCTCTGAAAGTTGTACAGCAAAAGAAGTAGAGAAAAATGAAACTCACAACAACCCTTGCAAACTCATGCGAAGGGGACTTTATAGAAATGTTTATACAAAATATCTCAGGCATTGAGTCATCTGAGAAAGAAATATCTTCATTATTTCGTACAGAAAAGTAGAAAAGAAGTTATTACAACTTTGAATGCAGCATAACTGCTCATTAAGTCTGTCAGAGGATATTTTGACCTTTGGAGGTCAGTGAGTCGGTTGAGCCGCTTTGCTTTAATGCTGGAGAATGCGTCTTTATGTTTGCTGCGCTGTATTTTCTCGGACCTGCCACCTGTGACTGTGCTTGCTGCTGTGGTGACCGAATGGCCCTGCTGAGTTGGCTCAGCCTTTCATCTTTCCTCGGTATGCTTATCTATCAAAATTCTGTCTGTGTATGATCACTTATAAATTGGACAAAAATTAACATTTATAGGTTCTGGCTTGATAATATCATCTGTGTCAATTTTTTCCAGACTTCCTGTGTGGGCAATTGGTGCTTCACAATTGCCTCTATGGTTTCATCTGCTTCTGTATACTTATAAAAATTTTGAGGCACATCAAACAGATGATTGATCTCGTTCATGATAAAAAATAGGTTGTCCACCCTATTATATAAAGTTTGCCCTGATGCTGGCCCTGATTCTGCTGAAGTGCTGGGTTGTCCTGCAATTTGTCCTGCAGCATAGGCATCGACCCTTTTAGTATAATTTTCAAGGGTAAGCAGTCTTCCCACACTGCTTAGTATGCTGGGGAGGCCTCTGTTTTGTAATGCCTGAAATCTGTCCATGAACTTATTGATTTCAGTCTGCATATCTTGGGTTCTCCTTTCCAACGTTCCAACCAGGTTTCTTAGTGTCAGGACCCTTTTAACCATTGAGATTGTCTCAGTCCTGTGAGCAATTCCCATGGTGGCCAGTTGAGAGCTTGTCTTGTTATTTAAAATGTTGATCATTCTGGTGGCAGCATCAGGCATGTTGCCAAGGCTTGCTCTAGCTCTGTGTATTTCCCTATTTGCCTTTGCAATGAGTGCTGATTGTTCATCTATGGTCTCAATGTACTGCCACTGATTAGTAATGGACTGGCCAATATTGGCCCAAAGGACTGCTTTTAGCTCTGCTGTCACCTTATCTAGTGTGAGCTCTTTCTCAAGCTCAATTATCCTCTTTTTAAGAGATTTTATTTCCCTTTCCTGCTCAGCTACATTCCATTTGCTCTTATCATATCTGTCATTTACTTTAGCCAAAGATTCTTTGGCTAAATTGAGCTCTAACATTTGAGCTTCCAGGACTTGAATTTCATTTTGGAGCTTCTGCATATCCAGATTATGAGTCTGCTCTGTTGTTGGTGCAGTTGTTGATGTAGTTGGTGCTGTAGGCCCTGTTTGCTGAGGAGGAGGGGCAGTTGTTGGAGCAGCTTCCTCAAGGTTGATTATTTCAGGAGGAGGCTGGGAGGTTTGACCTTCTTCTCTTTGCTTCAATGCTGCCTGTAGTGCTGCCTTTGCAGCCTCTGATTCTCCCAGTTTGTCTTGAGTTCGGATTAGCTCCTTGTATAGAGATATCAACAGGGTTGTGGCCTCTTGATCATGCCTTTGCTGGGCCACATCATCTGTTTGAGGGTGGATTGTGGCAGGGAGTTTGATCTTTCTCCTCAAGGCTACCATGTCAGCATCCCTCAACTTCAATATCTCTTGTATTCCTTTGATATCTTTGGGATCATGCCCAATCTAAATGATTATGTCTTCCAAGGACCTTATTCTGTTGTCCTTTGCCTGGGATGATGCCCTCTCCAACTCCAGTTGAGAGGCTGTATTGTTAAGGCTATTTTGTAGCCTATAGTTATCCAAGGTTTGCTCTTCCAGGGAAGCATAGACCATCTCACCCGTTTGCTTGTGCAGTTCTATCTTGTCCATTGGGTGGATATCCTTGGCAAGGACTTCCAAGTTAGTCCTCAAGTAGTCAGAGGCAGATTGGGGCTGTACTGCTGTTGGCATGAAATGACTCATGATCATTTTGCCTTCCTGCACATCATATGCAGACATGAGTCTTTGCTGATTGGTGGGAGCCAAGTTTAGCAGATGGTTGTACAACTGTCTCTTGATGGGCTCATTTCTCATCTTAATATCGATGAACTGTTGTTTAATACTGGGCCCACCTTCCCTTTGCTGCCTCGAGGAACTCACTTCTCCTCCCATTGCTCTATCCTGTTCCTGTTGAAAGGAACTTGCTGATGTTTCCCTGCTGGGTGGGACCATACCCAAAGGCTGTCTTATTGGCATCTCTTCCTCTGAAAGAGGATTGATTCTCTGCCTCTTCTCCCCATGAGTTGCTGACGTTGTAAGGGGAGTTTCTCTGTCCCTTTTCCTGCTTGTGTCCTCCTTTTGTGGAGTCTGGAGTGTAGATGCCTTAGCTGAAGTCTCTTGCCTTAGAGGCACAGTTTGTTCAGTGGATTTAGGGGCTTCCACTGTTTGCTTTTGCTGGGCAGGCTGTTCCTGCCTTTGTTCTTCCTATTGTTGCTGTTCTTCTTGCTGCTGCCCTTCTCCCTGCTGCTCCATTTCTTCTTGTTGCTGCACTAGGGTTTCCATTTCCTCTTCAGTCATAGGAGGTGGCTGCTCCACCTGCTTTTCTTTG
The DNA here is from genome assembly GCA_031772625.1 of Pinus tabuliformis. Classification (NCBI taxonomy): domain Eukaryota; kingdom Viridiplantae; phylum Streptophyta; class Pinopsida; order Pinales; family Pinaceae; genus Pinus; species Pinus tabuliformis. The sequence goes on along the minus strand of CM062815.1, from coordinate 812,119,607 downwards.
CCTCTGTTGGTTGGCTGTGGAGGATTCATGGCAGCTTGCTGATGTTTTGTTGAGGATGAGGCAGCTGCTCCAATTGGTCTTCTATATGAGAGGGGGACCTGTCCACAAGTTTCTAAGTCAGCTTCCTTTTGAATATTTCTAGCTTCTTTTTCTAGCACCTCCTCACTAGAAATTTGCTCTTCTAGGGTACCCTTTTCCCAGCTCAATGCATTGGCATATTGCTCAATTTAGTTGCAAAGCTATCTCCTATGTTGGTCCAAGATTCTATAGTACCTTCAACTTGCTGTATCTGGAAGTGGATAGTCTTCCTTGAAAGGGCAAACTCAACATTGGGTCTTGGTACCAATACCAATGCTGTATCTCATGTCATCCTCAGCACCATACAATACCATGGCATAAATGAACCCTCACAGTATGTGTATCATACGAACAGAGGTGATTCCACAGTCTGGCACATGGTATATGCCTGATCTTTCTGCTGGTCCAAATATATGATTTAAATATGTATATCCATTATATTCCCATGAACCCTAGGACATAGCTGATCAAATCCACTAGCATTCTGCCCAATTGATTTAAGTATGTATATCCAATAGGAGGGGTTCTGATGGCTTCAGAGCCTGGTTGTACAAACAGCTGGTTGATTTTGATGATCTGGTCACTTGACAACTTATTCCCCTTCTTTATCAAGTTCTGCATGTGGAGGGGTGTCAATGACTTTGCAGTGTGGAAATGCAGCATCTCATTTATGCTCTCTGGGGTGATATGGAACAGAATTGAGCCCGTGGGGCTAAGGACAGCTCTTTGGCTTGGATCATAGCACTCTTGACATCTGTGGATCAATTCTGGCATAGAATTTACCTGGGGGAGGTTGTAGATGGGCAAGTTTGAGTCCCAAATCCCTAGGATATCAGCTCCACTAAGGTGCTGGGCCTTCAACTCATTTAATAACTGAATATTATATTTGGAGCTTGTTGGAAACCAATCTAACATTTGATAATCCATATCTCCCAGAGCTTTCCATTCTAACTCCTGGTGAGGGGCGTTGAGAGGCTTGATGTTCAGTGCAATTGGAGTTTCCATGGTGTATTGAGCTTCTGTCTTGCAGGTGAACTAGTTGAAGTGAGCAGCACAGCACAGAGGTGATTTCTTGCAATGCAAATGTGAATTACAGGGACCAGAGGGTGGAGTGGGCACACAGCAATTGAAATACTGTTTGAATTATGAATAAGACCAATGTCTGGTCTCCCTCTGTCTTTTATGGCAGGTTTCTAATAGATTGAGCAACTGTCTCACGATTGCGCGAGCAGTTTACAGTTTTTGACTAAAACTCGGGAAATGAAGGCTCAGCTAGTGGTTTTCAAGGTTGCAGTTGTAAATAGAGGTGTTGCAGAGGGAAATTGCCGGTGAAATTGTGAGTTTCAGTGTTCCTTAAGCCTTCTGAGTAATTTACAGTCAATTTAGGCGTATGGAGGATGAACGGCGAGAAATACCTGGCAAACAGCGAGCAGTGGTCGTAAATGTGGGTGGAATTGGTGCTCTAGAGGTCTTCAGGTCGATTCCAGCGGGGTGGCGCAGTCTTGAACGTAAAACACCATGCAGAAGAAACAATAGCAAATAAGCAGAAAGTATGAAAAATGCGATTTTTGGCCATAATACGGAATTTTTGGCAATTTGGCGCTTTTTCTCAGATGACGTCAGCATGACGTCATAGGGTGGGGTCAAGCTCGGATGACGTCAGCATGATGTCATCGGGTGAGGTGGCGAGCTGCCATTGGTCCACGAGGATGATGCGGTGGCAGGCACGTTGGCACAGATGTGGACAAAAAGTGTGATGCGGTGGCAGGGCGGCGATGACGTGGGCATGACGTGGGACCAGCAAACCGAGCGGTAAATGCCCTAACGGTTACGGTTTAGCCCTAACGGTTATGGTTTCTCGGGGCGGTTATGATACGGCCCTGAATTTGTCAGAGGCCCCTCCGAGAGCCTTGAATGGGCGACGCGTGGCCGCGTACTGACGTAACGCAACGTCACTTTCTCGGGCGCTAAATCTCTGTCGTGGGGGCCGCTCCGATATTAATAAGGACCGTCGGATCACTTGGGTCCGATCCGACGGTGGACGGGGGGACGATATGATCGGGGGATACGGATGCGGGCGGGTACTTTTTTATTATTTGTTTTTGGGAGCAGCGCCCGGCGGAAACCTTCGGATATGGGTTTTTCATAAGGTTTTCAATGTATTTCGAAGAAATAAAATGCATGCGCCAAATTTGGTTAAGCGGCAGAAGTGGGTTTTTTGGGTTTTTTCATAATTTCAAAGGGGTTATGGGTAAAAAGGGGTTTGTATAGGGTTTTTCTTTGCAAATGATGGTTAAATGAGTGGAATAACTTCAAGGAAGGGAGAGGGGTAAGGTTTAGGTTCATCAGAGTGACCAGATGCCAATTTGATTCCTTTTTAGAGAACATATGGCTATAATGCCAAGGGGAGGGATATTTATACAAAATTTGGGGTTTATACACCATGGTGTTAATAATATTAGGGGAAAAGGTAATATAAGGGATTTACATAGTAGAGTTAGGGTTAATATGGATAAAGAGTGAATGAGGGGGAAAATCACTAAGTTTATTTGAAACTTACTTAGTTTAGGGAGTAGATCAAAATGAAAAGAACTTTAGACAAGAAATGTGGCTTCTAAAAGAGTAAGAACCACCATAAACCTTAGCATTGTCTCATCAATCTCCATGGATGAAGGGATGTTAGTAACAAAGTGGAAGGGGAATTTGGGGAGTTAGACATGCTCCTTTGCCTTGCTTTTCTTATCTGGACCAGCAAGATTGAATCTGAGATGAATACCACTTCTGCAACCCCATCTACTTACCCAGCTACTTGCCTAGCATTTTTTATTTCTTCTTGGAGGGTGCATTTGGACTTGCAGACCCTTACTTGCCTTTTCTTTTCTTTGGCTTTTTCTTTTGTTTTTCTATCTAATTCTACCCTTATTTCTTCCAAGGTCCCAGATTAAGCAGTTGGGAACCTTATTTCTCTACCTGCACTACTTGTCTACCAAGATTAAACAGTTTGGACAGATTCTTTTCTCTATTCTACAACAGAAAATTCAAAACATGGCATGATCCAGGTTAGGCTGTTGGACCATCCATCAAGCTTTAAGATAACATGAAACTATTTACACACCTTGTCTTCTTGGAAATATGGGAGCTTTGCACCATCAAAGCAGAGCATATTTGGCACTTTCATAGCCAATCATGAAATATGAAACCTATTGATATAGGTAGCTAACAGTGGCTCCACATGGGGATGGTGTTTCATTTGAAAGACCAAGATCAGCAGGTCAGATTGCCTTGCTCCTGGACTGCTCTTGCCAATCTTGAAGTTTGCTGTTTTGAAATGCCAAAATTATGTGCTTCTTTTCTTGGTAGACTTCTGATTCTATTTACCTTATGCTGATTGTCAATAACACTTGAGAAACTGCATTTTTACAATTTGAAAAAAAAAGTAATATATACATTTGGGTATGTACAATGGAAGCTCATGCTGTACTTATGGGTGATAGTCAAAATAGTGCTTCAGCATCCTACCATTCACAGGACCTTCATCCAAGTCAGTTTCAGGTAGACTTTTAAGGAAATAAGTATTGTTTCCCTGCACTGCTTGGACAGCAAATGGTCCTCTCCAAAGGGAGTCAAATTTTCCATGTTTTCCCTTCTCCTCTCTTCTTGAGTCCCACTTGAGGACTTTGTCACCAATGTTGAAGTCTTCTGCCTTGGTTCTTCTGTCAAAGGCCTTCTTCAATTTCTCCTGTAAAACTTGGACTCTGCTGAAAACTTGGTCTCTAGTTTGCTGTAAGCATATGATCTGATTGATCCTTCTTTGCATATCATTTGGTTCAGCTTGGCTTTCTTGAAGAAGTTTCATAACAGGGACTCCCAGTGATGAAGGAAATTTGGCTTCTTGAGAGGCTTGATGTTCAGTGCAATTGGAGTTTCCATGGTGTATTGAGCTTCTGTCTTGCAGGTGAACTAGTTGAAGTGAGCAGCACAGCACAGAGGTGATTTCTTGCAATGCAAATGTGAATTACAAGGACCAGAGGGTGGAGTGGGCACACAACAATTGAAATACTGTTTGAATTATGAATAAGACCAATGTCTGGTCTCCCTCTGTCTTTTATGGCAGGTTTTTAATAGATTGACCAACTGTCTCACGATTGCGCGAGCAGTTTATAGTTTTTGACTAAAACTCGGGAAATGAAGGCTCAGCTAGTGGTTTTCAAGGTTGCAGTTGTAAATAGAGGTGTTGCAGAGGGAAATTGCCGGTGAAATTGTGAGTTTCAGTGTTCCTTAAGCCTTCTGAGTAATTTACAGTCAATTTAGGCGTATGGAGGATGAACGGCGAGAAATACCTGGCAAACAGCGAGCAGTGGTCGTAAATGTGGGTGGAATTGGTGCTCTGGAGGTCTTCAGGTCGATTCCAGCGGGGTGGCGCAGTCTTGAACGTAAAACACCATGCAGAAGAAACAATAGCAAATAAGCAGAAAGTATGAAAAATGCGATTTTTGGCCATAATATGGACTTTTTGGCAATTTGGCGCTTTTTCTCGGATGACATCAGCATGACGTCATAGGGTGGGGTCAAGCTCGGATGACGTCAGCATGACGTCATCGGGTGAGGTGGCGAGCTGCCATTGGTCCACGGGGATGATGCGGTGGCAGGCACATTGGCACAGATGCGGACAAAAAGTGTGATGCGGTGGCAGGGCGGCGATGACGTGGGCATGACGTGGGACCAGCAAACCGGGCGGTAAATGCCCTAACAGTTACGGTTTAGCCCTAACGGTTACGGTTTCTCGGGGCGGTTATGATACGGCCCTGAATTTGTCAGAGGCCCCTCCGAGAGCCTTGAATGGGCGACGCGTGGCCGCGTACTGACGTAACGCAACGTCACTTTCTCGGGCACTAAATCTCTGTCGTGGGGGCCGCTCCGATATTAATAAGGACCGTCGGATCACTTGGGTCCGATCCAACGGTGGACGGGGGGACGATGTGATCGGGGGATACGGATGCGGGCGGGTACTTTTTTATTATTTGTTTTTGGGAGCAGCGCCCGGCGGAAACCTTCGGATATGGGTTTTTCATAAGGTTTTCAATGTATTTCGAAGAAATCAAATGCATGCGCCAACTTTGGTTAAGCGGCAGAAGCGGGTTTTTTGGGTTTTTTCATAATTTCAAAGGGGTTATGGGTAGAAAGGGGTTTGTGTAGGGTTTTTCTTTGCAAATGATGGTCTAATGAGTGAAATGACTTCAAAGAAGGGAGAGGGGTAAGGTTTAGGCTCATCAAAGTGACCAGATGCCAATTTGATTCCTTTTTAGAGAACATATGGCTATAATGCCAAGGGGGGGGATATTTATACAAAATTTGGGGTTTATACACCATGGTGTTAATAATATTAGGGGAAAAGGTAATATAAGGGATTTACATAGTAGAGTTAGGGTTAATATGGATAAAGAGTGAATGAGGGGGAAAATCACTAAGTTTATTTGAAACTTACTTAGTTTAGGGAGTAGATCAAAATGAAAAGAACTTTAGACAAGAAATGTGGCTTCTAAAAGAGTAAGAACCACCATAAACCTTAGCATTGTCTCATCAATCTCCATGGATGAAGGGATGTTAGTAACAAAGTGGAAGGGGAATTTGGGGAGTTAGACATGCTCCTTTGCCTTGCTTTTCTTATCTGGACCAGCAAGATTGAATCTGAGATGAATACCACTTCTGCAACCCCATCTACTTACCCAGCTACTTGCCTAGCATTTTTTATTTCTTCTTGGAGGGTGCATTTGGACTTGCAGACCCTTACTTGCCTTTTCTTTTCTTTGGCTTTTTCTTTTGTTTTTCTATCTAATTCTACCCTTATTTCTTCCAAGGTCCCAGATTAAGCAGTTGGGAACCTTATTTCTCTACCTGCACTACTTGTCTACCAAGATTAAACAGTTTGGACAAATTCTTTTCTCTATTCTACAACAGAAAATTCAAAACATGGCATGATCCAGGTTAGGCTGTTGGACCATCCATCAAGCTTTAAGATAACATGAAACTATTTACACACCTTGTCTTCTTGGAAATATGGGAGCTTTGCACCATCAAAGCAGAGCATATTTGGCACTTTCATAGCCAATCATGAAATATGAAACCTATTGATATAGGTAGCTAACAGTGGCTCCACATGGGGATGGTGTTTCATTTGAAAGACCAAGATCAGCAGGTCAGATTGCCTTGCTCCTGGACTGCTCTTGCCAATCTTGAAGTTTGCTGTTTTGAAATGCCAAAATTATGTGCTTCTTTTCTTGGTAGACTTCTGATTCTATTTACCTTATGCTGATTGTCAATAACACTTGAGAAACTGCATTTTTACAATTTGAAAAAAAAAGTAATATATACATTTGGGTATGTACAATGGAAGCTCATGCTGTACTTATGGGTGATAGTCAAAATAGTGCTTCAGCATCCTACCATTCACAGGACCTTCATCCAAGTCAGTTTCAGGTAGACTTTTAAGGAAATAAGTATTGTTTCCCTGCACTGCTTGGACAGCAAATGGTCCTCTCCAAAGGGAGTCAAATTTTCCATGTTTTCCCTTCTCCTCTCTTCTTGAGTCCCACTTGAGGACTTTGTCACCAATGTTGAAGTCTTCTGCCTTGGTTCTTCTGTCAAAGGCCTTCTTCAATTTCTCCTGTAAAACTTGGACTCTGCTGAAAACTTGGTCTCTAGTTTGCTGTAAGCATATGATCTGATTGATCCTTCTTTGCATATCATTTGGTTCAGCTTGGCTTTCTTGAAGAAGTTTCATAACAGGGACTCCCAGTGATGAAGGAAATTTGGCTTCTTGAGAGGCTTGATGTTCAGTGCAATTGGAGTTTCCATGGTGTATTGAGCTTCTGTCTTGCAGGTGAACTAGTTGAAGTGAGCAGCACAGCACAGAGGTGATTTCTTGCAATGCAAATGTGAATTACAAGGACCAGAGGGTGGAGTGGGCACACAGCAATTGAAATACTGTTTGAATTATAAATAAGACCAATGTCTGGTCTCCCTCTGTCTTTTATGGCAGGTTTTTAATAGATTGACCAACTGTCTCACGATTGCGCGAGCAGTTTATAGTTTTTGACTAAAACTCGGGAAATGAAGGCTCAGCTAGTGGTTTTCAAGGTTGCAGTTGTAAATAGAGGTGTTGCAGAGGGAAATTGCCGGTGAAATTGTGAGTTTCAGTGTTCCTTAAGCCTTCTGAGTAATTTACAGTCAATTTAGGCGTATGGAGGATGAACGGCGAGAAATACCTGGCAAACAGCGAGCAGTGGTCGTAAATGTGGGTGGAATTGGTGCTCTGGAGGTCTTCAGGTCGATTCCAGCGGGGTGGCGCAGTCTTGAACGTAAAACACCATGCAGAAGAAACAATAGCAAATAAGCAGAAAGTATGAAAAATGCGATTTTTGGCCATAATATGGACTTTTTGGCAATTTGGCGCTTTTTCTCGGATGACGTCAGCATGACGTCATAGGGTGGGGTCAAGCTCGGATGACGTCAGCATGACGTCATCGGGTGAGGTGGCGAGCTACTATTGGTCCACGGGGTGATGCGGTGGCAGGCACATTGGCACAGATGCGGACAAAAGTGTGATGCGGCGATGACGTGGGACCAGCAAACCGGGCGGTAAATGCCCTAACGGTTACGGTTTAGCGCTAACGGTTACGGTTTCTCGGGGCGGTTATGATACGGCCCTGAATTTGTCAGAGGCCCCTCCGAGAGCCTTGAATGGGCGACGCGTGGCCGCGTACTGACGTAACGCAACGTCACTTTCTCGGGCACTAAATCTCTGTCGTGGGGGCCGCTCCGATATTAATAAGGACCGTCGGATCACTTGGGTCCGATCCGACGGTGGACGGGGGGACGATGTGATCGGGGGATACGAATGCGGGCGGGTACTTTTTTATTATTTGTTTTTGGGAGCAGCGCCCGGCGGAAACCTTCGGATATGGGTTTTTCATAAGGTTTTCAATGTATTTCGAAGAAATCAAATGCATGCGCCAACTTTGGTTAAGCGGCAGAAGCGGGTTTTTTGGGTTTTTTCATAATTTCAAAGGGGTTATGGGTAGAAAGGGGTTTGTGTAGGGTTTTTCTTTGCAAATGATGGTCTAATGAGTGAAATGACTTCAAAGAAGGGAGAGGGGTAAGGTTTAGGCTCATCAAAGTGACCAGATGCCAATTTGATTCCTTTTTAGAGAACATATGGCTATAATGCCAAGGGGGGGGATATTTATACAAAATTTGGGGTTTATACACCATGGTGTTAATAATATTAGGGGAAAAGGTAATATAAGGGATTTACATAGTAGAGTTAGGGTTAATATGGATAAAGAGTGAATGAGGGGGAAAATCACTAAGTTTATTTGAAACTTACTTAGTTTAGGGAGTAGATCAAAATGAAAAGAACTTTAGACAAGAAATGTGGCTTCTAAAAGAGTAAGAACCACCATAAACCTTAGCATTGTCTCATCAATCTCCATGGATGAAGGGATGTTAGTAACAAAGTGGAAGGGGAATTTGGGGAGTTAGAAATGCTCCTTTGCCTTGCTTTTCTTATCTGGACCAGCAAGATTGAATCTGAGATGAATACCACTTCTGCAACCCCATCTACTTACCCAGCTACTTGCCTAGCATTTTTTATTTCTTCTTGGAGGGTGCATTTGGACTTGCAGAGGGAGATGGGAAAGAAGCAGAGAGTACCAACCTCAGTCTTCCGCTGGCTCCTTGCTTGTTTCCTTTCCCCTTTGACATAATCTCGCCACTGCTTCCTTACTTGTCCAGCTTCAAAGAGCACCTATAGATTCACAGTAGCATAATACCATCAAAGCATAGAGATCTTTCATTGTAAACAATATAGGATCAGATATATATTGGCCATACAAATTCATATAACAAACGTAATATTCAGAGATACATAAGAATATGGAGGAAAACTCAAATAGCTTTATTAGTAAAAGTCATAGAAGAGAGGATTAAAACCCATTGATCTGACCCAGTGTCTGTTGGAAATAATACTGAGAGGGGGGGGTGAATCAGTATTATCAGATCAATCAAACTTTTCAATTTCATACTCAGAAACATATACGCTACTTCAATTAAGTGAACCCGCGTGTACACGCTACTGTGTCTAATGAAACTCGCGTATATCCAGAGATCTTATAATTCAGTTAGCTTAATCTTCAGTAAATGCATCAGATCATTATTAAGCATATTAACAGTAAACAGGTGCAGAATAACAGAACAGAACATCACACAAGAGCCACACACATGAACACAAAGATATAAGGTGGAAACCCAATGTGGGTGAAAACCACCTGCTGCAAGTCATCTCAATCTTCTTCTTAATAAGAAAATCCTTTTACAATATTTGTACTGGTGCAGTCTTATACCAGTACGGGAGCTACAACCCCCTTTGCTCTTGTACTAGCCGATCCATTTACTAGTACGCAGGCTGCTACCTGCTACAATGCTCCAAAGATCTCCTTTAGCTTTTGTACTAGCTTAGATACTAGTACGTAGGTGCTTGCCAGGTACCACGTTTCATCAATTTTCAGACTGGATACACTGAAGCACAACACATAATCTGAAAGGCCACTTTTCATCCAATTTTCATACTGGACCCATAACTATCATTGAAGCTCAAAACAATCATCAAACTCTGAATCACTGAAACCCTGTTAACAACAGTCACCAGAACACAGAACAGATACAGAACTCTGTAATAACCATCAGATCCATCTGCAACTTCAAATATCAAGCTTTACAATGTATACGCTACTTCGATGAATCAAACCCGCGTGTATACGCGCTTTTACCAAAGACAACCCGCGTACAGATCTAAAAATAATTTCTCATAACTTGCAGCTGTACCAGACATCAGTCATACTCATAACACTTATAGAACTATACATGCGTCAGTATGTAGATCTAGAATAAGCATCATAAAGATAGTTCATTTCAAACCATTTGATCCCGATCTCTCCTTAGATCTAGTTCTCCATCAACCGGTGAGATCTCTCCTTAGCTCAGATCAAGCAATGCATCATCAACCCATAACCCTGTATACTGGATCTAATGCTTCATCAGATATTCAAGACATTTCAGATGCACTTGCCTAATGATTTCCTTCTCCTTATATAGCCTTAGGCCTTCTTCAATACCAAGAGCCAAAACCATAGAAATCCAATACCATCAACTTCAAAACTAGGGATCAACACGTCCGTCGAGACACCAAGGTCCAAAACCATAGGCACAACTTCCAAGGAATAACCGTCGTGGACCAAAATGAGTTTTCCACATACACGCGCTTTTAATGAAGCCAACCTGCGTGTACACGCGACTTGGTATATAGCGAACCTGCGTATACGCGACTTGGTATATAGTGAACCTGCTTGTATACGCGACTTGGGCTTAATGAACCTGCGTGTATGAACTTTCTCTTCTTCTTATAGTCTGATCATCAATTCCTTGCTTCTGACCTTCTGCACTATGATTTGTCATAAGTGTGGTTTGCCATCAAGGACAACACTTATCTCATAATGCCAACAATCTCCCCCTTTGGACTTGATGGCAAAGCTAACTTGTCACACTTAGAACTATCATCTGATTCCTTTGAGCTGTCCTCCATTAGTCACATCTGATATCTCTTCTGAAGATTCATCCAGTTATACATAAGTGAGATATTCTTCTATGAGAGGGTTGCCATCAAGTACAACACATGCATCATAATGCCAACAGTGTCATCCTCCCAGCATGAAAGCCCTTCTTCACCTCATGAAAAGCTTAGATCACCCAACACTATGATATTCCACCAAGAAACCAACAACACTTCCTTACAAGATACAAAATTCCAGCCTCTGGATCTCTGGGATGAGGGATCCATATATAGATGATTGCAGGGAGGTGAGTCAGCTTCTGGGATTTTGATTAGTGTCTTTTCTCTGATAGTTCTTGATTCCACTTGGATATTGATGATCTCTTACTCATCCCTGGGCGAATTCAGAGAGGCAAGTGTCACAGGAGAAGTTTCTGGAAGATTCCATGATCATCCACCTCGCAAACTGTCTCTGCCATTTGTCCATTCTCGTCCATCGCACCCTACAGAAGGGCTTTCCAATATGCATCGCACCTTTTACACTAGGCAGGTGAGATGCATCGCACCCTTAGCACTGAGCAACCTGTATGGTCCAGTTTTGACAAATTCTGAGCAGTTTTCTGTGGAGAACTTCTGGGAGATGATGTAACCAGCTGACCTTGTTCCTTTAGGGCATGAAACAACACTTTTATGGACTCATAAGCCCTTGGCTTATGGACATATATGATTGGGGTTGCAGTGCCCAAAAATGTCTATAACAGTTTTCCCCTAAAGCATGAGGTCGTTAATATTTTGATGTTGGGTGAAATGATTTATCATGAGGATCCGATGTTTTTCGAACTGGAAGACAACCTGTAATAAGATACAATAAAATACATTATCTTCATAATATTTTCATGATCTAGATGAGGCGAGCATTCCCATGCTTAGCTTTATAAATTCATTTTCATGTACATAGGACAGATAATCGTCTGTGTGGCAAACTGATGATTCTGATAGAGCCATCATCCTTGGATTCGGATGATCATCTGTGCAGCAATGATGTACATTTGATGTCTTTATTTTCCTGAATATATCACAGCCCGGATGGATGAAACTAGATCCAGGGTCTTCAAACTCATCCAATCTTCACCCGAAGTATAAGTCGATCCATGTGAAAAATGTTTTGGAGTCGAACATGGAAAGACATCACCTCATTACTATCCAATGATGTAAGCTGTTAACAGGCACAAGAGGAATCACTGATAATGATGATGACCCTTAAGGTACGACAGTACAATTCGTGTGGTGTGAAAATGGGACTTGGCATCGAACACCACGCAAAATCTCTCGGTCAAAGGTCATTGATGTAAACTTGTCACCGAAAGTGAGAAACTTGCCATTGAGGCATGCAAGCTTCAAAGTACTGAAAGGGTTGTTCCTAGGTCGACTTCTTCGATAATGAGTTGATGTCGACAAGAAGTGACCAATCGTAGGAGGGCCTTAATGAATCCCACATCTATGACATGGAATGGAGAAAATGATTTTTGGAGGTGAAAACGATCTGATGATACAGGGTTCAAGGTGGCGGTCATGAAAGAATGAAGCGTAAAGGTATTGCAGTGGATGAGACACAAGATGGGTTGGTGAATTCTCTAATTGACTTCTCTTGAACATATCGACAACACTGAAATGGATTGGTAGCGTTAACTCCAAAGATGGATGGTATGGTGGACCAATGGTAATATGACCGGTGAACGGAATAACCCAACCTGACTTAGACATGGAGTGAAAGTGTCATGTTCAAGAGCGACTTTGCTACCAATAAAGTTTCTTCAAGCAGTGATAGATACTACTCATTTGCTGGGGCTATGGATTTTTCTGTACAATGTAGGCCATCTTCTCAATGTTCCAAAATAAGAAATATGGGATGTTAAACATTTTCACTCTTGTGAAGTGCATAAGAAGCCTAATATGATAGGTGTACAATCTAGAAAACCTGCCCTCACATGTAAAATACTTCATAATGATCGTCATCATAGGGGCATACTTGTCTTCAAGGAACCTGAAAGGAAAGGTCCTCTTCTTTTCATTCCTATACCTGGATTTGATGTATGTCTCATAGTAGTGCTCATCTAAATCTTGTGCCTTATACCATTTTTCCCCCACATTTGGAATCCTTGTAGCATCAGCAATGCTGGAGGATGAAATTGTAAATGTCACCCTGGCAAGAGTTACATTGTTATCACAGAGATTGGCTACAAAAAGTTTGGTCAGCTCTGGATGATGTTGAACTCTTTCCACCTGCTCACAAAACTCATATGACCCTAGATGCCTAAAACAAGAGGAAATCATATGAGAATCCTGTAACTGTCTGATGTTTGATGGTTCCTATCTGATGATTCTACCTCCCTTATGTGGTTTTCTCTGATGTTGAGGTTCATCTCCCAAACTTTCACTGCCACTGTTTTCCTCCTCCTCATAATCTCTATCCTCTTTGTCCATGTTTGTTGAATTTTTAAGCTTTGAAACCCTAGAGAAGGTAGCCAAGAAGTGAGTTATGGTGAATAGGGATAGGGGAAGGGTAGAGGAGCTTATGTGATGTAGGATGAGATATATATGATATGAGAGTGAGAAGGAGGATATTTTTGGTAGGGATTGTTTACTAAATACGGTTTTAAGGTTTTTGTTTTGGGGATTTAGGGTGTAAGGGATTTGAGGGAATTAGGGTATAAGGGATAGGTGGAGGGATTTGTAGGAAACCTAGGGTTTGAAATTTTAAATAGAAAACCAACTTCAAAATCATGAACTAAATGCCAGGAGGATAGTTCAAACAGTGCACTTACTTGGTTAGAAGGTCTAAGTGGGAAAAACGAAATTTGGATGATTGATAGTGTGGTTTTGGTGCTTGTTGGGCCTATGTGCAGCGCCTTGTACAGGTGCGCAACGCTCTTGCTCTATGCGTAGCGCCATGTAAAATTGCACTAGCAAATCGCTCCTATGCGCAGCGCTCCGTCCCTATGCGCAGCGCCTCCTCAATTTGCTCTGTTCGCAGTGCCTCCTCTTTGTTTAGCCACCAATTAGCTTTAATTCCCTTCTATCCTTGAAATCTCTTATTTCTTTTTGTTTTTGAGATGAAAATTACATTAGTGACATAAGATCTTTATATAATCACCATGACTTACTAGCACTCATTCTTTGTTTATTGGTCATCCTCATACCTTTGATGCCCTTTATTTACAATTGAAACCATGCTTTTGACCTTGAAAATGAACCTTAAGACCTAATGGAAAGGCAACTGCCTTGACACTAAAAATGACATATTTGAAACCACAACTGAATACAACATGGAGATGGGTCAGCAAATGCACCTCATGAGGGAAGATTTGATTTTTTGAGAAGAAGACAACCATCAGTGGACCATTTTGACATGACCTAATGGAATGATCCAAAAATTCAGTATGAGACACCTAAAATGAAAAATCAAAGAGCAGATTTGATCCTTGATGGAAGTATGCATATACTGACACTAACACAATCAATAATTCATCCTTAAGGATTGCGCAGTTTTAAAGGCTTATTTTTCCACTTGGTAATAGGATAATCATCCACAAGGAATAGTGCAAGGAAATAGGAGCTTGGAGGGTAGAGAGGAAGGCTGGAGAGAAGCCAAGATTTCCTGTGAGAATCTGTGAGGATTGTACTGAGAGCTAGCTAGCTGTGAGAGCTAAGGCTTTGTATAATTCCTATGCATTACCACCATGTATGATAATATGATAGTGTGGGGTTTTTATCTGAGACTTTCCCCAAAGTATTTTCATGTGTATTGTGCCATTGATTCTTCTTCTTCTGGTTATATTGTTTAGCTCGGTCTTTAGGCTTCCGCAAATTGATAGTAGAAGTAGGTTATAGTATTCTGCTTTTATTTATATTGCATTATCGGGTTAACCCATCACGGATTTTCTATATGGTATCAAATTATGAACAATATATTGAGAAGAGAATTCGAAGTTTGAAGTTCGGGGTTGTAGGTGCAAATCGAATTCATATCATACTTCAAGGTTGGCCAATGGCATTCTATGGCTTGAGACTTGACTAAGCCTTGGAAGGTAGCTCGAATTACATAGCATGGAAAGATAGAATGGAGGTTGTATTAGAAGACAGTGGCTTGAAGGAATTTATTGATCAAGAAATCCCAAAGCCAGCTTCAACTAATGTACAAGAGTTGGCTGAGTGAAAGCAGTGTGTGGCAAAGGTGAGATAGATCATCCTTGAGGGAGTTCGAGACCATATTGTCTCGAGTCTCCATGGGAAGGATACTCCATTTTAAATGTGGAGGACATTAAAGGACCTCTACCAAAACAATAGCGACCAGAGGAAATTGGCGCTCAAGGATAAGCTTTGAAGAATCAAGATGGAGAAGGGTGATACTACTTCCACATATCTGAACAAGCTCACCACTTGCAAAGATGAGCTTGGAAGTATGGGAATAACTATTTTCGATGATGATATGGTGAGCCTCGCTCTCCTTGGCCTTCCAAAGAGTTGGAATAGCTACCAACACTATGAATGGAAGGGAGAAACTATTGGATTGGGTATGACTATGGTCAGATCCTATGCAGGAGGAGATCAGGAGGAGCACACGAGATGGTTCTTCATCCAAGAATGATGATGAAGAAAATCTGGCCTTACCAAGTAAGGCCCAGAAAGGGAAGGGGAAGGCTTCCCATTTCAAATAGAATTCTTCTCATGGAGGGAAGAAGGGTGAAATGTCTAAAGTAATATGCCTTAATTTTCACAAGATGGGACATTATGTGACTAATTTCCCATCAAAGAAGTCCAAGAAGGGATCCTTGGAAGGATCAAAAGGTGAGGCATTAGCCTCTCAGTTCGAAATGGACTTTACCCTCATCGCATGCATGGTGTCATTGATGATGGGTTGTGTCTGGTATCTTGACAGTGGAGCCTCATTCCACATGACTGGTGATAAAAAATTTATTCAATGCCTTGGAGGAGAAAGACCTCAAGATGCGCATAGAGATGGGTGACGACAGAAGGTACAGTGTTTCAGGAGTGGGCACGATTGCTTTTCAGAGGGAGCATGGAGCTCCTTTCACCTTGACAGATGTAATGTATGTGCCTGGACTAAAGAAGAACTTGGTATCGGTCACGATGTTGGAGGACAAAGGCTATGATGTCTTCAGTAAAGGAAAGGAATTCCTAAGACACATAGCCACGGGTCAGACCAAGAGGATAGGGACTCTGGTGAAGAATCTCTATAAAATAGAGGTAGATGATTGTGCAACATTGAGTACGAAAGCAGAATTGGTGCAAAGCCAAGACATTGGCGAGCTGTGGCATAGGCGGTAGGGCCAGTTTCATCATGGGGCTTTGAGGGTAATGCAGTAGATATCTACAGGACTTCCCAAAGGTAAACTCGAGCAAGTTGACACATGTAAAAGTTGTACCTTGGGAAAGTACACCAAGTCTTCCTTTATGATTGAGACAATCGAGCAGAGGCTATCTTAGAGCGAGTTCATACTGATTTGTGTGGACCATTCTCAACGAGATCCACAACAAAGCAAAGGTATTATGTGATTTTCATTGATGACTATTCTAGTAAATGTTGGATTTATTTCATGCAGAAGAAGGACCAAACTTTCACAAAGTTTCGTGAGTTCAAAGCTTTGGTCGAGAAAGAGTCGAGGAAGAAGATCAAGGCCTTGAGAAGTGACAACGGTGGAGAATATGTCTCTCAAGAGTTTAAGGACTTATGTGCAGCGGAAGGAATTAAACGAGAGTTAACGGCACCTCACAACCCATAACAGAATGGGGTGGCTGAGAGGAATAACATAACTATTGTAGGGGCAACACGAGCAATGTTGCATGACCAAGGCCTACCACTTCACTTGTAGGTTGAGGCATGCAACACAACGGTCTATTTGTAGAATAGAAGCCTGCATCGCATACTTGGGATGAAGACACCAGAGGAAGCTTTCTTTGGTAAGAGGCCAAATGTGGGTCACTTCAGAATCTTTGGCTCATCGACATATTGCCATGTGACAAAGGATGCACGAAAAAATCTTGAGCCAACAGCAGAGTTGGGCATATTTGTGGGGTACACTGATACACCTCACAACTATCAGGTGTACTTGCCTACCAGTCGGAGGACAGTGATTCACAAAGATCTCAAGTTTGATGAGCAGAAGGCCATGCGAGTTTCCCTTGAGAGGGAGCTCCAACTACAAGCAGCGGAGGAACTGTTGGTTCCTAAGGAGGAGGAGCCTCAGGCTGATGCGGATCAGCCACATGTAGAGGTTCCAAGACTGGAAGCATCCACTCAAGCAGAGTCTTCCAGAGATGGACGAAAGTGCACAAGAGAAGCTAACAGATTGTTGGAGGATGCGAGAGAGAATGTGGGAGCACCATCTTCTCAGCGTAGACATAGGAGGTCACTTGAGAGGTACACTAGATACATGGCCCTTGCTGGGGAATGTGTTGAGACTGAGCCATCTTCCTTTGAGGAAGAAGAGCAACAACCGATTTGGGTTGATGCTCCGGTGGAGGAGTATGACTCTATAGTTCGTAACAGTGTTTGGGACGTAGTTCTGAAACTGAAGAACAAGTATGTTGTGAGTTCCCGTTGGCTTTACAAGGTAAAGCAAGCTGCTGATGGTAGTGTGAAGAAGCATAAGGCAAGATTTATTGCCCGTGGCTTTTCAAAGGTTGAGGGGATTGAACATGATGATACTTTTTCTCCTATCACAAGGTACTCATCTATTAGAGCTATGTTGGCACTATCGTCACAAATGGGTTGGAAGATCCATCAGATGGATGTGAAGACTGCATTCCTTAATGGCTAGATTGAGGAAGAGGTGTACATAGAGAAGCTGAAAGGTTTTGAGACTTTCGATTGTGAGTCACATGCATGCCAACTCAAAAGAGCATTGTACGGGCTGAAGCAAGCACCTCATGGTTGGTACACCAGGATAGAAAACTACTTCACTAGGTTGGGCTTCACAAAGAGTGAAGCGGATACGAACTTGTACCACATCGTGGTGAAAGGTAAGTTGTTAATCATCATACTTTATGTTGATGATCTCATATTAACTAGTGATGATCAGTTTATCATGTCTTGCAAGGAGGACCTTGCAAGAGAATTCGAGATGAAAGACATGGGTCTCATGCATTACTTCCTTGGCATGGAAGTGTGGTAGAAGGATGGGGGGTTGTTTGTGTCTCAGGGCAAGTATGCCAACAAGATACTCAAGAGATTCCACATGGATAAGTGCAAGCCCATGCAAACTCCTCTAGCAAGTAACTGGAGGAAGGAGGTTGCTACTTCAAGGGAAGTGGTAGAGGATACTATGTATAGGTAGCTTGTAGGTTCACTGATGTACTTAATGAACACACAACCAGATTTATGCTATGCGGTGAACCAGCTGATTCAAGAGATGGTTGAGCCTACCAAGATGTTTTGGAAGGTGGAAAAGCATGTATTGAGATACCTTAGAGGAGCATCTCAGTATGGATTATGGTACAGACGGACAGAGGGAGTGAAGCTACAGGGCTTCAATAATGCAGATTGGGTAGGGAGTCCATTAGATCAGAAGAGCACATCAGGAGGGATTTTCAACCTTGGGTCAGCGGCATTTCCTTGGTATAGTAGGGAACAAAGGTCGGTTGCACTCAGCTCGGCAGAGGTAGAATACATGGCTGCAAGTCAGGTAGCATGTGAGGCAATCTGGATGCAGAAAATCCTAGTTGGTTTGTTTGATCAGAGGATGGATCCAACTATGATCTATTGTGATAAGTGTAGTTGTATCAAATTCTCTAAGAATCCAGTATTTCATGATAGGTCCAAGCACATCGACATACGGTATCATCATCTCAGAGACTATGTAGTGAGGGGGATCATGTTGCTGCAGTATATTTCGACAGAGGAGCAAGACGCTGACATTTTGACAAAGGCATTGTCAAAGTGTAAATTCAAGTTCCATAAAGATAGGATCGGGGTGGCAGATAATCCCTTTCTTATTGAGAGGGAGTGTTGAATATGGAAACAAGAATATTCCAATTTATGTTGTCCTTGAATTAAATTGTGAATTAAAATGGAATTTAGTCTTAACAACTACTTGGAAATAATTAATTAATTTATTTTAAATTAATTAGTTGGAGACATTCAAGTTAGAAGTCTTTATGAAGTCATGCAAGAGTTATCCCTTAAATTAAGGAGATAAGATTGAGTTATATTCAAGTTGTAATTAGTTAACTCAGTTTACTAAGTTAAGTCCAGTTAACTTAGTTCCAAACTGTTTGAGGAACTAATAGTGAGTTAACAGTCAGTTGATGCATTAATTCACTCAACTAGTGCTACTCCCATTAACTGAAGATTCCCTCATCAGAAGCTCATACATGTCTATTCTTAGAAAGACCTAGTTGAGATTAATGTTCAAGGATGGTGTACTATCAGTTGCATGTGTTTTCTCATGGAGAAAACTCATGCATGCAGTCAAGGATTCATCCTTGAGGATTGCACAGTTTTGAAGGCTTCTTTTTCCACTTGGAAATAGGCTAATCATCCACAAGGAACAACGCAAGGAAATAGGAGCTTGGAGGGCAGAGAGGAAGGCTGGAGAGAAGCCAAGATTGCTTGTGAGCATATGTGAGGATTGTACTGAGAGCTGGCTAGCTATGAGAGCTAAGGCTTTGTATAATTCCTATGTATTTCCACCATGTATGATAATACAATAGTGTGGGGTTTTATCTAAGACTTTCCCCAAAGTATTTCATTGTGTATTGTGCCATTGATTCTTCTTGTTTTGGTTATATTGTTCAACTTGATCTTTAAGCTTTCACAAATTGATAGTAGAAGTAGGTTATAGTATTTTGCTTTGATTTATATTGCATTATCAAGTTAACCTATCATAGATTTTCGACATGAAGAGTAGAGTAGGATAGGATTACAGATCTCTTCAAGCCTTTCTAAGGAGCTATTGTATGCCCCTTTATTAATTTTTCTTAGGGATATATTGTTCTTTGCTTTGATAATCAGATTTCTTCATTAACACATTAAGTTCACCCCATAACATCATAATGTTATTCTGATTTACATAATTATTCAACATCATATGAAACTATGTAGATAGAACACCATCATCATCGTCAATGCAAAGGAACATAAACGAATAGTAGAAGAAATATTTTCACACATAGAGACACCAAGATTGGTCGGAGACCATGGAAAAACCCACTATGGGGAAAGCCCTTTCAAACTATTCTTCTTAGATTGTCATCAAATGATTTAGAAAAAAGAGAGTACAATGAACCACATATTCATCTATGGAACTAATCAATAAAAACAACGACAACATCCATAAATTAACCCAACAAATATTATACTAAAAAATCTGATTCTGAAGTCTATAATGAACTATCATTGTCTGTAGTCAACTGCCGAACCCTGCAGTCACTGAGTGAAATCTTCGAAAAATTGAGATTCCACCATTTAGGTCCTGGTTGCATGAAGCATAAGTCATGCAAGAAATTATAGCAGCCCAGTTGCATCCTTAATATAGCAGCCCAGTTGCATCCTTAAGCCTGCCATGCAAGTGACTAGGTTTGAAACTGAGATTTTGAAGGCCTAACTCTCAGTCACATGGATGGAGAGTTGTTTGTGTGACTAGAAGACTCCAGTCACATGGATGAGATTTTGTGCGAGCGAATGGGGTCAACTTTGTCATATGTTGTGCCTGCAACTGTGGCCCAAAACCCTAAAACTGAGATGTGAGCTTCAGACCTTGTAATTTCACCTTAGAGCAAACTTATTCCTCCACAAACGAGCTTATAACCTGTGCGATCCAAAAACCAAGATATAAGATTGTCTCATGATGGTGTCTGAATGAGGTATAGGTCACTTGTACATATAGCCTTCCAAGGGTGTCCACTTTACTTTAGGGTCAACTTTTTCAAATGTGCACATATGGGATTTTCTTCATAAGTACACTTTCCCTTATCTGATTTGTGTGATATTTATGTCAATTTCAGTCCTCTTGAAAAGGGGAATTCAATAAAATCATTATCTTCATCAGGTGAGTAACTTTCCAAAGTGGAAGTTGACCACATATTCATATTTTAATGCTCCCTCTCAAGTAGGGAGAATTCCACCTACATCATGTCACATGTATACAATCATCAAATCATATCCAATATCAAGTATCTCATCATCCCGTATCATCATTGATCATCTCAATTCATATCTTTCTTATCCTTTCTTATCTCTTGATTGTCCCACCTCATATTTTTAACATTCTCGAATCTAAAAGAAGAATAATTTGTCATCGGAGGGGAGCCTAAGCTACCTGTTGGGTGTGGAGCCTGATTATCTTCTATATTCAAAGGTGTTAGCCGGATGTATACCCCAAGAAGACTGTACACCCCTCCACGTGGGGGCGTGCGGAGGGACTTGTCCCCCCCACGGGGGTATGGGAGGGTCGGGGGCAGCGCCCTCAAAGCTAAAAATAGATGTAAAATTACCTTGTAAAAGTCTAGTAATTTCTAGTCAATCTATGCCGTTCATTAGGCGGATGATATGACGGTAGAAGTTATGTTTAATTTATGGTTTTTTGCCCTAGAAGGCAACCCCTCACTATATATGAGGGAATTGTATTGCGTCTATGTGTATCTGTATTCTGAGTGAGGAAGAGAGAGGAGATTGAGAGTAAAGAGGGTGTTACAGCAGATCTGTTGTAGGTTGTATCTCTTCAGTTTGATGGATAATATAAAAGGAAGGACTGGTTGTTTCTCCGTGGACATAGCCCAAACTGGTTTAACCACATATATCTATGTCTCTCTTGTTTTATGCATTTTCTGTGTTTATATTTCTGCAATATTTTATGTGTTCCATTGCTCTGTAATATATAATTTTCTAACAACTCGTATCAGAGACGAAGGTCTATTTGGTTGATAAACTCGCAGGAGAGAAGGGTTCCTAGTTTGAGTGGGAGCAATGGCGGAAGATGGTAGGTTTAGGGTCGAAAAATTCAACGGCCAAAATTACTAGCTGTGGAAGATGCAGATGGAAGATTATCTGTATCAGAGAGATTTGTACCTACCAATGAGTAGAAAGACAAAGAAGTCAACAAGTATGACAAACACAGAATGGGATATTCTAGACAGAAAGGCACTTGGAACAATACGGTTGTACCTAGTGGTGTCGGTAGTGTTTAATATTTCAAAGGAAACGACAACACAAGGTTTAATGTTGGCATTGGCCAAACTATATGAAAAACCATCCACCTCAAATAAGGTATTTCTTATGAAGTATTTATTTAATATGAAGATGTCAGAAGGTGGATCTGTTGCAGATCATTTAAATGATTTTAATATAGTTACAAGTCAGTTAAGTTCTGTAGGGGTAAATTTAGATGATGAAGTTATGGCTCTGTTATTTCTGTGCTCATTGCCAGAAAGTTGGAATGGTTTAGTTATGGCCATTAGTAACTCTGTCTCTGGATCTAGTACTTTAAAGTTTGATGATGTTGTTGGTGCAATCCTTAGCGAGGAAATGTGACTTAAAAGCTCTGGTGAGACATCAGGTAATGCTTTGATTGCAGAGACTAGGGGAAGAAAAATGGAAAGAGGAAAGAGCCCACGATATCGCAGTAAGTCAAGAAAAGGCAGATCCAAGTCCAAATCGGGGATAATGTGCTGGAAATGTAGGAAGAAAGGACACCTGAAGAAAGACTGCAAATCTCGAAAGGGAAAAGAAGGAGATGTGCAGCAAGAAATTAATCATGAAGCGAATGTAACAGGTGATGTGTTGCAAGATGCTTTGATTCTTTCATTAGAAAATATTAATGATTCCTGGGTGGTAGATTCAGTAGCCTCATTCCATGCCACACCTGATAAGAAACATTTTCATGATTATGTTCAAGGAGATTTTAAACAAGTTCAATTGGGTGATGATAAACCCTGTAAAATTGTTGGAATGGGTACAGCTTTCATAAAACAGCAGAATGGAAATCAATGGCTATTGAAGGAGGTAAGGCATGTTCCAGATCTGAAGAAAAATTTGATTTCAACAGGGCAGTTAGGTGGTGAAGGTTGTGTGACAACTTTCATAGATAAAGCTTCGAAGGTCACCAAAGGAGCCTTGGTAATAGCAAAAGGCGAAAAGGTTGGTACATTGTATTTATGCAATGTTATTTCTAACTCTGTTAATGCTTTAACTTCCAAAGGAGCAGATGTAGCATTATGGTATCATAGGCTCAGACACATGAGTGAGAAGGGGATGCAGATTCTTCACTCAAGAAGTTTGTTTCCAGGTTTGAAGCATGTTGATTTAAAATTCTGTGAGAATTGTGTTTATCGAAAACAGAAGAGAGTCAGATTCCTTAGAGTTGGGAAAGAAAAGAAGAGTGAAAAATTAGAGCTTGTGCATACAGATGTATGGGGACTTGCTCAGGTATCATCTCTTGGTGGCTCTCGTTATTATGTTACTTTTATTGATGATGAAACCAGAAAAACCTAGATTTAATGTATTCAAAATAAATCTAATGTATTTGATACTTTCAAGAAATGGAAAGCTTTAGTTGAAAATGAGACAGGGAAAAGGTTGAAGTGTCTCAAATCAGATAATGGAGGTGAATATTGCAGCAAAGAGTTCGATAGGTACTGTTTAGAGAATGGAATTCACAGAGAGAAGACAGTTCCAGGAACACCACAAGAAAATGGTGTGTCAGAAAGGATGAATAGAAAATCATGGAGCATGCAAGGTGCATGAGATTGCATGCAGGATTGCCTTTACAATTTTAGGTAGATGTTGTAGATATTGGTGTTTCTCTAATAAATAGAGGGCCTTCAAGTTCCTTGAATGGTGGTATTCCAGAGGAGGCATGGACAGGTAAAACGGTAAACTACTCATTTTTAAAGACTTTTTGTTGTGAAGCTTTTGTCCACATTAAAAAAGAAAATAGAACAAAGCTTGAGGAAAAATCAAAGAAATGTACCTTTATTGGATATGGTGGTAATGATTTTGGTTATCACTTATATGATTATGGAAATCACAAAATCCTTAGGAGTAAAGATGTAATATTCAATGAAAAGGTCTTGTATAAGAATCAGTTGCAAGAAAAGAAACAAGAAAAGGAAAACAGAGAATACACTGTGCTTGACGATATCACAGGAAAATTGATGGTGCCTAAAAATCATAATGATCAACAGCCAGAACAACAACCACAACAAAAATAAGCACTTCAAACACCTGAAAGTGGTGTTAGGAGATCTACCATGATAAGTAGACCCCCTGAACAATACTCTCCTTCATTATATTATGTATTGTTGATTGATTCTGGTGAACTAGAATGTTATGAAGAAGTAGTGTAGGTAGAAACCAAGAAGAAGTGGGAGCAAGCCATGAAAGAAGAGGTGGACTCCTTAGCACATAACCAGACTTGGGACTTAGTTAGGTTTCCTGCAGGTAAAACAACATTGCAGAATAAATGGGTTTACAGGTTGAAGGAAGAAGATGAAGGAAAACAGAGGTACAAAGCTCGACTTGTAGTGAAGGGGTTTGCACAGAAGAAAGGTATTGATTTTGATGAAATATTTTCTCCTGTTGTTAAAATGACTTCAATCAGAACTATTTTAAGTCTAGTAGCAGTTGAAGATTTGCATCTTGAGCAGTTAGATGTAAAGACTACCTTTCTCCATGGGGATTTGGAGGAAGAGATATATATGCAACAACCACAAGGATATGAAGTAAAAGGAAAGGAGAAACTAGTGTGCAGGTTGAAGAAGAACTTGTATGGCTTAAAACAAGCTCCAAGGCAGTGGTATCTAAAATTTGATAGGTTTATGTCTGAACAAGGTTATACTAGATGTCACTCTGATGATTGTGTTTATCTCAAAAGGTAAAATGATGGTAGCTATATTATATTGTTATTGTATGTAGATGATATGCTTGTTGCAGGTTCTAACATGCAAGAAATAAATGTGCTCAAAAGGAAATTGGCAAACTCATTTGCAATGAAGGATTTGAGTGCTGCAAAACAAATCCTTGGTATGAGAATAACCAGAGACAAGAAGAATCGCAAATTAACATTGTCTCAAAGTGAGTACATAGAAAAGGTGTTGAAAAGGTTTAATATGCATCAATAGTTGGAAGCTTAAGTATGCAATGGTCTGCACAAGGCCCGATATTGCACATGCAGTGGGAGTTGTAAGTAGGTACATGAAAAATCTAGGAAAAGAACATTGGATGGTGGTGAAGTGGATTCTCAAGTATTTGAGAGGTACCACAAACCAAGCATTATGCTTTGGTGGTTCAAACATTGCTCTACAGGGATATGTTGATGCAGATATGGCAGGTGATAGAGATAACAGGAGGAGCACAACAGGGTATGTGTTTACTGTAGGTGGAACAACTATCAATTGGGTTTCAAAAATCCAAAGTGTTGTTGCACTTTCAACAACAGAAGCAGAGTATGTTGCTGCTATAGAGGCTAGTAAAGAAATGATTTGGTTACAAAGGTTTATGGATGAATTGGGTAAGAAGCAGGAGTTGGACAGGTTATACAGTGACAACCAGAGTGCCATACATCTTGCAAAGAACTCTGCATTTCATTCCAGGACTAAACATATACAGCTCAAGTACCATTTCATATGGTCAGCATTAGAAGATGGACAGTTGAAGCTAGAAAAGAGACACACTAGCTAGAATCCTGCAGATATGCTAACAAAAGTTGTAACCATGGAGAAACTGAGAATCTGCTCAGTTTCAATTGGTCTTCAAGTATCATGAAGAAGATGAGAAACAATCAGGTCCAAAGTGGAGTCATTGTCTAGCAAATGAAGCAGCGATGGAGTTGCTATAATCAGTCTCCAAGTGGGAGATTGTTGGGTGTGGAGCCTGATTATCTTGTGTATTCAAAGGTTTCAACCAGATGTATACCCCAGGAAGACTGTACACCCCTCCATGCGGGGTATGGGGGACTTGTCCCCCCCGCAGGGGTCCGAAGAGAGGGGGGGGGGGAATCCCCCCTTGCTGGGGGGTTCGGGGGAAGCGCCCCCAAAGCTAAAAATAGATGTAAAATTACCTTGTAAAAGTCTAGTAATTTCTAGTCAATCTGGGCCATTCATTAGGCGGATGATCTGATGGTAGAAGTTATGTTTAATTTATGGTTTTTTGCCCTAAAAGGCAACCCCTCACTATATATGAGGGAATTGTATTGCGTCTATATGTATCTGTATTCTGAGTGAGGAAGAGAGAGGAGATTGAGAGCGAAGAGGGTGTTACAGAGGATATGTTGTAGGTTGCATCTCTTCAGTTTGCTGAATAATGTAAAAGGAAGGACTGATTGTTTCTCCATGGATGTACCCCAAACTAGGTGAACACGTATAACTGTGTCTCTCTTGTTTTATGCATTTTTTGTGTTTATATTTCTACAATTTTTTATGTGTTCCATTGCTCCGTAATATATAATTTTCTAACACTACCACCCTCTATTCATCGGGATACTACCTGAAATTTCTACCAACGGTCTACTACCCAAAATCTCTGCCAATGGGCTATTACCCAAGAATAGCAACAGAGAATCAAATCTACGACCTGTATCAACATCAAAGATCATATCATCAGGGAGCACATTTCAACTTGGAACCACATTAGGGAGCTCAATCGCAACCCATAATCTCATGGGGGAGTTACTAATATGATGCCATATCAAGAAATGGATGATATAGGGCTTAACACATCTGATTTCCCACCGATCTTCCCAACATTGACCCTCAATGGTCATGTGGTAGAACACCTGCGTCATAATCTGATCTTGGACGAGATACTTGACTTACCAAGAGGTAAGGCTCACATGCCCCCAAGACTCCTCAACCCATTGGCCAGACAGGGAGGGACAACTCCAACAAGCCTTTCTTGTGGTTATGATTCCAACTAGGGTATACTCTGCAAAGGCTAATACAGGGTGAGCTACTACCCCAACCTTATGGGTAATAGATAGGGGTGATACCCTATTTTCTAGATTTCCCTCAACCTCAGGATCCCTCTATCTCAATTCATCACCTTGGTAGCTCAAATAGGGGGGAAGAGTTGGCTCAGTGTCCTTGATCAATGATCCTCTCTATACATCAATAATGTATCGCCAGACTGATATCTGGTAACCATCATATATCAATAGAAAATATTTCTTTTTCATACATGACATCAAATAAAATATCATATTAGAACATAAATAATCATATATATCACAAAAACGATACCATAGTCATCCTCTCTCTTAAGGAGGTGCCAAACACAAGCTTGAGTTTGTCTCGATATATGAAGGTAACTCAATCCTAGTTATATGCGAGATTCTCTTCCATCGGTTCCCACTCTTTATCATCATAATGTATCCATTTCATATCCAGATCCTGCTCAGACGACTCTCCAAGGAGATTCTTCATCCTGCCACATAGTTATCCATGCTAGCAACATCGTACTCAACCTCTTTCATGCTACGAACCTCTCATCTAAGATATCATGGAAGATCTCATACTAAGGCAACATCCAAATGTGCTCATCTCATCAAAAACGATCATAATTATCATCAGAACATCCAAGTAGTCACATATCATAGGAAGATAACCCCATGCAAGTATTTTGAAGGATGTTAGGAAACAACTCAATGTCAATAAAGCGACTCAATCATGAATTGGCTCAGGTTCTCTGAACAACATATATGTATATGAACGAGTGTTCATACAGAATATCAATTATTCAATCAATTATCGGTTTCCATGTCAAGTTCAATAATGTCTCTTCACAACTCCTTGAAATTCAATGAGAGTTTCCAAGGATTTTCATTTTCACTTTCTAACAATTCTTCAATAGCTTCGCAATATAGATTTTCTTTTCCAACTTCAGAAATTGATACATCATGCCATGATTCATCATTTTTCACTTTAGAGACCATCTCCCTCTTACTTTTATTATTAGGGGTTGATTTCTTGTCAAGAGTAGATCATCAGTATAAAACCAAAATCAAAATCAAAGGCATACATTGGAACACTTTTGAAGTAGAGGTTTGGATCAACACATCTTCTTAGGTTCACCAGATAACTGTCAATGCAGACATATCTAGATCAGAGATCTTGCTTCATACAGTGATCTCTGCCAATATAACACTTTACCAAACCAATATGTTAATTCTTACATGAACGAATGTTGTCAAATCAAAACTAATATCAAACTCATCAATATTAGTTGTATCAAATTCTTTAGACCAGGTGATAGGTAGAGCTCTCATGAACTCATGACTTCATCTATGAAAACAAGTTTTCATTTATCAAAAAATATCAATCCAAATTTCGTCAAGTCATCCTCATGATCATAACATAAGTCACTAGATGCAAATGAATATCTAAGAATAAGTTATACAGGTTCCATCCATTCATTGTCATATTACTGAATTAAATATTTCAATACTTCAACCAATGTGCTAATAACGAGGAGGACAATACAAAACCATTATCGAATACCAATATTAGTCACCGAAAGTCATTATTCCCACATAGAATTATCATCAATGCAAATAATCAGATGTAAAATCAAATAAATCAAATCATTAGTCATCAAATAAAATCACAATTTTCTATTATAGTGAGATCTATAGTCCATAACATCTCTCAAATATCAAGTCGAAGTTCTAAGTCATTATCATGTCAAAAACTTGCAGCAAAAACTTCAATCATAATGACATATATTTATGCACATCCCGATCACCTAAAAAAAAAAATTTAGTCTACATATTCATATTATAGTAAACATTAAAACTTCCATGCTCACATATCTTTATGTTGTCTGCTTCATGTTTGTAGGCCTGACATGTTTCAGGTGTGCTTCTAATTTTACACACATAACTTCATTCTTGTGTCCAACAGGAACAATCACACTCATAGGCCTTTCTACGTGCAGTTGGGAGACTACAGTCTCACCCTTGACCTTAATAACGTGTGGTTGAAAGGCTACAGTTGCACCTGTAACCCTACTTTCGTGTGACTGAGCCTTAGAGTAAGGGAAAGCTCTCTCTGCTTAGATCAGAACTTTGTTGCATATCAACAATGTCATATATTTATCTATCCATTCTCATAAATCATACTTCAACAATAGACAATATAAATATAATGCCAATGGTAATAGGAGTAAGTATCTTATGGATAGATTCTCCATGTGAATGGGAAGACACTTCAGTCATCCTCATTCAATTCATTAACCTGACTATAATATTGTCACGCATCAACAAATTTGTTAGATCATAACTTCTAAATATATATTCATCATGGTCATATACGTCAGCATCATCTACTTCACCATGACATCATGACATCAATATTTCATCAAGGGTTAGTGCCAAAAAGTTAATAGGACCATACTTCAAGAATCATGATCACAACATTACTTCTTTGTCACATAACTCAATCCATCAAGTCAGGGCACTCAATTTTACCATATTCCATAATTACTAAACACGTCAAATCATAACCATGGTCAACAAAAATATCATGAATATCAATCTCATTGTCATGCTTCTATCATCATGGCTATCATACTTTTCACAAATGAAATCAGTAGCATCAAGTTACCATCTATTACAATCAGGGAGTAGCCTTATTCAAGATATAAAAAATGATAGATGTTAGTCAAACATAAATTATACCCCAAAGATCGATATTTCCAAATAGCTCCATAGAGTCAAGAAATTAATTATGTTTAAAAGGTAAGATACTTTTTCAATACCAAGTGCATCATTTCATCATAAGAACCATGAATCCAAATCATTTTCATATGCATGCATGAGCCATTTGAGAAGTGGATGTACTCATCATACCTTAGGGCTTTCCTTGGCATCCAATATTACAGCTGAAACATAATATTGAAACAATATACAACCTTGTAGTATTCAAATACCTATGCATATTTTCATTTGACATCGGTAGCTTGTAGCACTTTGTCATATTTTCATCAGGTGCCTCCTTACCTTTTCTAGCTCTAGATTTTCTTTCCTACATCTCAAATGATCCTTGTTTTGAAGGAAACCCCCTCTGCAGGCAAAGGCAATCTATCTAGCCCAATGAGTGGGTCTAGAAACAAACTAAAAAAACTAACATACACTTTCCTAGATTATGTTTAACAAATGTAGAGCAAGAGAGTGATCTACCTTGCTCTGACGCTAATGACTCAATCCTTTGGAGATGACTTTGATTCCTTTTCTTCCAGGTTCACTCCTTACTTGTTCTTCACATCCAAATACCTGCAAGAAATACCAAAGAGCAATACAAGATACAAGAGCATATATGACATACATCAAACATAAACTACTTAATAGATAAAGGAGTATTAAGCTAAAAGCATAAACATTTACACAATTATGGAAAGTGAACATCAAATGTATATATTAATAAGATAAAAAGGTAAGCATACAACCTATCCCTTAATGTTGGAGACCTCATTTTGGTGGATGTTCAAGTCCAAGAAAAGAATCTTCAAGCACTCCTTCTCTAAGTTATAATGGGAAACATTTGGGCATAATCTCAATATAGGAATGCTAGCAATCAATGACCAACCATTTGGGGATGGAAGGGACTTGATTTATAGGAAGGGAGAGGGAGTAAGGGATCCATAAAAGAGGGAGGAAGGTACACATATGAAGGGGAAAGCTTATGATGATAAGATCAAGAGCTCTAAATGGGAGAGCTCAACCATATCTACAACAACCAACATCCAGCTCGTTGTTCTCGAAGTTTCCAGCATACAAAGCTTCTCCCCTATTTTCGGAAAACCTACCAGAAGAGGTTTAGTGTAGGTTTTCATACCAAAACTCATGCTTTCAGCACTAGGGTAATGTAGTGCAACCTGCCATCAACATGGGAAGGCAATTGAGAAAAGAGCACTAACCCTAAAAATTAGGGTGTTAGCTAACCTTCTTCATAATTGACTCATGGTAGTTTTCCTTTGGTTTTTCAGGGATGTTTTTGTCTGTCTATTAGGGTGGATATACTTCACAATTGTCAACATTCTTGAACTTCAGGATATGGAACAGGAAGTGAAAAAGAGGTGTGACAAAATACTGTGTAACAATCCTCAAGAAGGATCCTCTTATTACATCTCATCAAGGGGGTTAGAACCATCCAAATACTCAAATATACATGTAGTAAGTATATGTAATGATCAAAACAATAATAATATCAATAAGTCTAAACAAAATTAAGGATATAGAGAAGTATCATAAATCAAAATGAACTTATCTTCAATGGGAGGTGATCCTCTCCCTCTTGTACCAACCGTGAAGATCCATCACTGTCCATTCATCAAATTTATCAAAAATTAGGTCTACTATGGACTATCCCATCCAAGGCTTCATCAGATCTGTCACAAGTGCTTGAGCATATTCATATTTACCATTCTAAGTTTCATATCTCAAATATTTTCCATAAACTATGTTTTATTCAAACCCTAACTTCATAATATCCACCTAACCCTAATACACAAATTTCCTAAGGTTTTCTTCAAACCCTAGAATTCTTTTAGGTCTCTACCATCCTCTTCTTGCTTCCATCAAGGATGTCATCATAGGGGTGATCTCCATTACTTTTCTTCAGCCCAAATATGATACGATGTTAATTTTTCTTAGGGCTATATTGTTCTTTTCTTTGATAATTTCATTTATTCATTAACATACTAATTTCACCCCATATCATCATAATATTATTCTACTTTACATCATTATTCAGGAGCATATGCAACTATGTATAAAAAACAACATCATTGTCATCAATGACGAATAACATAAAGGAACAATAGAAGAAAAACTTCCACAAAGAGACACTAGGATTGGTTAGAGACCAGGAAAAAATCCACTATGGGGAAAACCCTTTCAAATTCTTCTTCTTCTTAATTGTCATCAAATGATTCAACAAAAGAGAGTACAAAGATTCATATCTTCATCTATGTAACTACCCATAAAAACAACTAAAATATCCATAAATGAACCCAACAAAACTTATACTCAAAATTCTGATTCTAAAGTCTGTAATGAACTATCACTGTCTACAGTCAATTGTCAAACCCTGCAGTCACTGAGTGAAATATTTAGACAACTGAGATTCCATCATTTAGGTCTCAATCGCACAGAGGAGGAGCCATCATTTTTCCCAAGAAGAATTGAATTTATTACTTATTTCTTGGTAATGGAATGTTATTTATGGCTTCCACCCTTTTGGGATCAGTATTTACTCCCTCCTTTTCCACAATGTGGCCTAGTAGTTTTCCTTCACTTAGAGAAAACTAATATTTCTTGGGGTTTAAAGAAGGACCATACCTTCTGCATTTCTCAAAAGTGAGCTGCAATTGTTTAATTTTCTCTTCATCTGTTTTTTAGAAAACAATGACATCATCTAGGTAAATTACAACAAATTTGTCCTGTTCTCCAACAAAAGTTATATCCATAGCTCTATGAAAATTGTCTTCTATGTTTATGAGGCAAAAGGGAATTCTGGCATACATAAATGTTCCTCAGGGTGTAGAGAAAGAAATTTTATTTTGATCTTTTGGATGCTCAATGACTTGGTTGTATCCAGAGAAGCCATCCATCATGGACATCCGAGTAGACACTACCACCTTTTGTAGAATGTACTTCCTCTTAGGCAAAGGATAATTATATTTTAGTGAGGCGTTGTTTAGATTCCTAAAGTCAACACATAACCTTATTTCTCCATTCTTCTTCCTGACATGGACTAAATTTTCTACCCAATATAAATACCTCAAAGGTACAATAATTTTGGCTTAGAGTAACTTCCTCACCTCTTTCTCAATTGATAGAAGTAACAAAGGGTTAATTTTCCTGAGCTTTTGTTTATATGGTTTCACCACACTCTTCAAAGGATTTTTTTGTTGAATGATAGTAATGTAAAAAAATTTCAACAAGTAAACACATCCATATACTGCTTAAAAATATCCAGATACCTTTGCTTGTATTCTTTAGGAACTCCTTTAGCCAACTTTATTACCCCGAGGTCTTGTTTTGTACCAATGTTACAGTCTTCCACCTATTCTTCAAGCTCTTTCTCAGTTGGATTGGCAGCCACATGATTTGAGTTAAACATCCTTTCCAATGGGACCAAACCCTTGGGGATGGTGTTATCCTTCAGTTGTAATATCTTGTGTCCAGCGATATTTTCTCCCCAACTAGTTATCCATATATTACTTTCTCATCCACCTATTCAATCCCTAAGTTTGAAAAATCTCCAATAACCCCCATGAAGCGTTTGATTTGTCCCTCATCTTGAAACACCTATAAATACTTGACATTGTCTAGTATTGATGGTCTATACATGACCTCAACTTCATATATGAGCAAGGGGTTTTGAGGAGGCTTGAAGTTACTAATAGCTACATCCAAGGAGTTAGCTATTCAATTTCTATCCCTTGGAAAAAATTGGATATTAAAGGCTAAGAAAAAATTCTAATTTAGATCCCATACCTCATTTTGGCAAGCCTTCAATCTTGGATGTTTAGTTTGGCATTGATTTTTTATTTTCTTCACCACCATCTCTGAGTCTCGAGACACTACAAAGCACCCAATATTGAGATTTCTGGCAACTTGCATCCCTAACAACAAAGCTTCATATTCAACAACATTATTAGTGGCTTCAAACTCTAGCTTGAAAGACAGAGAAATCATGCTACCTTCTGGACACATCAATGTCACACCTGCCCCATTTCCTTCCCTGGAATAAGCATCATCAAATTATAAATTCCATACTTTATTACACTTTAGTGATTGTGTATTTAGCTGGATAGGACATTCCACCTATGTTTCATCCATGATTTGGTTATTTTCCTCTAACAACAAACAAGAGAAATCCTTCTCTTTATCGTGCACCAGAGCATTATTTGAACAATCAACCCTTGTAACTGTCTTTACAAATCTTGATTCTCTATACAGTCAGTGTTCCTCTCCTCCAAACATAGGAATGGTGGCATATGTCAAATCCAGTTTGATATACCCCTAAATTTTCGATCCCTGTGACCTAGAAAAAAACATACCAAACCTTGCAGGGATGTCATCAACTACAATATCCATTACAACACTTTTTATAGGGATCTAATACAAATTTACCACCAGGTCTTTAACCATCTCCAGGCATTTTACTATCTTAAAATCAAAGGAGTACAGGTCTTTATATGGTTTTGTTATTTACAACTCCAACTACTCCATGAAAAACAAGGGCATAATATTATGAGAAGCCCCTGAGTCAAGCATACAATTATGTAGTAGGAGCTCATGAATTACCAAGGTGGCATAGAAATGGGTAGTGGAAGAGTCTTGCTCCTCAACATGAGGTCTAAATACAACCATGGATCTTTCTTCTTGGAGGTTCAGACCATATTACATAGGAATTATGGTTGGTGGACACATGAACTGAGATACTTGAGCATTATAATTAGGTTGTTTTCACAATTCAGTTAAGGGAACAAATATCTTGAACTTCTCCAACTCTTTTTGAATATTAAAGGTAGAGGGGCTCCTATTATTTGTTGTAGCTTCAACAGGTTCCTTCTCCTTAGTGCAGACTAGCTTGGTTTGGGGAGGAAATTTCTCTATTTTGGGGACTTCAGGATTATGAGAAATAGGATCCGAGGACTCCTTCCTTGGTGGGACTGGGCCAAGAAGTTTCTTTCCTTTATCTATTGACTTAGGGGGATTTGAGTGGGGAGGCTCTTCATTTTGATCTTTCATTCTAGACCTTTTCCTAGCAGACCCAAGGTCATATTTTTTGTGTAACTGGGCCTGCATGAATTCATAAAACTACCTACAATAGTTTTCAATCTCACCATCGTCTAGCAGGGCATCCAAGTAATCCCCTTCTTCCTCATGTGCTTCTCTTTCATGTTCCTCATCAGAAAGAGAAGAGAATTGATTTTCATGAACCTCTATGGTTTCTTCAACATGTTCCTCTTAATCCTCCTCCAAATACAAATTTGGATGAATATGATCTTGTTGTTCCTTTATTTCCCTTTGCAAGAGCTACAAGGGTGGTATTTTATATTGAGGGTTGAAATTTAGGTTTGGAGATGGTTGACTCTGTCAAGGAGGGTTTTTTTTTGTCCGAGTCCCTTTTTAGAAGCTTGTTAGACAAATTTATTATCAACTTAGTCATCTCCTCAAGATTCTATTCTTGGGTTTCCTTCCCATGGCTCGAAGAGCTAGCTTCCTCATTCCCCTCCTCCTATCACCATACTTAGTTTTCCCTTTCCATTTCCTAGTGGAGGTGAAATTTGCTTCAACTTCTAAAGCATCTATTATAATCTAGTCTACAGTATGAGACTTCCTTTCTCTAAGAGTGAACCCAAATGCAGGTTCAAAATCCCCAGTAAAAACCACTTTGGTAGTAGCTTGTAGAGGTTTAATTTCAAATGGAAGACTATTGTATAATTTTTTAAACCTTTTTATGAATTCTGAAACATCTTCATTATGTTTTTTCTTCATTTCATTGAATTTAGTGAGGATGTACCCATGGTCCGTTTTCTCTCCCCAATTCTGCATAAAATAATTCTCCATCTCCTCATAGGTAGTGATTGAATCATTTGGGAGGGATTTGAACCATTTCTTGGCCTCCCCATCTAGGGAATGGACAAAGAGTCTTAACACCACATCGAGGTTTTCTACATTCATATTTTTTGCAAATGCACAGAAGGTTTTTATATGTCTTTGAGCTGATATATCATATTCTCCAGTGAATCTTGGCAAGAGCTTAAGATAATATTGTAGCATAACATTATGGATTGTGGCAAGTCCAGTGGAGCATATTTATTTAGGAGAAAATAGGGGAAAACCATGTTTTGCAAGGGAGGTGGTAGGAGGATTATGATAGGGCCTTGCTAAGGAGCTATGAGTTGAAGATAACTGAAGTTGAGCTGTAAAACTATTGATGCTATATGTTGGACTATTTATGGTATTATCTTTGAATTCTTCAAGTTCTGGGAAGGTATGAAATCTGAAGGGATTTGAGCTGACATAAGCTTCTTCGATTTTAACTCTTAAATAAAATGAGCCAAACAGTGTGATGAGCCCCAAAAATGGATAATTATTTGGGCTCATTCAACCTCCTAATTCGACTTAATCCACCATTCTCATTATTTTATTGCATGTTTTTTATTATATTTATGCTAATAGAGTGAATTGGGTTAGTCATTATGCCAACAAGTCTAATGTGTGCTTTGTGTAGCCTTTTTGGTCAACTTGGAGACAAAATTGAAGGTTTTAATGAGCACTTGGCAGCCAAATTCGTGGGAGAACAAGGGAGAGGATTTGTAGAAAGGTGTCCCCTTCATTTATGGGCCCTTACCTCGAATTCTCCACCATCATCTTGGAGTTCAAGGGCCACCAAATCAATTAGCACAAGGGCAGCCAAGCAAGTCAAGTAGGATTGTTGTTAACTACAAGTTTTGGGCAGCCGAGTCCCTAAAGTTTAGGAGGATTGTTGGGGTCCTCAATTTGTATAAATAAGAAGGCTTAGGGCCTCATTTTGGTTAGCCAGTAGTTAGTCACTTTATAGTCATTTTGTAGTCATTTTTTTAGTCATGGTGTAGGCAGAAGTTAGCTAGTTTGTAGTTCAATTTTTAAGCAGTAGATTATCTTTGCTCTCAGCACATTTTCAAGTTCTCCTTGTGGACAGTTTTTGGAATGTAACATTTCTTTCTCAATAAAGATGAATCCAGCTTTGCACCAGCTCTAGATCTCTCTTAGGAGGCTGTAGCTCTTGGGGTTGGGCCCATCTCAAGTTCCCAGTACCTCCTTTGTTTACTTTCATGTGTCTTTGCTACATTCTTAGAATAAAATCTGCTATTTAGATTTAAATCTTGTTTTGTTATTTAGGTTGTTTTTGATGAGTAAAATAGCTTTTCATGCTCAGATTTAGTTGATAGGTTGTTAACAGAAAAATATTCAAGAAGAGGGCCAACAAACATCTGTGGTTTCACCTCTCCCTCAGTGGGATCAGGAGCTGTGACTAGGATGACTTTGCTGTCCACAAAAACACTGATTTTTCTTTGGCATGCAATCACTAGTGTTTGATCTTCATGTGTAGAATTTGGTTACAAGTTCAGAATTTCGTTTTCTTAGTTGCATGAGTTAAAATACATGGTTTCATTATAGGTCACACTTCTGTTCATTCTCTTTACTGACAGCTAGCAAATTAGGTCAACGAAACTAGGTCTTTGAATTTACAAGTCTTTGTTGGTTCAGATTGGAAAAACGACTTGCAGAGCACCTGTACCACTCCTTCATTTGCTTATTCTCCATCAGCACCATCCACTCCACCCTCTTCTTAGAATCCTTACCTCACATTTTCCACATTTGCTCACATAACCCTAGTTTTTGTACATCATTGTTTCAGCCTTATTTGAGCCAATTTAGCCATCTACACCTTCTCACCACTCCATCCACTTGTCCCTGGGTCACTCCATGCCCCTATTCTACCTCCATATCCATTCATGCATCTTCCCTCACTCACCCATCCTCCAAAATCCAATTTTTAAACATCCTGTAGAAATTTCTGAACATCCTGTAGAAATTCCTGAAACATCCTGTAGAACCCCTGCAGACTTCCTGTAGAAGCTCATGAATGAGGTTTCTTGATAGCCAAACTCTTTGAAACTCTATGGAAGGGTGTTAGGGACCCCTTAGGCCCTCTCTAAACCTTCCCGACCTCTTCCAAGAATTTCCTCTTGCCAATCCACCTCTACACAGTCAAAAACAGTTAAATTGTATGCATGATAATTGTGACAACTTATTCAAAAATGCAAAAAGATGTTTTCTTCAGATAGTGATAACTTAGAAACATGCATTTTACCTTCCTAGAAGTCAATGGCTTCTCTTTCAGTAGCTTGCATCCTCTTTTTCACATCAGTAGGACTAGTTGGTAGAATTATAGTTTGCTAGGGTTTGCATTACTTTTTGGCTTTCAGTTTCTTTCTGCAAGTAGATTAGCTTCCTTTGAGTTAGCTTCCATCCATCAGTGAAAAATATTCTTCTAAGAACTCATAGAAGTTGGCTTAAGCTCCTAGCGGACTTGTGCCAGCTGACCAAGTGACAGTTGCGGCAAGAGCTAGTACTTATGCATACAACACCGTCGCTTCCAAGTTTGTTACGAACTACCGGGTTGATAAAATTAAAGAAGGTAGTTCCAAGAGTTGCAGCATTATTGCTACAATACTGGGGCCCACCACAGTGCACAACGTTCCTCAGGATATTCCAAAACTTTGGAGGAAGACTCAGAGTAATTTATCACAAGATTTTGAGAGCTAGAGGATGATACTTCTAAAAAACAGGTCAAAGGAACTAGAGTGACAGGAGTTCTTTCTTTCTAAACTCTCATATATATTATCTTTTCCAACGACCAACATTACATGAGTATGCAGTCTTATTAGTCATTTGTGGTATATTTGAGAGAAGAATCAAAAAGCAAAGAAAACCAATGCATAGAGCTTAAACTAAGAATCCAATGCATCGAAATTCAGCATGAAGTGGATGAGAAATACATTTAAATTATGTGCTAAGATACATGGACCACATTTTTAAGGATAATAATTCATATCAGTCATAGGCATCTTAGATTAGCATTAGACCTCAATGAATCCATGAATTGATAAAAACATATCAAACAGCTGCTATTACATGTAACCTGAGAAGAAGAGTGAGGGTATATGGAATAAACACAAGAGAGAATGCATACTACACATTCATATGAGTTGGAATCACCCAAAACCTTCATTAACCTTCAACAGGGCAGACATTTCATTAACAACATGTAGAGTTTCCCTTTTGGAAACCAAAAATTCTGAACCTTTGGTTCTATATCATAAACTATTTTTTATAGGTCCTCAGGGAGAGAACCCATTACAAAATATTCTTTCTTGATTTGGTAGTGAATCATCATAACAAAAATATCATAGTGCTTTAGTGGAATAGATTTACTAGTCGAATCCTAACTAATTGGCATTGAGTCTTTGAAAACAGAATATTTAAATGAAACATAAAACATTAAATATAAAAGTGTCATGATTGCCAAATCAACATTATCTTTAATCATGAAAGACATGTTCAAGAGGCAGCTTCACTGGGTCGATGATCTAGAGCATTGGAGGATTGATGAATTGTTCACATCTTTTCCACAACGCCGGAACTAGTAGAGGAGCGTGAAATAATCTACTAATATGCAATCTTGCTATTTGTGAGCCGTATATAGTTCAACCTAGGGCGGAACAAGGTATTCGCTAATCCTAACATCTGATAATCCCTTCTCATATAATTAACCACAATTGTACCTTTAAGGGTGGAAGTCTTCTCATGAGATGAATCCACCTTGCTCTTGGCCTCAACCAACATATGGCTATATTTTTCCCATGGGATTAGTACTCCCACGAAATCCCAATGGTTGGGCAACCCTGCTCTGACTCTCTCCTCAAACTCAGAGTTGAAGGTAGGCACATCCTTCATCACCATGTCTAGGCCTTCGCCAGTTTTGGCTCTGGCCTCCTCGTTCTAAACTACTTTGGAGATATCCATGACGGCAGACACTCTATCCACCACATTTATAGCCCTCAACTCACTGAGTGGCTTCTCATTCACAAACTAGATGAATTTCTTGGAAATATGGGAATTCTTTTCACCTTCTTCCTTGGAAGCTAGGATGAAGAAAGAATAGTCCTTGATCACAATATTATGCTTGTCCATCAGATTTATGCGCTCCCAATTGTTTTTCATATCTTCTGTTATTTCACCCTAGACCATTTTCTTAGTTTGCAGGAGGGGCATATTCCCTTTCAGTTTTCCTTTGAGTTCAAAAATATTCTGATTTGATGCCTGTAAGTTCTTACTGATCAGATCTGCATTAGTCCTGACTGTGTCAAGTTTCTTTTCTTTTTGTGACAGGGCTCGATGGGACATGTCTAAGTCCTTATACACCTTCTTGAGCTCGTGTTTCGAGGGCTGGAGCTTGGTGATGGTCTTTGTAAGTTATTATGTGGGATGCTAAAGGTTCTTAGGCACCAACACTACACAAATGTCAATGTTTATTCTCAAATTGAATTGTTCTACCTATTTCTGAAGAGCCACTACCTCATTGTTTTTTCCTATCAACTCTTGATCCAGGAACTCTTTATCTTCCTCCACCTTTGCAAGTTCCTTGGACTGCACATGCTTGTTGGCTAGAATATTCAACTTGTGTCTCAACTCGTAAACCTCTGCTTGTGAGCTTTGAATAAGGGCCTCAAACGTAGCTTTATCCTCTGGATTCACCCCCAATTTCACAATAAACTCCTTGAATTTCTCATTTTTCATATGGATATCTCTAGAGTCAACTCTTTCCTTCTGTACTCTTGTTGCATCCTTCTCCAATATATTTTCATCCTTTCTTCTGGTCATTTCATTTCGATTAAGCTCATTGTAAAACATCTCTCCCACTTCCCTGTGGAAGTTTGTCTTATCAGGCATAAGGACACTTTCCAAGTATAAAGAAACATCCAAGGCCTTGAACTGGGATCCCAATGGTAGTGACTATGTTAACGGGTGATGCAGGGAGAATTTCATTTGGTTTCTCTCTATGTGTATAGTAGCCATAAGTTTGGTCTGGTATGGTACTGAAAGAGATGCCATTTGTCGTTGCATATCCTCCCTTAGAAACCCTAGGGATTCTTTTTTGGCCATATTGGCATTGTCATCCCCAAAAAGATGAGTAACTATAGATAGAATAGGCTACATGGATTCATAAATGATAGTTATTGGGAAACTATCAGCAATGGGCAAGGACTGCAAGCCAAAGGCTAAGACCATTTGTAGAAAGGATTGTTGTTCAACAGCTGGAAGGGTAGTATAATTACAAACCAAAGTGGTTTTTGTGAATTGCTGGGGTTCAGGGGAGCTTGGGTAAATCAGATTTTTTTTATCAACTCTAGGGCCACCTCTAGGATTTTTTCTCCTATGGTAGAAACAAAAAAAATATTTTATTCAATGTAAGAGGTAGTTAACCAAGAAATGAACTAAGAGAAATGATGCACAAAAAGTACGATCTAATAATATAGCCCTGCATCAATTACATGGAGTGGGTCCTCTCCTTTGACATGGTGGCCATACACGTTGAACTGAAGGTTTGATAGGTGGTAAGAACAAAGGGGGTCTGAAATTTGTGCCTCAGTTTCCATGAGAAATTTGACATTAGAGGAGGGTTTGGATTCCCAAGCTTTGGGGGTCTTGGGGGTCACTTTATTCATTTTGAACTACTATCGAAACAATTCACAGGTGGAGGGGACTGATAGGTTACCTAATTGTCTTGGAAAAAGCTGAAAATGACATTTGAGGGAGTTCTGGACCAACTTGGCGATCGAACGACATTGCAGAATGGACTAACAATGGTAGGATTTTGCACCGGGAAAGAAAAATAAATTCAAGAATTTGGAAAGGGAAGGGCTTTTATAGGCGGAGAGGGGAAACGGTCTTCTGACGTCATAGGGGGTGGGGGGACACATGGAGAAGGAAGATTGGGCAATGTAGGTGACATGTGGATGGGAGTGGAGGATGAGAAAGTTACCATTTTAACTTTATTTTTGTTGCTCGCTTGAAAATTTGTGTTGGTAAAACTGTCATATGGTGGGTGGTCCCCACCTTCCTCTAACAAGTAGAATAATGAGAGGCGAGATCCTATTGTTACTCCATAGAATTAATAAACGTTGGATTGACATGACCTTTCATCTAACTATTCAACTCCAAGGGGGTCGCGTTGGTCTATCCTCTGCACAAGTTACCCCTCCGCCCCGAAATGATTCTAGGGACTGGTTGGGAGGAGATAGATGACAATCCACCATGTGATCTGTTCAACCTTTAACCAAAAAGGAAAGCCTCTGTTGATTTCATTGTTTACCCCGCTGCGCTCGCTTGGTGGAGTATTCCATGGATGAGGGCTCTAGTATTAGAGCTTCTTATTATGGCACCAAGGCCTAAAGTTTCCCTCATCTCTAATTTGATTATTTTTGAGCTAGAAGTCTTGAATACAACCCTTTATCACCCCTACAACAATAAATAATGAAGGGAAACAAAAATATCCATGGTCTTACATTTTTAGCAGTGTATTTCAATCCTAGATTGGTAGTTTCATGCAATTATATGAGTACATGTTTTGTAGAAATCCAATGGGCATGAAAGGGATCTATCATATACTGATTTAAAGTGTTTATAGAAAAGCATATTTCAGGCTTGGTGTTTACCAAAAACATCAAAGAACCAATGAGTTGTCTATACTCTATGGGATTTTCTAATTTAGGTCCTATAGGTTTGCAACATAATTTCTTAAAGTTCATTTCCATAGGAGTATGCATGGACTTAAATTCTACCATATAAAATATTTCAAGAATCTTAACAACATATTTTCATTGAGAAAGATAAATTTCACCAAGTCTTTTCCAGACCTCTAAACCCAGAAAGTAATGCATCAAACCAATGTCTTTCAATTCTAATTCAAAATATCACTCCCTCTTACACTAGAGGATAAGAGGTTCTCCTCCTGTCAAGAATAAATCATCAACATACAATACCAAAATCAAAGGTATACCTTGGATTGTCTTGAATTAGAGGTTTGGATTTGCACTACTTCTTGTGAAACCAAGCTTTATCAAATAGCTATCAATGCAAGCATACCAAGATCTTGGAGCTTGCTTCAACACATATAAATCTTTCTTCAGTCTGCATACATGAGTTTCCCTATAATGCTCTTCAAAGCATTGTGGTTTTTCCATAAATACGTGTTCCTTGAGGAAGCCATGCAATAAAGTAGTTTTCACATCCATTTGGTGAAGAGTTCATCCCTGGCTGTAAACTATGGCAACAACATATAAAATAGTAGTATATCAAGCTACAAGTGAAAAAGTATCATCGTAATATATTCCCTCTTTCTGAGAGAAACCTATAGCTACAAATCTAGCCTTATATTTTTAAATACTACCCATCATGTTTAATCTTACCTTTAGGTCTAGGAACCACTTCCCAGACATCATT
This sequence comes from Pinus tabuliformis, assembly GCA_031772625.1. NCBI lineage: Eukaryota > Viridiplantae > Streptophyta > Pinopsida > Pinales > Pinaceae > Pinus > Pinus tabuliformis. The sequence continues at coordinate 812,076,842 of CM062815.1, read as the reverse complement.
CTAGATGATGGACTCATTTTCTTTAGTCATGGAATCTTTGCAGACTTTTTCTTTTGTAGCTTCTTCAAATATGCATGGTTCTACTTGAATGATGTTGCTCATGGTAGTAACATACCCTTGAAACTGACTTGGCTTCTTACTTTCTCTGAAAGTTCCTCTTGGGGAAGCATGTTGTTTAGTATCTTGCAAGGTATTTTGCATCCATAGTGGTCTCTTTCTGGTAGGAGGATCATGTGGTGGAGGATCTATAGGATCCATAGAACCCATTGCATTATCAACAATCTCATTCTCAAGTTCCAGTTCAGACTCATATACAACCTCTTTTTCATTAAAAAATTATCTTTCAGTAATGCTAGGAGGAGGAGAGTCTCTTTCTTTTCTAAGAGTTTCATCTTCATCAAATGTTACTTCTCTGCTAAACTCTATAGTTCTTTGACCAAGTATATAAATTCTATAATATTTTGAATCATCACAGTAACCAAAAAATGTACCTTTCTTACCTGAAGCTTCCATTTTGTTCCTTTTCTCTTTTGGCACATGGAAGTATACAGGACAGCCAAATATTCTCAAATGAAACAACTTAGGCCTTTTTCTAGTGAAGAATTCTTATGGAGTCTTATTGTTTAAGGCTTGATCAAGAGTTTTGTTTTGCACATAAACAACAGTATTGGAAACTTCTCCTCATAGAAACTTTGGTAGCTTTTGATCATGGAACATGACTTTGATTGCTTCCATAATGGTTTTATTCTTCCTCTCAGCCACACCATATTGTTGTGGATTGTATGACACAGTGATTTCTTTCTTTATTCCAACATATTTTCAAATATCATTAAAATCATTGGAGGTGAACTCTCCCCAATATCATATCTAAAATATTTGATCATCTTGTAAATACTGAGGGGGGGGGGGGTCAATCAATATTTCTTTTCAATTGTTACTTTTACCAGTTATATCACTTATTTCTAGAACACAAAATGAAAAATAAGAATAAATGATTTTATTAATTTCTTCTTTATAATAAATCAAGTACAATATATGTAGGGATCTAACCTTATATGAAGACATTGATCTTCAATCTCCCAGGCTCCAACCTATATTTTCCAAATATCGACTTGGACTTCCAAGGCTCCGACCTTGTCAATTCTGAGGCACCAACCTCAAGGGCTCCAACCCTATATCTATTTCAGGCTCCAACCTGGTTTCTTGAGGACTATGATCCTCTAAGGCTCCAACCATTTTCTTCGATTATTCAAGATAAGATAAAAAATTCTTCATTGCTCCCAATATATTCTACAATATCTTCACCTTCAAGTCTGCCTTCTCTAAATCACTTCATTAATGAAAACCTTATCTTCTTAGAAGGTATCACCACTTTTGTTCATGTCACCCAAACAAAAAATCCAAGGTTACTCCATGAGGGCTTTAGCAAAGTATCATGTCTCCAAGGGTGTCTTCAAGACTTCCATCAATGCTTGGTGTTGTCTCAAGGTGTCTTCAATCAATTACTCAAGTTCTGCACAAGGTCTTCCAAATAGCTTCAAGTACAAGGACTACTGCAAACTCTTCTTCAAGGCTTCATCAAGATATCTCCAAGGCTATCCTCAAAGGTGCTACTGAAAGGTCTTCCTGATTGTCCCAAAATATGCTTCAATAGGTCTATAAGATGAAACCTTCAAGAGTTCAAAACACCTTCCAAAACAAGGAAACCTTCTACAAGACTGTTTACACCCCTATCTAAAAGGGTCACTATCTTATAGTCTGCACTTCTCAAAAGAACTGAAATTTTATAGGAAACTGTCCAAGATTACAAATGCTTGAATGTTCAAGGCTCCAAATATGTGACTATTCTATATTTCTAATACTTCACTTTCCAAGAGCTTCTATTTATTCACTTCTTTCTTTAATTCTTTCATTGTCCAATGATTTCTCCAATTAGTTCTCTATCCAATGCTTTTCTCCAAACAATGCCTAATCCAGGCTTAAGACTGAGCCTCTTCAAACGACTGTAAAAAATATGCATAGGTCTCCATGGGTCAAAGAATAGGTGACAATTGTTTGGATAGTCCATTTTTCATAAATCCTTAACTGAGCTCCCACGGGTGGCCTTTAACTTCTTGTCAATGTCCTTAAACAATCCTTCAATGCTGAAGAAGATCACAGTTCCAAGCTTCATGTAGTTCTGTAGGTGTCTTGCTGCAAAGACAAATATTCCACAGGTGGTAGCTACAAGACTGAACTATATATTGTTCATAGTGATGAACCGAGCTTCTGAGCCTTCAATATAAACTTCCTAAGAGATTATATATCTCATAAATCTGAGCTCACATAATGATGACAGGTCTGTAAATTGGTGCCAACAAATCCGAGCTCCAAAAGACTGAAATTTTGTGATGTAAGAGCTGCAATAGGACATTTTTCACTTATCCAAACTTCTACAGGAGCCTGGAGACCATTATCCGAGTTGTCCATAGTCCTAAACAACAAATATGAGTTGTAAGAAAAATGAGAACAGGTTCAAAGTAATTTTCTGTCCATTGTTCCTTTATACATCTAGCTTATGACAACAATATTCCTCCTAGACCTACTTAAATTTTCCCAAACAATAGAATACTAAGTCCTCTCGGTCTCCTTGTTGTTCTATATCTTTTCTCTGAAATGATCACCAAAAAATTGATGCAAGAATGAAGTGTTTAACGTCATATTTATACTCATTTTTCATTTGTGTTAAGAAACTAGCTCACAAAAAGATAGAAAATATAGATCAATGACTTCAGAATCAGCCTCTTCGAGGAGGCTACCTCCTTTACATTACACCAATCAACAATTATTGGATGATACAAATGAATAAACATCCTTTCTATATATAGGAGTCTAAGGGGTCACAATATAATCAAATCCGACATAACAATAATAATATAAGGGCACAACAATAACAATAAGGGCTACAATGACAATAGTAATGGGGGAATCACTAGTATTATAGGGATCTAACATGCCCCTCTCCTCCAAAAAAAAAAATTCCTCAACGCTTGAGTAGTTATGGATGCTTCTATATAAAATTTTCATCCTCTCATGTGGAATCTTCAACGGGTAAGTTCTTCCACTTGACGAGATACTCTGAAATTGATCGATTTTGTAGCTATCAAGTTCTTTTTTCTGTGACTGCTTGAGGTTCCAACATGATTTTTCCTTCCTATTCAAGTTTTGGCAATATTGTTTAAATTGGGAGATTGTCACCAATAACCTTATTTAAGCATGAAACATGGAAAACTAGGTGCACTCGGGAAGTTGCAGGAAGATCCAATTTGTATGTCATAGTACCAATCTTTTGCAACACCTTGTACGAACCATAATACTTTGGTGATAATTTATTATGCTTCTTAGCTTGCTTGAGGGTCATTTGCTTATATGGTTGTAGCCGTAGAAATGCCCAGTCACCTACATCAAAACTTCTTTCACTGCGATGTTGATCTGCATGTTGTTTCATTCTATTTTGTGCCAAAGTTAGGTTATCCGTTAAGAGTTGGAGAACTTGTTGTTGATGCTCAATGTGATCTTCCACTGCTTGAACCTTAGAATTTTCTCTTAAATATGATTTGCTGGACGGTGGGTGATATCCATAAAGTGCCATAAATGGGGTCATTTTTGTTGTAGTATGGAAGGAAGTTTTGTTCCACCTTTCAACCTAAGGTAACCATTTGAGCCATTGTGTCTATTTATCAGATTCAAATCAATGAAGATATCCTTCCAAACATTTGTTTACTATCTCAGTTTTCCAATCAGATTGAGGATGATAAGATGAGCTATGAGCTAACTAAGTACTAAGACAAGAAGATGATTTTGTCCAAAAATTTCCAGTGAAAATGGGATCTCTGTCGCTTACAATAATCTTTGGGTTTCCATGTAGCTTTTGAATTGTTTCCATAAATGCAGTAGAAACTGTAATGGCTTTAAATGGATGAGATAACGCACAAAAGTGTGCATACTTGGTAAGTTTGTCAACTACCACCATGATGACACTCTTTCCTTTGAACTTGGGTAAACCTATGATAAAATCCATTCAAACCTCCTCCCAACTTTGACATGGAACGGATAAAGGTTGTAATAGACCCGAGGTCTTAATTGTTTCAACTTTATTTTGTTGGCAAACCAAAAATTCTGCCACAAACTTTTGAATATCAGATTTAAGGCCATCCTAAAAAATTCCTTCTTAACCTTGTGGTAAGTTTTTGAAAATCTCAAGTGCCCTCCTAAGGGAGAGGCATGCAATTCCATAAGAATATTTTTCTTGAGTTTGGAATTCTGACATAGGTATAAGCGACCTTTCTACCATAACGAATCATTTTTCCAGTGAAATGTATCATATGTAATGGGATCTTGTTGTAACTTTTGAATGAGTGTCCACACTTCTTTGTCATTCTTTCATTCATCCCTTGCTTCGTTTATCCAATCTGGTTGGATAATAGAAATGACACAAATAAATGATTCCACATCCTCATCCTTTCTTGACAGTGCATCTGACACAACATTTTGCTTCCCTTTTCTGTAGATGTAGTATTGCTAACATTTCCTTCTCATAAATAGCTTTGCGTAAATACTTTCCTTTGATTGGATGACTTTAGAAAGAAATGGGCATTTCTTCTTGCATTAAAAAAACACCAATTCCATTTCCTGAGGCATCACATTCCGCAATAACGTTTTTCATGAAGCCCTATGTAGCTAAGACCGGTGATTGGCACATTGACTCTTTAAGATATTCAAAGGCCTTCGTTGCTTCTGGAGCCCATAAAAATGCATCTTTCTTCAATAATGTTGTTATAGGTGTTGCTATCTCCCATAGCTATTAACAAACTTGTGATAATACCCTGTCAACCCAAGAAATCCTCACAAATTCTTTATGGATGTGGGGATTTTCCATTCCTTAATGGATTTAATTTTGCTAGGGTCTACCTTAACACCTTCATGAGATACAATATGACCCAAATATTCCACCTCTTGTACTCCAAAGAAACATTTGGAGCTTTTTGCATATAATTGTTTCTCCTCCAATAGTTTGAGCACCCTATCAACATGTTGAACATGATCCTTCCAAGACTTGCTATAGATTAGTATATCATCAAAAAATACTAACACAAATTTTCTAAGGAAGCATTTGAAAATGGAATTCATCAAACCTTGAAATGTAGTTGGTGCATTGGTAAGGCCAAATGGCATGACCAAAAATTCATAATGACCCTCATGATTTGTAAATGTTGTTTTCAAAATTTCTTCAGTCTTCATTCTGATTTGATGATATCCTGAACGAAGATCCAACTTGGTGAAGTAAATTGATCCATGCAATTCATCCAATAGTTCATCAATGACAGGAACGGGAAATTTATCTTTAATAGTGTGCTTGTTGAGCTCCCTATAATCCAGACACATGTGCCATGATCCATCCTTTTTGTGCACCAACACTACTAGAGTAGAGAAATTACTTTGACTAGATTGAATTATACCAACCTCTGGCATTTCTGCAACCATACGTTCGATTTCATTATTTTGGGCATAGGGATATCTGTAAGGCCTGATGTTTGGAGGAACACTTCCAGGAATCAAATGAATATCATGATCATGATCATGAATAGGTGGGAGACCTTTGGGGGTCTCAAATATCTTGGAATGATTATCCAATACTTTTTGGAGATTTGGAGAAATATATGATTTCGATGTGGGAACCTCTAGCGAACATAATTGTGAAATTACGCCTTGTTGTTCTTTCTTTAGAATCTTTGTCATTCCAATAGAGCTAATTATTTTTCTTAGTTTCCCTACAATACCTCTTAATTCAACTTCCTTTCTTCCGAATAAAATTTCATGAAAAGTTCTTGAAAATTAAAAGCTATTGTACCTAAGGATTCTAGCCATTGGACTCCTAGTACAACATCAGCACCGCCCATTGGAATGGAAAGCATTGGGCTATTAAATACATATTCTCCCATGGATAGCTTGATATTATGGCACTTTCCAAAGAAATTTATGGTTCCTCCACTTGCAACCATCACTTGACACTCTGGTGTTGGATATAGGAAGAAATTGAATTCCTTGGCTATCTTACAATGAATAAAATTATGAGTACTTCCTGAATCAATCAACACTATTACCTTTTTCTTCTTGATATGTCCTACCTTGATAGTTTGAGGAGTGGTAATCCTGGCCAGTGCATTACAAGATACAATCAGATAAAATTCTTCTTTCTCTAGGGTTTGTTCTTGGTGTATATCCTCTTGTTTTGACGCTTCTTGTTCCTTTTCTTCCTCCTCTTCACAATCTATGTAAAATAATTTCTTCTCAGCACACTTATGACCTTTAGCATATTTTATATCACAACTGTAACAAAGCCCTTTTTCTCTTTTTTCTTCCAATTGTTGGGGTGTCAACCTTGTAGGTTGTGGAAGGCTAGGGGAAACAACACTTCCATCCTTATAGTTGTGAGTGGTAGGCTTCCTTGTTGCCATAATTTTTCTTTCCATTTTTCTTGCCAACTTGAATGCCTTCTCCAGTGAGTCAGGTTCCCAAAGGTAAACCTTATGTTGGATGTTGTCCTTTAAAGTTCTTATGAACACATCAATCCTATGCTCTTATGGAATATATTTTACCCTTATATTCAATTTTTGGAAGTCCTCAATGTGCTCCATCATTGAACCCTTTTGTTTGAGGTTTATCAATTAGCCAAAAAAAGTGTTGCCTTTTGTATCCTCATAATGTGCTATCATTTCTTCTGTAAAAATGCCCAAGTGATAATTTGTTTACAAGAGAAAATCCATCGATACCATATAAACTGATTTGGTTCCAAATATAAAGTTGTAATGCGTACCTTTTATGTGTTTTGCACATTATGGAGATCAAAATATTTCTCCATCTGTAGTATCCATGTTACGAGATCCTTGCCATTAAACTTCCTCATATCGATATTTGGAATATGGTGGGTCTTCAATCCAACATTAGATTCTATGAAATCATGATTAATATTTATTTTGTTCTCATCTTGAGTTTCCTTTACTACCCTTTCATCATTAGTAAGCATTTATTGTAGCAACTTAGTCAAATCTATCTTCAAATATTCCATGTCAACTTTCAGTTTTTATTATATATCATCCATCTTAGCTTCCATGCCATTCATCTTAGTTTCCATGCCATTCATCTTAGCTTCCATGTCTTTCTTTAAAACATTAATCTTAGCTTTTGTTACCTTGTGAGAGTGAAATTTGTTGCACTTGGTCTCATAACTTTGATATATCATGTTGCATTTCTTCTTCTTATTCATGAGTCATGCTAGAGATTTCTAGTTGCTTACTAGGTATTTCCATTTTCTTTCTTCAGGTCATCAATTAATGAGAATTATGTTTCACTATGCCCTTTCAACTTCAAACTAATTTTTCAATCCAAACTTATGTAAACTTTTAAAAAGACTACACACCTTTTTTTTTCACTTTGTAGAAGCTCGATATTGAATCTATTGTATCTCTGTAATTGTGGATCTCCAAGGTCTGAAATTGCTTCCCATGGTATCCCTATAAGTTCTCTTTCCAATGCCACCATTCTGATCAAAATTGGATTCTCCAAGAAAGAGTTATGCCCAATCTCCCAAGATGACCTTATTATATAATTTTCAGTAGAGTGGCCTAACCCTAGAGGGCCACATATGGAATCAATCAAAATCTCTTGTAGCCATCCAAACATCTTTAAAATTGGTCCACAACTACACTGGGGTTTTCTGAAGGGGTCCGCCAAGTTTGAATACATTTTGATGGTGGAATCCCGAGATATAGAAAGCCTTAGCTATAAGACCATCTCTTTCCCTAGGTTGATTTGGGTTAATGTCCTCACTAGGATCATTGCATTCAAATACCAAAATAAAATTATTCCTTTTATCATATTCTCTTCCCTAATTAGGTGAAGCACCTCCTTGATTGAGCAACTCCATACCCTTGACCTAGTCTAGGTCCCGTTGGGTTCTTTGTGGTCCCACAACTCTAGGACTCAAATTCCACAAGGATTACATAGAATCCATTTCTTCACAAGGATCCTTAAGCTTAGGAAGCCCCTTTTCAAGGCATATCCTCCAATCCTAGGTCTAGGTATCCTCATAGCCCTTCTTAGAGAGCGAATCATTGTGCTTCCAAAGTAAGAAAGCCAATTATTTGAACCTCTCTTATAAATAGCCTTAGGAATAAATTCATATCTTATCATTTATCCATCCATTCTTGTGATTCCTCTCATACTGAGACTCCTCCCATTGATGAAATTTCATAAAGAGTAGGGAGCCTTAGTTGAGGTGACAATGGGTTATCATTCCATTGTCCCCCCCTTGACCTAGTAGTTGCTCTATAGGATCCCCTACTATGACCCCATCCTAGGACCCTTGCTAGCTTGAGCGGTAACAAGGCCCATTTTTAGAGGTAGGTCCCATGGTGATTTAGGGTCAAAAACCTTTTAGAGCTTATTTGAGGCTTTAAATCATTATGTTTTGGGTCAAAATTTTGCAAGGAAAGTTCCCAGCGTATTAGTGTTCTAGAAATTGAGATATTTCTAATGACACAAAAATCCCCTTAATTGGAGTTCGTATATAGAAGTTATGTCACCTACAAATTGGCCTATCATATGGACCACCATGATACCAAGTAAATAGCATGTCATTGCACATTATTCACACATGGAACTAGTTAGGTTTGAACTTCTAAAAATATTTTAGAGAATTGAGGCAAGCAAAAACCCTAACCCTAAATGTATAAGCCAGTTTAAACATCGAGCTAATAAGAAAGGAAGGGGTTGCATTTTCATTGTATTTTTTTCTTACGTAGTTGAGTAGAGCATATAGGAGTGTAAGTATATTGAATGATAATAGTGGAAGTAGAAGAACTCGTAGTAGCTATTCAATGCACAATGTCCATCACAACTCCATAGTTAACACAATTTATTTGAATTTTCTTTCATAAATGAGCGAAAAAGAAACGACTATAGGCCTCACCTTCTAGCTGGGATTTTCTTGTATTGGGTTTTCCATAGGTTATATCATGTTCATAGTTTCGATAGTGTGTTATTTGCTTCTCCTCTTTCATTTTAATTTGCATTTATTTGAATATTTCATGCATTAAGCTAGTAACATTAAATATTAATTTAAAATTAAACACCACATATTTTAGAGTCGTATATGATCTATTGTGATGAACTATTCCTATGGAATATTCATGATGATTTACATATCAAGAATACTCTCATCGATTGTAAACATGGAATCAATTTTAGGCTTACCTTTTGTCAATTTATTGCATACATCCTAATTTGAATAATTGGAAGACTTATGGATGGAAGAAATAATGCAACATGAATTATCATATCACCTAGGAGTTATACTCTCCCTCACTAAGACTCTAGGCAATCCTATATGCTCTTGTGTAACAAGGATTAAAACTAGAATGATCTTCCAACCTCCTACTAGAATGTACATGTACCACTAAATCAACATAAACCTCAGAATGTTACTATCTCTCTCACCTCTAGCTAATGTCATTGGAGTAGCTAGACTATAATTATTAGTGGTGGATTTTTTTCCTTTGAAAGTGACTATCCACTATGCATTTATCATACAAGAAAGTAAAATTTCTTCCTCAAAGAAAGAATAAATGAGATATCAATCACAATAAGAACATCACATGAAGGAATTTGAATGTAAATGGAGCCAAATCCTCTCATAGGACAAGTTTCATTATCACCAAGCTCGATGCTTATGCCTCCCTTTGACCCTTGAAATTTGTTGAACAAGGACTTGTCATATGTCATATGTCTTGAAGCTCCACTATCACATGGTATCTAATATTAGAATTTGTTAGAGGACAAAGAAGAGACAAAAGATATATCCATCTTGGAAAATATGCAATGTATAGGTCCTCCACTTGTCATAGGTGAAAAAAGATTCCATATATCGAAATAAATCAACCACCTATTGCAGGTCCACCTAGGCATCTCACCTGCTAAAATTAAAGCTTTACTAGAAAATGATCACATATATTTACCTGTTATAATTAGCAACACTTCCAACAAAACAAACAACTATTGTAAACCCTCCTAGGCATCACACTTGTTGAAAATACATCCATAGTTTTCATTATTGTAGTAGATATCATCTTTCACCATGAAAGAAACCAATCAAATCCTCTCATAGATGCAAATTACCATCTCAAGCAACTTAGAGAATCACACTCAACAACTTCAAATGAGGCCAATCAACTCTCCCAAATAACCTTTAGCTAAACTGCAAGATCCATTTTACACCTAGAGTGATTCTATCCCCAAAATCTCTAATATAATTTAAAATTCCTCAAAGGATTCATTATTTCACCTTTTAACCATATATTTGTTGATCATATCCTTGTCAATTTAGAGTTAGGTTTTTTATGAAATATAAAACAAAATAACAACAAAAATTGAACAACATTTCAATAATTAGCAATTCAATCCTCTAGGAAATTCAAGGAGAAATGATACCGAAATGCCTTGATAAACTTCAACACTCTAGGAAAATATTTTCATAGATAAATCAATGCCAAAAAATCACTTTTACAACAATTTTTAAAGTTAAACAACATATAAAATTTTCAATTATGATGTTAAATCACTTAAAAAATTTCCCTTTACTTATGCAACATTACTAAAACATATATAGTTATAATAACAAACATAAACAATATAGATGACTAGAAATCAGACTAGAAGTTACAAAAGTGTTGGATTGTTGAAAATTTCATTAATAAGGTTAAGTTGTACAGACCTTAACCTTATCACAATGCTAGTACAATCCACTAGCTCTCTGAAACCCTAGCTCAAACAAGGAGATCAAACATGTACGAATCCCTCAACCAATTTCTCCATGCAAAGATGCCTTTTATCTTCTTCTTTATCACCAACTATTCCCTAGAGTTTCATAAAAAAACCATATTCTCGAACCTTTGAGGAATGAAACAATAACCTTAGTTTTCAAGATGGTCCAAAAGGATCACAAAACGTTAGTGACTCTAATAGAGAAATATAGGTCACATAGAAATGAAGATCAGAGAGAGAGAGAGAGAGAGAGATATCATCACCAACGTATTCTTTGTAAGATTAAATTGTAGTATCTCATAAGGATCATGCTCCAAGACAAGATGTTCTCTCTAGGCTTCACAACTTCTCCTAGGTTTTTCTCAATAACTCTATCAATTTCCTCCAAGAAGTTCAAGTACAATGAAAAGAATGCAATGCTTATTATATGAATTGACTTTCTTTTTCCTCTATATATTTGAGGTAAGGAAGACCAATAATACAATGTGAGCCCAAGCCCTTACAACTAATATACAATAATAAGCACTTGTATAAAAATATGAATGATGTTGTACACAATAAAGGCTTGAAGCTGATGTAGATACACAAGATAAGTCCATAATTCTCGATCACAAATCCAAATGGACTTCATTACTCCTCCTAATCCATGTACTCCATTTATTCCATTCCTCCTACATGAACGTTGTTGTAGCCTAGGGGTCCAAAATCCAAGTCTAAGCCTCTATATAGGAATCCAAGCTATCTTGTGCTCTGAAGCGCATGGTACCCTCTCCTCTTCCTAAGTAGGGTTTTTCCAAGTAAGATAATCTATCCATGTAACCATCATGAAGGACATTGTTATAGCACCATTTACCACTCTTGGTATATATGATGCTTTGTTTATGGCCTAGGGAAACCCCTCCTTCCAGACTTGGTCCAAATATATAAAAAACAATGTTTTATTCTCTATACGCTACTTTTCCCTGAGCTAAAAGCATGTACACGCGAGTCAATCAATACCCAACCCATGTATATGTATTAAAACACTTAAAAAATTAAATTTACGTAATTTTGGGTGGAGTTCACGGGTTTTACTTGTTGAGTACCTCCTATTTCCCATGGCCCAACTGTTTCCCAACTAAAAAACTAATTGGGAGAGGTATAAATAGACCTCTATGGAAAGGCCTTAAGGAGGAGAAGAGATAGAGTTATTATACTTAGATTATCCCTGACTGAGTTTGATGAATACCTATGCCTCATGCACTTCCCCAAGCTTCACAAAACCTTTTTTTCCTTGATTATAGATGTCCTTCCTTTTGCTTGAGATATCATGGTGTTGGTGATGGAAGAAGATTGTTGAAGTTTGGGATAGGATGAATTTGGAGGATGGTTCTGCTTGGAGCCAGAGAAAGACTTAGGTAAATTCTCTCCATGTTATTTATAGCTTACTGCAATAAAAGAAATTTTGTCTTGTTTCCGAAATTAACTATGTCTATGCATCAAATTATGTTTTCATTCATATATGAATGTCGTTTTGATGTATGATCAATCATTTGTTTATATGATATAAGGTCAATTTCATGAATATGATTTACTTCTATACTGCTATATATGTTCGAATTGAATGATTTTCAGGTTTGAAGAACATCAGGAGTTGCAGAGGGTCTGAACCTTGCAGGACCTACTCGAACGAAGAAAATATAGGTATTGTCACTCTTACGTAGTTTGATAATATAAGCATCTTTCCTCAACGATTTGAGTATTTCTTGTTGTAGTTTGTTTTTTCTCTGTTGGGGTTCTAACCGAAAGCCCTAGGGTGCTTTCACCTGAAACATACATCCCCTAAGTTATCAAGAGAATTTAAATGTGTTGAGGAAGAAGACTAAGCGAGCAACCTTTGAACAAGATACCTCCAATATGAAAATCTATCATGGACCATCTCCCATGTTTCAATCCATATCAAATGATTTTGGGGGTGAACATACACCTTGTATTGAAAATCTCATAAAGCATCCATAAACATGGTGTGAACACTTCCGAGTAAATTGAAAGCTAACAAATGTTCAACAAAACGAAGTATTTATAGATAGGTTTAATACCTTCAAGTAACCACTCACATAATCTAATCAAAGATTTGTAGACTAGCATTTTACATGGTTAAAACCATTAAAGAGGGAAAAACTCCACATCCACATCCAATAAAATCACTTGAGGAAATATATTAATGAAAAAGAAAAATATTTTACACAAGAATTTCTCACAATTGATTTTAAGCAAATGACCCTACATGAGATTTAAATAGAGATCATGGACCATTTGATAAGCCAAAAGTCAATGTAGCCATTAGTGTCAAGGATAATATAAATAATTAGATCACTTTATGTCTAAAACATATCATGACAATCAAATTACATAACTAAAAATGCATAACAATGAAAACTAAAGAAACATATATTTTTTGCCCAAGGAAACATTAGACCAGTTGATTTTAATTAACTCTTAAGTGTTTAAATATCATAACATCCTCATTAACTTGGGATAGAATTGGACTTGTGAAAATAGGAGAAATAAGGAGACGTTAGTGCCTATCACCTCATAATGGCACATTCTTAGACTCTTTATATATGTTGACATTTGGAAAAATTTACTTATGTAAGAAAAATTGTTAAAATGTTTGTAACTTGATTGTCTGTGGGGAAAAAATCACTTCAAGAATCTAATCTCGAATAAGCTTTGTGATGAAGTGCATGTGTAGTTGAATGTTTTTTTGTGATATTTTTTAAGTTGATCTTTGGTGATGTTGATGGCACTCGGATTGTCACATAAGAGGGTGATTATATGTTTTTGTTTTTGGAATCCAATGTTTGAAAGGATCTATTTAATACAAAAGGCTATTTTAACGCACACTAACCATTGATAGTTACTTTAATTCCAGTGAAGAAAGCAAGAACTTGTTGTTTCTTACCAATCTAAGTGACATGTCTAAAATCACAATTGAAAATATAACCTATAGTATAATTTTTATCATTAGGGTTGTTGGCTTAATAGAAATTACTGAAACCAATGAACAAAGGACCCTCCTTGAAGTATAATGTATCCCAAATTGAAATATACTTTGGCATACCAAATTGTACTTTTTGTTGATTTCCTGTGGCTCTCATAGGGTGTTTGCATATACCAAGCAACAATATGAACTATAAAGGTAATATTTGTATGGGTATGAGTCAAATATAGGATTCGAAAAACTAATTGATGGTATAAAGTGTTGAAGAATGTAACTAGTGTCAGTCTTCATAATTGAATTCTAGTCATGTATCTATCAAAGTAAAGAAAAAAACGAATTATTTTTTTATTAACTTATTAAAGCATGAGTTTCATGCTTGGGTCAATAGTAAATAGGTTAAATCACCCATTGACTTCTCTAGGTTTTTTTTGAGTAAA